>JAODKF010000036.1:228537-253760 GCA_026779585.1 Mormyrus proboscirostris | reverse complement strand
TACGGTGAGTCAACCTTTCCATTGGCTATGGTTAAGATTGGGTAGGAGGGGTTAAATTATCAATGGCCGGTTCCTACTGGCTAAGCCAAGCGGTGATTGACAGCGAGTGTCGAACTCCAGTAATGATCAGGTGCGTGCGCAGTATTTAGATACATTCATATCGGGATAGTTCTTAAACCTTGAAACCATAAAATAATAGATGAATACTGACTGTTGGTGTAGCTGAACATTTTTCAAACTGAATTTAATAATCTGGAATTAATCTTTCAACAGAATAAGTAATTTGCTACCATAAGAACAACCGCATGTGTCGTAATATAATGTAACACTCTTTAAAAGAAAACATCTTTGATCTGGAAGCTGTATAGTCTTGGATAGACCAGATATCGAGTCAACAGCACTGGATTGTCTTCTAGTTCATCTCCAACTTACAAGGTATGGCAAGAGGAGGAAAAACAGAAACGCCACGTGAACGTAAAAGAAAACATTTCATTATATTTATTGATAAAAAGTATTTAGCAAATATACAGAAATGAAAAATGCAAATAGCTACAGAGCAGTAATGTCATGTAGCGTAACGCTACACTGAGGTCTCTCCCAGCTTCCTGCCACTAACTGCAGCGGCCTGTAGATCTAATACCTGTGAAAACCTTAAACAGCGGGGAACGTGAGAGTTTTTTCCGAACCAAAGGGAAACTCAAGTGATTACAATTACAAAATTTGACTGTGCAAAACATATGAAAATGACAGTTAATAACATGCATATCATCCATCCTGTTAAATTCAATTCTTGCAAAATGACATTACTAAACGTGTCACATTTACATCATTTTCAAACAAACCATTTAGAAATGTTAGTATTTTTTACGTTTTTAATTTTTAAGAAAAGATCAATTGCAGCTAAAAGGCTTAAATTTGTGTAATATTTTGCTTCTTTTTCTCATATAAAATAAGATAATTTCTTTACAGCATGTAAAAGGTTTGAGTACAAAATGATTGTCAAAAGAGCACAAACAAGTATTAAACCTTCTTTTTAAATTAGTGGGATTTGAAATGGGTGCAATCCTTCACTGCAACAGTGTCAGGCATCACCCTGCACAAGACAAACTTCTGTTGTGTTTCACATACTATAATTTAACATTTCAAGACAACCTGGATTTGTTTAAAACGGCATTGTTCAGAAACATGGAAATCCGCACAATTTCTAATGTTTTATGTAGCTATCAGTAGGGGTAGATCCCTGATCAGTCACTCATTAAACAATGGTGGTCTTTAAGACCATGCTTTCCAAAGTTTAAAATCAGCAGGCAATATTTCAATCTTAGTTTTATTTCACAAGTGAGTTACTGGTGCACTTTGTGCACATACTATGTTAATATATCTTTATACAACATTAAAAATTCAATGATGAGAACTAACGGCAGTGATGTCATTTATGTAATTGAGGTACATTACCTTAAGTTGAAATGTATTTGGCTTCTTGATGCATTTTCAGTCATTTGGACTTACCGACAAAACACAGTGGTAAGACTGATCAAATAAATATTTAAAAACTTATTAGTATAATTATGAGGAAAATAACCCAAAGCTGACGTACAACACAAAAAACAGGTCACAGAAACAGCCAAAGGATAAAGAGACTTAAAGCTTAATAAAGCTAGCAAAAGCTACCCCCCCCCCCCCCACTCCCACCTGCTGGCAGTATCCAATTAAAAATTAGACACCTAACGTGTATCTTGTATCTTGCTTCTATATCCGTATAGCCCCCCCAACTCACCTTAAATATTCACAAATAAAACAAAGCAGTGCTGAGCTTGCAGTTTAAAAAAAAAAAAACTTTAAAGTGAAGAAATATGCTGACGGTGATCTGCAGCACTTCCTAGAGCCGGAACGGCCACGCGGCCCCATTGTGGAGATCTACAGGCTTCTAAATGTCTATCGTACGGAAACTTCTCCAGAGGAAAATCAAATGGTGAGGAAGGCCGGCTTCTTCAACTGCCAGATCCACCTCCTCCCAAAACATTTTTGTAAGCCTTGATACTCCATAAAAAATTGTGGTACACAAAATGATAGATAGCCGAGATATAGAGCAACATAATCCATGCCGACATCGATGCTGTAACCAACATTAAAATTGAATAATAAAAAAGGCCCAAAATCCATATTCTTAATGTAAGGGGGGGGAACGGGGATGAAAATTATGCTTAGTTACATTGAATATAAATGTGGCAATAAAATAGAATATGGAAATCACTTACAAATCATCTACTTTCACTAGACTCTCTATGAAAAGCACAGGATCTCCTGTTGTCACTTTTACAGTAGTTAAGGGGCTTGTTCGCTTGTTACCCAGAGAAGTGGCACTGAGGACCACCTCTCCACGGGCACATCCCTCCCACTGATACAGACCACAGGCCAGAGAAGTGGCACTGACGACCACCTCTCCACGGGCACATCCCTCCCACTGATATACAGACCACAGGCAATCGCTCTGTTCCGTGCATCGTACAGCAACGCTGTACTCAGCCTGAAAAGGAAGCACTGGACTCCTGACTGATTGTTTCTTTGACTTCTAGAGGCAGGGTATCAAAGAGATGGTCTTCCACACTGAGACCATTTCTGTGGAGAAGGCGACATTGCCCCAGCTGGGATGGGAGTCGGTCCAAAGAGTTTCCCTTCAGCTCCAGCTGCGAGAGGAGGGCCAAGTGGCCTATTTTTTCTGGGATCTCGGATATGGAATTCTGCCCTAGGCAGAGAGTCCTCAGCTTCACGCATTTGAACAGCTGTTTGGGAAGCACCTCCACTTTGTTGGCAGTGATGGCAAAGTGCTGCAAGTTTTGCAGAAACCCAATCTCAATTGGGATTACTACAATAGAGTTGTGGCCAACATCTAGATGCCTTAATTTTGGGAGCTGGAACAGCTGAGTGGGCAAAGACTCCAGATGATTGTGCGAAAGGTAGAGCAACTCCAGGCTCTTCACCATATTAATGGACATTGGAATGGCAGTGATTTTGTTGTGCCACAATTTGAGGCACATTAATCTCTTGAGGTGCTGGAAACTGATGATCTCTTCAATGGTGCGAATGCTGTTGGATTTCAGATCCAGCTCCTGCAGATTGGTAAGACTGAAAATAGCATGTGGGATTCTCTCCAGGTCACAATTCTGCAATTCCAGCTCAGCCAAGCTGAGCATCTTCTTCAGGCTGTTAAGCACTACTAGCTTAGTCCCATCGTTATGCACGACAAGTCGCATGAGATGTGGTGATAAGTCAGTAATGTTTGTTGGGATCTTGGTTAGGTTACTCTTAAGATGGAGGATCTTAAGATGCCTCAGTTCTCGTAGAGACTCAAGGGCTATCATTTTGTTATTCTCAGAATTTAGGTTTCCAACCAAATACAGTTCCTTCAGACTCCTCAGCAAATAAACCCAACTTGGAATTTCAGCCACGTCTGTAAACTTGACATGAAGGCACCTCAGGTTGTCTCGGAGGAAGCTGAAGGCTGTCTGCTCAACCTTAGCAGGACAGTGACAGAAGTGCAGCTCCCGGAGATTAGTCATCTGGGAAATCTTTGCCTTTATCCTGACTTCTGGGATAAGCTCCAGTTTCAGTATCTCTAGATCGGTTAGGTCAAAGACTGCATCTGGGAGGCCTGAAATCATGAAGAGATGGAGCTCCACCTTGTCCTGGGCATTGCGACAGACATGCTGCCGGAGCTTCTCGAGAGTCCATTCGTGGTTTAGACTGATCTCTCGCAGCTTGTTCTCACTGACTTCAGACAGGAAAACCCCAAACCGCTTAGAATACAACTGGTCATATTGGTCTACCATGTGCAAGAGGAAGGCAAAGTCGTTTTTCACATCAGGAATGTCGCTGAAGCTGCTTTCTTCTCGGACTTTCTCGAAAGAGTACTCCTTCAGGGGCCTCCTGAACAGCCAGAAGAGGGTGTACAAGCACACAAGGCCATAGATGAAAAGCAGAACCATGTAGCTGACAAGGAGCTTATAGAGCATAAATGCCATGTTGTGCGTGCACTGGAATTTCATATAGCCGGTCAGATGGGTCACTTGAGGCTTACACACATGGCAAAAACGTATAGTAGTGACAAAAGTGGACGTGTAGCTCAAAATCAGAATGAACTTCAGGGTTTTGATGACTGTCTGAACGGCATAGAGCTTGTAGATAAAGTCACTATCCTCGACGTGAGTACGAAACTTTCTCACCTTCTCGAAAAGGGCTTTGGCCTGTTCTCCATCTTTTTTGTCCAGAATGGTCATGCTTGGGACTTCAATCACAGGTCTTTCGCCTGAGAATTTCACACCTGTGTTAGGCAGCATTGGTGTAGTTGGGCTGGAGCTGTCCTCCTCACTGCTTGTGGATATGTGTTTCGGTAACGACTGTCCAGTGCGCCTTTGCTTGTTCTCTTCCGAGTCCTCACAGGCAGTTTCAGACAATGCCTTCGTGGTCCAAGGAGACTCAAAGCATCTCCCCAGAATGGACACGAAGTGCTCTATCTTTGAACTCGTCTTTGGATATTTGAACCAAAAGTTGCTGCTGACCATAAGCACAATGGTGTGGATCAGAGCGAGATACGGGAAGTACTTCGAGTACCACGGTAAGGCTACATGGTAGCACATCTGATTGACAAAGACGTACTGCTGAAAATCGAGATCTGTTTTGACGCCGGTCGGCGGAGGTTGCCCGAGGGCTTTGCTCTCTTTGAGGGCAGGGGATTGTGTTTCAATGATGTGATTATTGCATCTCTGCTCATCAGTCATTCCGTCCCCTTCGTGAATGGGAAGGCAGAGCACTTGGTCTTTGGTTAGCTGCATCGTCCCAGCGAATATCGCCAACATCAGCATGACCACGGAAATGTAATCCATAAACACGTCCCACCATGGTTTCAGTATCCGGTATGTTGGCTGGACGTCATTCAGTGAGGCTACTTCCGTGAGGGTGAACATTCCTGCAATAAAATAATACAAAAAATGGGCGATGTTAGGCTAGCATAACATTAATCACTGACGCTTGTTAAATAGTAATAAAAAATTCAGAAGCAGTGAAGGAACATTAGGAATTTCATTTTGAGGATATAAAACAGAAAACAATTAGTAGTGCGTCAAGTACGCTTAACACACTATTTTCACACTGTTATTTTTCCCCAGTAACTTTACATAAAATGCCCAAAGACTCTTCCTACAGTGAATCCACAGGAGGGTCCGATGCCGGTACTACCCGACTCCCTAATGACATCATCCATCACACTGAATCTCCATTGTACTAGGCGAGATTGCTAGAGTGAAGTACAGCCAAGTAATGTTTTGTTCTGTCTCAAGTTGCAATTTTTCACTTTTCCCAAGCCTCCCCAGCTAATATCAATGTCACCCCAAATCATGCTTCAAAGCACTTATCCAACACAAACATACCCCTCTCCCCCCACCTAACCTACCCTACTAATCAGCACAGAACAAACCTCTCGCGCATAAAGCTGTGAGGAATAACTAAATATTTTCTGTAATCCTGTCACAACTTAAACAGCCCGGGTCTGAACCAAACAGAGGTCTCAGACTGTCCAAGACTGTGTGTCCTTGAACTTCACTTTCAAACTCTCAGCGACTTTCAGTAAATTAGATTTTTCAGTTGGCTTTATAAATTAGTTCCACTGCTCGTTCCAAATCATCGGTTTAATCAATCCCATTGTTTACATTCATCCGGTCCTTTTTAGCTCTCATGTTCTTTAGTTTAAGAAACATAAATCAAGACTTATTTGATGAAACATCCAAAATCAATAAGCAAAACATGCATTTTTTGAATTTTAACAAGTTATGCTCATAATGGCTTCTCATGATGAATGGCTGCAGTTAGTTTCCATATATTTCCCAGTTGGTGAAACATTTCTTTGGTGCTTAAATTCGAAAAGCTGTATGACTCTTGAAAATCAGAGTCATAGTGCCTTTTATGAAGGTTCAAAAAAAAAAAAAAAAAGGGGGGGGGGAGGGGAGAATGGTTCACCACCAGTAAACTTTGAACACTTGCTTGGACAAAGGTTGTACTCTTACGCAACTGCATGCTAGAGAGACACTGCTATTAAAAGGGAAAGGCATGTCCCCCCCTCCAAAATACCTGCAGAGACACACTCACGGGATCCCACAAGCGTGAGATTGACAGGCCTCAACATGTGCCTCAAATTTCGGGTGGCCGACTCAGTATGCATATTCTAGCTAAACCAACAGCACTTAGTAGGCATAGAGCCTTCCTCAGATGTGTATACGCAATGCCACTGTTCTGTGAAGCACTGAAGTCTGTCCCAAACAACAGTATTGTATGTTTGCACATATTCTAGATACTTAGAAACATTTGCAACAAAGATGTCTCCTGAAATTCTGGTACATATTCAACAAAAAAAATCTAAATGACTTTAACCATCATTAATCTTAAGCAAAAGCTAGCTGGTGTTCTAACCAGTAACCACTAGAGTAATTGCAACAAAGACCTATTAAATATGTGGGTAAAGCACATTGCTCAATTTTGCTTACGACGGCATCACGATTAGCTAACAGGGGAACGCTACCCATTACCAAACATGGCAAGCCATAGTGTGCACTTCAAATGTGTTTCTGCATTGTTCTCAAACACGAGAGAAACATGAACATGAGGTCTCCAGAGGAGATCCAGTCATCTGTCACTGAATTCCTAAATAATAGCTGCATGTACAACACTATGAGGCAGCCTCCCGTCAATCGTCAAGGCTTTGTCAATTGAAAACTATGCAAAATTCTCCAAATAGCTTATAAAATCAAGTCTGTCAGAATAATATGTCACCATGCGGAGGTATTACACGATTTTCCTTCAGGAGCACAACGCAAGAATGCATGTCTGTCATTATTAGGTCGTCTGACAAGGACAAAGCAAGCGCTTACTTGAAATTCCAGGGCCTAGAGTGTGACAGGGCTGGAATCCACAAGATCCACACCTGAGAGCAGCTCCTGGTACTGAAGACTTTCCTCTAGCAATGTTGTGGGATTATCTCAGAAAGTTTCAGATTCCATTATAGAGGTCCAACAGGCCATTAGGAGCAGTGCTGTTCATCTGTATTCTATATTCATCTACAGCAAAACTGTCCACTACCAAGCTGTCAAAAAAGCAAGGGCAGAAAAAAAGACTACAGACTGAGATCCGGCTCTCCAGAAAGCGTGACTCAAACAACGCATCTGAAAAATGGCAGAGTAAAACATGAACAACAGATCAGGTAATTTGAGATGATGTAACAAGACTGAACCCATAGCATAACAAGACACGCAGAACACGTCACTCAGAACATGCTCTGCGCAAATCAACGGATGTTTTCTTTATGAAAGTTAAGGTGGTTCTCTTTGTTTATTAGATAAATATATAAGCAAAACATTTTCTGGAAACTATTTTGACTATTGCTGAAACACATCATAACAGAGCAAATGCCCCCAAAAGACTGAACGATATACCAATAAAGACAATACTTTACACTGATTCTACAGAAAGGCAACGGTTCACTTCCTGAAAAATGCGTACTTTCTACTTCATCCAGTATAAGCAGCAGCTGCGTAAAGCATCAACCTTTCTTCATCTGTTGTGAAAATGTTAGTAGAAACTTAAATTTCCCCCCTGAACCGAAAACAACTTTTTGGCTGTAGTATGAAGAACAGGAGATAACCTTCCGAGATAATAAATTAAATGCCAACAAAGCAACATAAAAGGCTAACTCCGATGTGAATAAGACTATGACTTGTACGATTTTAATTATCTAAGCTATTATCATCGTTGTTATAACGCTTTGTATTCAGTTCGAATAGGAAAAAACTTCAGAAAAATAAAAGAACGACCTTTTTAAGATATTTCCAGTCTACCGTGATACCCAAATTCTGCTGCATAAAGTTGGGTGATTACTGCATGCCGGTTTAGGCACCTGTCGCGCCGAGTGCACCGATCTGCCGTTGAATCTGAAGCGGTAATTAAATGTGAGCGCCGACAAAAGCACCGCAGACCTGCGTTATCAATAACGATCACGCTTCGACAAAAGCATTAGGCAAAAGGGCATCGTTTGAAAAAGGAAATGTCTTTTCACGCCTAATTAATTTAATAAAATGTATAAACACAAAATGGATGTTTGTGGACCTATCAAAATGAAACTTTGACGTGAGCAGTTCTCGATCGATCCCGAGCAGCATGCAGACGGCATGGGCAGATGGCAGAAGGGCACACTTACTGTCTCAAATGACGGCGCCGCGATAATCAGCCTGCATTTATTGTGCCAGTTCTTGCGTCCTGCACCTTTATTTTATGTGGGCATCAAATCCAATATAAAAAAGGTCTGGCGCTCAGGCTCGATCAGGCTGATCTAATTTGAGCGAGGCTTGAAAACAATACGTTTAGTGCCATTTATGTAAAGGAGAGCCAGGATCCGCAGGGTTTCGGATATCGGGTTTTACGCCATTTTCCGCGGCCGTCTGCGCTACTTAACGCCGGCGTCCGAAAGGGGAGCATGCGGCCGACCGCGACCGGTCCCGGCGGGCACGGGGGATATGGAGCGCTTCCCGGGGGAAGGAAGACGCGCTCCAGTAACGTCCATGGCAGGGCTGCCTCCTACATTAGGCTTTTGGCAAAGTTAAACATAATCACAATGATCTGGAGCAGATGCGTTCATTATTTTACCATGTGTTTGAATGAATCGTCCCTGTCGGATAACCAGTCTAGACCAGTTCTGGGCATTGACAGCTAGTTCTTTCATGTAATATTCAAGGGAAAAATGCTATTTGAAAAGGAAATGAATTCAGAATACGAACCTTTTCTGGCCGTGAACGTCTCACGACATCGCTTTATGTCGGTCAGGGAGGCTGCTCAGCTTGGTCTTGTGTAATTTCTGGAGGCAGGAAGTTAAGGAGGGCGGTCCCGAAGTTTAGGGGGAAACACCCGCTACCTGAGTTCGGCCAGCCCGGAGAGAGACGAAGGGGGTGTATGAAATATAACCGGGGCCATTCAGCAGCATTGGATCACGGCTTTGCATATGATGGCTCCTGCACAAGGCATAGGGATATTCTTAATGCGACATGAGAATAATATTACATACGGTGTGTATCTATGTGATTATAATTTATAGTGTCACGTCCAAGAGTCGGTAATAGAGGAGGCACCGGTTCGAGAGACATCCCGATTGTTTTAATTATTTGAACACGGGGAAACCACTTACTTTTGTCCACTTTCTTTATATCTTGTAAAACTGGACGTGACGAAACGAGGGAGTTTCTGCGGCTGCAGGTCAGCAGACATGCTTACGGGAAGCTGGGACGGCGGTGATAATGTGCGCAGGCAGCAGGCAGGCGATGCCATTATAGCCGCAGAGACGAATATCAAAACTGGCGTAGATAAGGTGACAGGCATAGGATGGGAGAACAGAGCAGCAAGTGCCACGATTACTGCACCTTTACTAAGAATGAAGATGTCAGCGAGAAGGAATTTAATCGGGGAGGGTAAAATATTTATCAAAGTAGCAGCAAGCCGCAGACTTGAGTTTGAACTTGTATAGAGTTCAAAGCGTGTCTTTTGGGGCCCGAAGACACTACAAATGGAGGAAGTAAGACACGCGTCCGTCTTACACAAAACAGATAATACAGAGTGCGCTGTCTGGGCGTGTTTATTCTATATGCCTTATATACTTTAACCGCAAGTTAAAACACAGCCCGTCACTTCCTAACAAGTTCATACCTTCGTAGAGTACAGGTCTCTGCAGCAGATTACGTGAACTCAGTATTGAAATGCTCTATTTCCGATAGGCTTGCAGCATTACGCGGACAATTTAATCTTTAAAAAAATCGAAGGTAAATTGAATAGTCTGTATTATTCAAGAAAAAAAGATAATAAATCAGGTTGTTTTTGCATGATTTTGTATGTTGAAAATTTTTTGTAGTCTCACCTTCATTTGTTTTTATGAACTCGTTTATGCCTTTAATCGGTGAATTTTGCATAAAATATCGCAAGTTGAATATACCACAAATGTTCGCCCCGCGCCAACCGCAAACCCACTGCCTCATTGTTTGTGAAGGGGGTGGGAAGGACGAAATATTTGCAGACGCCAAAGAAGGTTGGGGCTCTCGAGTGTTGATTGTGCACTAATAACCAGCAGTAGGAGTACAAAGGACAAGGGCTGGAGTCGGCAATTATCTACCCTAAAGCACATCGGCAGACCTTCTCCCCCCCATCCCACAATATCGGCGGTATCTGGGCACGAAGGGGAGTGCTTGGCACTTCACTCTCCTTTTGCCGTGTACAGGTTTTAACCAGCTCAAGCCAGTTAGCTCTGCAGAGAGGAGCTGTCCTCAGATCAACCTTTGTGAATGTGAGGAAGTGGGAAAAAAAACAGTGACAAAATCAGTGTAAGACTGAGGCTGTGAGGCATACACCTCCTAGTTACACCCAACAGGCCCCTTCTGGCCAGGACCAAAAACTAACTAGATTAATTAGTAAATAGTTAGTAATTAGTAAATAGCTTGAAATGTATCCCACAGTCAGTACTGACCAAAGCCCATGTGAAACTTCACCACCGGTGCACAGGATGCTGCTCCATCACAGGGCAGGGACACCCCGGACACAACCACACACACACACACACACACACACCCCAACAAAACATGCAAACTCCACAGAGCTGGGGCCAGCAGTCGAACCCTGCAGGAGTGGTCCAGGTGTAGCAACCACTAAGCTATCATTACTCTTATACTGGCCTTTAGATACTGAATATCATTTTAGTCAGTTATTGGTAAATCAGCTGACTGCGGATCAGTAGCCTAAGAGTTCAGGGAGGCGGGTACAAGCCGACAGCAGAGGGCCGTGGGATTGTCTCTCTCTCCAGGACGCCTCAGTGCAGGACCTGGCAGCTGAGCAGCTTAAGGAATCACCCTGTATGCCATCAGAACAAATCACCCCTCGGCGTAAACCCATTAAGCGCTGAAGAAGCTCCCTTACAAAGCAGCACTTAAATGGGATATTTTACACGAAGAGATCTGCTGTTATGATTGGGCCTGAGCACTTAATGGAAAATAAATATGCAAAAAATATGCTTAATGTAAAAGGCACTTAGAGGATGCAAGACCCAAGGCTCCAATCCACTTGATCTGGTTCGCTGGTTTATCACTTTTTTCATATTAACTTCTTGTAGGCCCTAAATTTCCATCTCTGAAACTTAATGGGAAGGAGTTATTTTAAGAGCACAGTACAATGGGCAGCCCTGCTTTAAATATGTCAGGCAGTGGGAAAACATGCACCGGTTATTATACTCTCAGGCCTGAAAACCACAGACATCTGTCTCTGCAAGATAAATGTCTGAAGGGTCCCAAACTATTAACTTACTGTTAAGTTACCATTGAATCTTCAGCCATAGCATTCTTTGTGCCATTTTTAAGGTCCGACAGGACCCTCTTTGAACTTTGTAATGCTTTGATCACTTTCGTTGAATAACATAAGATTAGAAGTACATTTGGGGATTTTGGAACATCATCATGAATCCGAGTCTGACTCTGAAAATGTTTACATGTAGCAAAATATATTATTAAAAGCCATAATCCAAGATGAAGTGTTTGCTAAAAGTTTAAGTGTGTTACTGTTTGTAAGGTATGAACCTGAATCATGGACAGGCTATAGGATACGCAAAAATCAGGAGACACCAGCCCAGCAAGGACCTCACTGCTCTGGTCAGGGTGGCCAAAAGCAAGAGACTGAGAACAAATTTTTACTCTCAGGTAGCACACTCACACCGCACACTGCTCATCACCTAGCACACCCACTGTGCATCACCTAGCACACTCACATCGCACACTGTGCATCACCTAGCACACACACTGTGCATCACCTAGCACACTCACACCGCACACTGTGCATCACCTATCACACTCACACTATCACCAGAAGGGAAAAGTACAGGTCCAGAAAGTACAAATCCAGACCAAGGTTTCGTTTCAGCCAACCGAGCATAGAGAGTCTGGATTTGTACTTTTTGGATCTGAACTTTCCACCTTTGGCTCTTACTTTGGGTCCTCGGGACCCCGAACAGTCCATGGAGGGTGGAAGGAAAATGTGCACTGTGGTGGGGGGGGGTCTCTGAGGACCGGGTGGGGAAAGACTGCTCTATAAAGACTGCTCTATAAAGACTGCTCCATGCACTCCTACAATTTCATTGTACATCCTTAATTTAAAACTGCTAATATCCCTGTTCCTTATTTTTATTGTCTTATTTTACAGTTGTATTTTAAATTCACTGTTATTTAAACCTTATTTACTCTTATTTTTTATACAAGTTTGTCTTTCCTTATTCTTTTGTCTTCCTTTATGCATTTTCCCTTCAAGCAGCACCCTGGAAGCAGGGGAACAGGCATTTCACTGCACAGAAGTACAGCGTAAGTTGTGTTTGTGACAAATAAAACTTGAAATGCTTGAAACTTGAAATCATAAAATAATGGAGTCCATAGCAGAACACATTCACTTTACTCCTCTTCCTCTCTCTGTACAAAGGCGCCACCTAGGCTGTCGAGTGTGTTAGTGCAGCCTAAATGTCTCCCTTCTAACAGAGATGGAAAAAATTTGTTTGGGAGCTATGAACAGCCTTGGAAACATTCTCTGAAGGCTTCTGTTCCTTGTCTGCCTTGGGCGTTTCCTGCTGTGGTCGGGGGGGGGGGTACTGACTCTCTTTATATCAATTTTGAAGGGGGTGGGGGAGTTGGCCAACACAAACCACAGCACAGGGTGTGAGATCACCCCGTATGGTGCTGTTCATACATAAAACACCCCCACCCCAAAGGTGGTATTTCCCTGGCTTAGAAAGCCACGGTTTAGTACAAACGACGCAAACCGTCAGCTTTCAGTTTGTTCATGAGCACTGGATTCTCATCGGTATCGTCACAGCAAGGTCAGGAAAAGGAAATGACTGTAATCAGGATTGTTGAAGAATGGAACTATGCTTAAAGAAGAAAGTATAGAAAAGGGAATGAACTGACCTCCCTTTCTAGATGATGCCTTGTGCGTCTCCTGGCTGAAATGTGCTATATGGGAAAGGCCATCATAAGCTGGAGAGGTAAAGATCCTCTAGTGGAGCAGAAGACACCAGCTGCTCTACCAGAAGATACTAGAAGGTCTCTCAAAGTCAATCAAGGGCGGTGTGTGGCCCAGGCTGCTGTGTCTGTAATCAGAAGGTCGCTGGCTCAAATCCAGAATGATTCTACTGTTGGGCCCATGAATGTGGTCCTTAACCTCCTCCCCCCCCCCAACCCCCCAGGGAATGTCTCCCTCCGCCTTCTCAAAAAACGATATTGCTTTGGATAAAAGCGTGTCTGGCGTGAGTGTTTGCAGGTGGCAGGCCACCCTCTTAAAAAGCCACATCAAGAGTAAGTGCATTCCTCAGTAAACATGCTGGTGGTTCCTGTTAATAAAATTTTACCCAACATTGTACCATTAAGGTGTTTTGCTCCAGGAATTTACAATAACTTCATCTGATGGGTCCAGACAATCAAGAACATGCCAATTATCTCTGCTCATAAAGTGTTTTAAAAGCATTAGGGAAAAAATCAATTATGGAACAACGTCTGTGCAATCAATATTTATGATGGATAGAGTGCATTCATGCAATGTTTGTAAATGTCCCCAGAAAGAAAGCATCTTTGTTTCAGCTCTGTATAGCCCTCAAGCTGCTGCGAGAGGGACACCACTGTCAGACTGGACATCAAGAAGCTGAGCGGATCCCATCAGACAGGATCGTAACATCAGTCACGGCAGTAAAACGTCCAGCTGTGAAATGTATAGCATGCTTAAGGCTCAGCAACGGGGTGGAAAATTTCCTTTATTTGCCAGGTTGGTACCATCAGGTCACGCATCAGAAAAAGCAACATTCCAGCAACTTGGCCTTTTCTATGGTAACCTGTGTATTTTTATTCATTTTCACAAAAGGAAGATTTACAGTGAACAACATGACACCAGCTGGGATTGCATTTACCGGGGTGGGGGGGTCACGGAGGGCCTGACTGGGGCCATCTCACTGGCAAACCTGACCTGGGCAGAAAATAAACATCAACTAAAACAAATCTTCGCAACATTATCACAGGTGTCAAATGGTAGCCGACACCAGTCACACGAAGAGAAACGGGCCTGACTCACCTCGTGACTCAGATTCCCAACAAAACAACTTAACGAAGATCAGTATAATACAAGCCCCCTGAGCGGTGGTGTGAGGCCTGCTGTCGGTCATACTGATTTTCATTGGCTATTCCACATCCATGTGCAGCTGGCAGCGCAAGATGATTGGGTGGATATGTAGTACTTGACAATACAACCTAATGGCTTTTACTACCATTAAGACTAACACAGCAGTCCTTGCACCATCCTTATACAAAATGAATATGCGTGCTGTTAAAGTAATTAAGATTTTTCCAATAACATGGTCATTTTTGCACATGTTCTTGGGTTGTGAAGAAAATTAAATATTTTAAAGATTAAATAAAAGCTAAAGTTTTTAATCTGTAATATGAAGCTAATATGAAGCCCTGAGCTTTATATTTAATAAGGTGCATTCAGTCCTGAGGCTGATTCTGTTGCGTGTGAATTGTTAAAATCATTGTACCTGGCCAGCCTCACTGACACGCGCTATATTTCAAACAGCATAACCAAAGTCTGCTCTCTTTGATCTTGGTCTCCTTTGTGGTTCACGAGCTGCTCTGCCCTTTCCGGCTACGCCTCGTCACCTCGCGTCGCCCCTCCAAGCTGAATCGATGTTAATTAAATGTCTGCTCCAGACTGGAGTGCAGGAATGCGAGAGTAGAAATGCACTGCAGCTGCAAACGCTTGTGACTCTCAGCACGCCGTGCGTGGAGCCAGCACCAGCGCATTCACTGTCCCTCTTTTCTGCAGTACATATAAAATATTTGTGTATCTCCCCTTTTAAGCTGCTATAGTTACTGTAGCCGTGACATTTATTAATAACTGCAAAACATAATGAAGAATTTAAAGCTTCGGGGACAGGCTCCGGCCCCCCCAAATCTGCGTAGGACATGCAGATACTGAAAATGGACAGATGGTTGGATGGAGTACACTTCTATACAATGTTTATTGAACTTGTAGGCAACAGTCAACATATTTAAAAAAACAGAATACATAATATTACATTAATACACCTCCAAAAGTCATTCCATTATGTCAATGACGGTAAACATGATTTAAATGCCCGATTTGAAAACTTAACTTCAGTTTCTAAATGAACAGGCCACATATAAGGATGCAGCATGTGACGGACGCGTGTGTTTGGCAGGTCTCAAAGCAATTTACAGAAGCAGAAACTGGAGAGTCAGCGTGCAGCTTCGTCGCATATCAGAAGTCTGAGAGATGCTGACTCTGCAGGTCAAAGCTGACAGCTTTTGGCTTGGTCGGGCACGACGATAGGGACTATTTGAGAACAGTGAATCAGGGGCCTAAGCGTGACAGGCCTCACTGATGGTAATGTGATGCGAGGTAAGATACGACTCAGGGTACGAGAGCCCGCAGCACTGGGATGAGTAATATAAGTATCAAGAAAGTGTATCCACCACTGTTTGGCTTCTTAAACAGCAGAGAAGCTCTACAGAGACATTTTCAGTGCAAACCTGAGACCATGTCAGTAAATTTTGGCTTTAAAGAGAATATTACCTGAAGTAGATGAACTACAGTGAAACAGCACTGCACCTATATATATATATATATATATATATACACATATATATATCTCGACATACACACATAAAAAAATCAACTTTGTAGAATCTTACTTAAAAAAACAAATAACCACATCTTTGGCCTAGAGATGTAAATGTTGTAAAAGTTGCATCGCGTGTGTGAGGCATACCTGAGCGCATCAGAGGCAGAGAGTGACACTGCGCAGGAGCCCATGGTCGCCTGGGAGAACACGCACACCAGCAGCGACCTTCTGTGTGATCCCCCCAGCCCCTCAGCTGACAGCAGAGTCCCACCCCCTCCTCTCATGCACACTAAGCAGATGCTTAACATATTAAACCGATTGTTTCACCCAGTAATTAACATGAAAGCCGTTGCTATTTGGCTTTGACGACTAAAAAAAAAAAACGGGTAATGACACAATTGCCACTCTTAGACACACAGTAAGGTGAATGGGGTGCCGGGGTATAACTCGTCTTTGGGATGTGAAATCAGCCCCGGGTCACTGTTTTGGTAACATTAATGGGCAAAGAAACATCAGCACTTGACACTTCTCGCCAGACATTCACGAGATTTAACGAGGTTCAGCCAGTCTCTCTTCATATGGGGAGCTTTCACAAAATGCTTACAATACAAACATCAGCATCTTCATCTCTTACATCCTTATATTTACAAAATATTCCTTTACGATACTGCCTGTAATTCGGAATTCTGTACATAATACTGGCCTTTTTAATGCTGCCTTTACCTTTGTAAGAAACGCATGCGTCAGCCTAAACGTTTTCCACCGCGGAGCACTGAAATGCATCGTCTTTGCCCTTCGCATGGCCAAGTTCCTCCATCAGGATTTAACGAACTCCAGGGCCAAGTAATCCAAGTTATTGGATTTTAGGTAGTCTGGGCTAAACATAAGCCAAACAAGGATAAAGGCCATTTAACCTAGGCTACCTTAAATCCGACAAGTTATCTGGCTAAGCAAGAAATCCTGCTTCATAAATTGATCAACAAATACCTACACATGTAATACACACATCATGGTTCAAACTATTCACGCAAAAACAGCGACAAACTACATCAAAATGTCATTTACCACAAGTACAGTACCTAAACTAAAGGTCTTGACCCTCCACGCAGCACTAATCGAGGGAACTCTATCCACGGTCTAAAGACTGCAGCTTGACGGTATTCCTCAACTTTCAGGAAGGTTAAAGGTTTCTATGAGGGTTTAGCCTGCTAGCAAAACAGAAACATAGAAAAAGTCTATTAGTGGGTGCAGCCTTTGTGTATCAGAGCACTTACGGGGTCAAATAACTTTATTTGTGGCAACAGAACAACCCACTTTAGGCTTCCCTTGCAGTCCTCAGGTTGTTAGGGATTTAAAGGGAGCTGCACCCCCCCACCCACCGCACAGGGGTGTCTCTTTACCCGTCTCTCCATTCGCCAGCAGGACGGTCTGCTCCCTGGGTCTTGCTTTTACGTTACAAGTCACGTTGCAGATCGCAGACTTGGCACGGTAATTCATGGGCTGAATTTTACAAGCGACATCACATATGATGAATCACGTAAAGCAACGAAAATAGCTCTAAGTGTTTAAAACGTCTTCCTCTGGGTAAAAAGCAACTATTGGAATAAAAAGTTCCTATTTACCAGCACAGTGTGATTGGTTCTGGTACAGCAATTCCCAAAAATCAGTCTATATTTATATGATTAATAACTACTTCTGCAGGCTATCCAATGGGAAGTGGATCCTGCCAGATATTCCAATTACACATCGGTATCTGCTCATATTGTGGGGGAAATCTGACATGGCTAACTTATCTACAAACGGCCAAAGAGGGTAAAAACCTGCATGTCAGTGTGGATGCATTGTCTGCCAAAACCGGCTACATGTAAGCGGGTCGAATGCTCACACCATCCAGAAACCAACAGTTCATTGTTTTGTAACTGTGCAAATAGTGGAAAAATCTGCACAACAGCCCTCCTCCTAAAATCAGCTTGGTAATTTCAGGAACAGCAGGGCATCAACATTAAAACACTTACATATGGACAATAAAAAGCACCCAAACCTATTTCCTGTGCAGGAACTAAAAACATCAAATCCGTTGCGAGCATAAACTGCTTTTTTTGCCACATGATGGCGACTACTGGGCTGATCAGGAGCTCACACTGCTTCACATTGCCAGTTAGAAATCTGGATCCGCGTCTGCACTCAACACGCACAACAGATTTCAACATAACATGTTCACCTAAACAGCTGAATCAACCAGATACGACCCAATACACCCTGACTAAAAAACCCATTTGGACCGATGGCACAACAAAACTTAAGATTGGATAGATACCTGGTATTCTGTAAACTAGCTATGGCTAGTGTTGAATAGATAGTAAAACAACTGTTTTCTCCCCGTTATCCAATCAGCAGAGGGAAATTAAACATTTGTATTGGTACCAACAAGCTACGTTTGACAAATTCCTAAGAAAAAACATTACTGTCCTTTGGAAAAGGAATCAGAGTCAGTGAATGGATGACAGTACATAAGGTACAGGGGAAAAATCAATTCCAATGAGCATAATTTAAAAATTCCAGCAAATACTGTTCTCCATGGTCAATGGGTTCAAGTATGTTTCTTTTCATCTTCTTCAGTCCCCACATTCTGATGAAGGCAATGTGGTTCCACGTCGAACTGGCACTCAGTATTATTGCCATGTTCTACGTTATGGTCTAAAGGATGTGCTTTTATATACTTGTATCACAAATTCTTCTTCAATTCATGGTAATTGCCCTGGCTTGTAGCCAACAACCGTCTGCAATGCAGAGTAATTACTAAACGTAGGCTACCTACTAAAGGAAGATACAGGAAGTCTGGTTTACTTGGACTCATGAATTATACATGTAACACTGGGATTTAATAATACACGTGTAGAAACTGCCACTGTGCATCATTCATAATCATCCACTTAAGACATCTGGAGTGAAATCAGTCATCCCCGAGTTGTTCCCTGACATCAGAAGGCAACATTTCGAACAAAGTATCTTCCACAAAAAGGCCACTGCGTTTCAGAGCCAGACAGGAGCCAAGCTCAGGTGGCAAGCTCTCCAGATGATTGCCCTTGAGTTCTAAGTGTGACAGCAAAGCCAGGTATGATATCTTTGGAGAAAGCACAGTCAACAGGTTCCGGCCTAATTTAAGAATTTTCAATTTTTTGCAGAAGAACAGTTCGTCTGGGAGACTCTCGATCTTGTTGCAGGAGGCTGCGAAATACTGAAGGCTTTGAAGAACACCAACCTCTGGGGGAACGAATCGGATCTCGTTGTTAGACAGATCGATGTATCGCAGCTTATGGCACAGGAAAAGTTGGGGGGGGAGAACCTCAATCTTATTATGGCTTAGATAAAGACGTTCCAGGCTGCCCAGCTTTTTGATGTGCTCAGGGATATAGCTGATGCTGTTATACCACAGCTTCAGGCACGTGAGCTTCCGCAAATGCTGGAAGCTGAGGATCTCCTCAATGGACTTAAGGCTGTTCTCTTTCAGGTCAAGCTCTTGCAAGTTAGTGAGGCTGAAGATGGCGTGGGGGATTCTCTCCAGCTCGCAGTGTACCAGCTCCAGTTCCACCAGGTGGACCATCTTCTTCAAGTTGTTGAAGATGACCAGCTTGGTGCCGTCGTTGTGTATATAGAGTCTCTGGAGGTGGCTGGACGCGTCCACGACTGACTGGGGAATCTTGGAGAGGTTGCTCTTTAGGTGGAGGGTCTTGAGACACTTCAGCTCACGCAGGGACTCCAGCGTGATGCTCCTGGAGATGTCGGGGCTCAAGGAGCCAATGAGGTGTAGCTCCTCTAAGTTGCGCAGACTATAGATCCACGATGGCAACTCCCGGCTGTCGTCAAACTTGACGTGCAACACCTTGAGGTTTTCCCTCAGGAAGGAAATAGCAGCACTGTGTATGCTAAGGGAGCACTGGCATAAAGCCAGCTCTTCCAGCTCCTTCAGCTGGGAGATCGAGGCTGGTATGGTGACATTGTTTATGATCTCCAGCTTCAAAGACTGGAGCTCGCTAACTTCGAAAATAGTATCTGGAAGACCGGACAGCATGAAGAGCTGCAGCTCCAGCCTGTTGTTGCTGTTGGGCTGCAACCTCTGGCGTAATTTTTCCGTCGTCCACTCGTGGTTTAAATTTAGCTGCTTCAGCTTGTTCTCACTGACTTCTGACAGAAACACGGCGAACCTCTTTGAGTAAAGAGGGTCGTACTGGTCGATCATGTGGAGCATAAAGGCGAAGTCGTTCCGTACGTCGGGAATGTCGTCGATCCCCGTCTCCTGGCGCACATACTCAAAGGAGTATTCCTTGAGGGACCGGTGGAAGAGCCAGTACAACGTGTAAAGACAAGTGAATCCGTAGACGCCCACCAAGCACAGGTAGAAGCAAGTTAGCTTGAAGAGCAAATGAGCCTTAGTGTGATTGCACGAGAAGTTTTTGTAACCAGTCATTTCCAGGATATCCGTGCAGTTTACTCTGGGCTCCATTTTTGACACCATCACACAGTTATAGCCAATAATGAGGAGAAAATTGAGAACTTTGAGAACATTTTGGCGAACGTACATGATGTACAGCAAGTCCCCCTCTTCCACATGCAAACGGAACTTCTTGATCTTCTCAAACAGGGCCTTAGCTTGTTCACCTTCCTTTTTGTCCAGGACTCCAGCATCTGGCTTGTCGACGACCACCTTCTCCGGTATGGACCTCACAGACTCCTCTTCCTCCGTGTTGTCCACAGTCACATCCTCATGAATGCTGAACTTCTGCATGACCATCGTTTTATCCTTGTCCCCTGGTTTCTCCCCGGAAACTTCTGACAAAGCCCTGGTGGTCCAGGGTGAGTCAAAGCACTTCCCTAAGATGGAAATGAAGTGTTCTATTTTGGAGCTGGATCCTGGGAATTTGAACCAGAAATTGCTACACACCATGAAGATCATGGTATGTATGAGCACTAGGTAAGGAAGGTACTTGGCGTACCAGTGCAGCGCCGTCTCGTAGCATATCTGGTTGATGAAGTTGTACTGCTGAAAATCGAGGTTAGTCTTCAGGCCTTTCATTTCATTAACTGCTGGTGCAGGGGGGGCAGTGGAGTTGGCCACTGTCCCATCATTGGGATTTGACAAGGCCACAGTCTGGTTTGGTGCAGGTACTCTTTGTGGAAGGCAGATGATTTTGTCTTGCATTATCTAGAACGAGACAGAAAGCAAGACATGATAAATCAACCAAAAGGACAAGTATCATAAATAGGGCTGCAACGATTCACCGAGCAACTCAATGACAAAAAGTCCTCGATGCAAATTCTTTGTTTTGATGCTTTGTGCAAACCGCACAACTATGTACCGCTTAGTGATCACCGTGTTTCACTTGGAGGATTATTACTGTCGCACAGTGTGCTTACGCTGCACTACGTGTAGCAATGGAAGAAAAATTTAAATAGCAAGGAAAGTCAGAGAAAGACGAGAAAAAGTTTGGGACCACCTCAAACAAAAAAGTGAGCAATACTGCATGGTGTCCATCGTAAAACCGAATTAGCTTACCACAGTAGCACAGCATCTATGATTCAACATCTCAACAGAAAACGTCCAGTCCACAGAGTGGAACAATATGAGGTAAGCGCGAACGTTTCACTCACATTTGCGGCTAAACTAAGACCTGCGATACAAACGTATTTATGTGCATATGTGTGAATAAAAAAGTATAACAGCCCAAGCAGCTCCTAGTTTTCCTCAACAAAAACACTGATGATACAACAGCAGTGAAAATGATGCTGTCATAATTTAATTAACACGGAGCTGGAGTCTGTCTATACACTAACAGCAAAGAGCCTGTTCTGTTACAGAGATGGTGAATTCAGATGGAGTGAAGGAAAACAACAGCAGTGCTTGTAATCGCTACTGGACCTTTACTGGTAAAGAGCTGGTGAGAGTCCTTAATCAAACCAGCTGTTCAACAAGCTGAAAGGTGAAGAAAAGAGATGTTCTCAGCTGCTCCAATCCACCGCCATTTGTCCTTCACAGCTGCAAGGCTACAGTAAAGCTATGCAAGTTAAAATAGAAGCTGTTTGTATGCAGATAAACTGTTAGCTTAGTTTGACACAATATTGCAGCAGGCTGACAGCAGCCGTCACACTTTGTTTGCAGATTTAGATTGATATGAATAATATTACATAATTATAATAATATAAGTAATATATAATATAAAAATTAACCACCCCCCCCTCCCCCAACAGCCTTGGGCCAGTAAAACTCAGACACTGAATTATCCAACCGCCTCATGCTCCTATAAAGGCTTACACACACACACACACACACACACACACACACACACACACGCTCATTCTCTAACACACTTAAACACACTCACTCTCACTCACATTCACTTACACACACATGAACATGCACACACCATTCCTACCTCATCCAGGATTGACTTTTATTTTTGCACTTAAGAAAGTGTTTTCTTTAAAAAAAAAAATAAATAAGAAAAAACAAATATGTACATAAATGCACTAAAAGGGTTTAGACTTCATTCATTTTAAGAGACCTGTCTTTTTTCTTTTTTGAATAGTTACTATTGCTCTTTAATAAGACAAAAGTATTTCTTATCTGATTACTAGATTAATCGATGGAATGATCGATAGAATACTTGATTACTAAAATAATCGATAGCTGCCTAATCATAAACCATTTGGACGGCGGTTTTTTGAAATGAACCAGAGACATATGCACCATCTAAACCAGAGTGCCGGGATCCCGCAGCACCAGCGCATTCGGATGAAATTTCACTCTCAGCTCCTGCAGGAGGGAGGCGGCCCAGACCAGCAGAGACGGGGAATCTCCACTCAGAATGAGAACAATCGATGAGCTTATGGCCCATTCCATTCTCAGCCCTGATGGGACATCATCTGCCCCATTGTCCCCAAACCCTCCCAGCATGATTCCATCAGTAGCGGTATTTAATCAATCACTGGGGCCAAGGCAGCTATTGTCAGCATGTTATATCATAATTAACTGTAACAGATGTGCATCTCTTCTCACTCGGTTGTTTGTTGTTAGACTGCGAGTAATAAATAAGAGCATGAATCTTCCCTCACATTCGGCTCTTATGAGCGCCCGCTAACTCACAATGTATCTCCTGCAGAGGACTCTGATTATTACAAATGACTTTTTTATCACCGGTGCTTGAAAGTAGAGAGCCTGTAGTAGATGGTGTTTACACGGCGCTCTGTCGGGAGGGGTGGGGGTGAGGGGGGGTTACACGGCAGCATAGATTGCGCTGGGGCAACACGTGCCAAACTCCACAGCTCAACATGTGAGTCATGCAGGAAAGGAGCAATTATCCGGAAGATAGAGAATATCAGAGAGGGCAGTCAATTCCTCTTCTGATCTGCACTCGCAGTAGCTGCCGAAATGTCAGCCCTCATAATCAGAAACATTCTCTTTTCAGACTTCAGACGAGTGTTGAAATATAATTCGATCCAGATTGCAGTTTGGCTCATTAAGTGCCATATCCGTTAATAAAGCCTCGAGTCCCTCATAATGCAGAACAGCCAGCGAAAACACGTAACACAAATATGGCGGGCTAATTACCGGCCAGCCTCGCAAGAAGGCCACAAAAACAGCCCTTTCTGCTGCCCGGCCAATCACAGGTCAGGAGAAGCTAGGAGTCACTGATCACCAGAAATCCGGTGCCTCCAGCTTAGCTTGAGAACCTAGCAAGATGCTTTCAGGAAACTTGAAGATGGACAGGATCAGATGCGTAACCATCTTCCTACTGCCTTGGATGCAGCTGACCTGAGGTTCGGTGAATATTTTCTGTTTTATGTTGGGCAGAGGTAACATTTTTTCAGGATATCTTGTTTGTTTGGACTGTGTATATTTTAATATTATTTTGCTCTGTTTATTTGTCAGCACCATGTGTAATGTCTGGGTACTTCGTCTTGTTTTGCACCGTTTGCTTTTTTTGCATGAAACTTTACATTCCCTGCTGCTGTTCACGCAAGAATCTTCCCCATGGGATCAATAAAGTTTAATCTAAAATGTTAACAGAATCCACCTTGCGTCACAATCGTGCTCAGATTTCCAAGGATGTAACAAGATTTCTCTGTGTTCTGCCCGGTCTGTGAAGAACGGGAGACGCCATGTGAACAAACACAGAGGGAGTCTCACACTCAACCTGCAGGTTTCTGCTGCAGCTGACTTTCTAAATATATACAGCAAGTAACTAGGAGGGACCTTAATTGCTCCAATGTGCTGCTAGGGCTCCGGGCACCAGCCCGTAAAACGGGGGGTGGGGGGTCCAGGGTGCCAAGGACGGAATGCACCCCCCTCTTCTCTTGTTACCAACCTCTGGCACACAGGCCAAACTCGTATGTCAGCACCATGACATCGTGAGCCCACAGCATAAAGAAGCGTCTCTGTTTTTACAAGTCAATCTCTACGGTATTTATTTCCATTGATACACATCAGGCAGTGGCGGCGATGGACCAGGAGGCGTGAGATTATGCCGGGACTCCAAAGCAGATGTTTCCCTTTGTGTACAATGTGGTAAACATGACGAACGGCGCACAATGACGGTGGAAACACTTACAGGGGAAGCAGGCCAAGGGGGCGCTAATTATTTATGAGGTAAAATGGAGGGTTTTTTAAGAGAGGCAAAGCTACAGAAACAGGAAAAAGTAGAAGCTATATGGGAAATATATAGTACTGTACATAATCACATCTACATGAAAACAAAAATACCAACATGAATGGAAATGTTGTGACGCTATAAAACATTCCGTTCATCACTCAGCCTGAAAAACTGCAATCCTGCAAAAAAAACCCACAAACCCTTTATGTGGGGATATTTACATTAGACCAGCAGACAACGCAGCGACAGACGGTGTCAGGAAACACCAGGTATTGGGTAAAACAGCCCAGTGGGGGGTGGGGGTGCCCTTACCTGCATAGTACACGCAAACACACCAACCATGAGCATGACCACGGAGAGGTAGTCTGTGAAGACATCCCACCACGGCTTCAGCACCCGGAACGCCGGCTGCTGTTCCATAAACTGGCGGAATTCCGTAACGGGAATCATGGCTCCTGTCGGGAGAATGAGGACAGCTCTGACAAAGGGGCTCCAGCACGCCTGGGCCTCGTCAGGAGGCGTGGCCAGTTCGGCTTCCTCCCCCCGCCCAGACTAAGGTCACACTATTGTTTTTAAAAGGTAAAAAAAAAAAAAAAATCGCCGTTTTATATTACAGGCAGCACATGTGAATTTAGTCTTATTCGAACTGCATTTACCTTAGAAATTACCCCTCTCTATTCTAACAGACTGCAGTGAGAGTCACAGTTACTGGAAAAAACAAGAAAGCAATAGCGAGTTAATTCAATAAGTCTGCCATTTCCATCCACTAACAGAGTCCGCTAAAGTGTGGCGCGGTTTGATGTGTGGGATTTAAAGGAGAAGGGCAGACCCCC
>JAODKF010000036.1:213504-224141 GCA_026779585.1 Mormyrus proboscirostris | reverse complement strand
AAAAAAAAAAAACAGTAATGTTGCTTCCTGAGTAGAGGAAAACAGGACAGGACTCCTCCTTATCAGTATGGTCACTTTGGGCGGAGGCTGAAAAAATGAGAGGCTCAACGGAAGTTCCCAAAAACACAGTTATTATCCACTTTGATTAGGGACAGGACATCACACAGATATTTACTCAAATGAAACAGTCCAGAGGTACAAGCAACATGGACTTCAACCCCTCAGCTGTGAGAGACGTCTTGCAGCTCAGATTTTGGAAATCTGTTTCTTCTGGTGTTACATAGTAAAGGAGTTTCTGTAACTAATATTGTTTCATCATAATATGAACATTGTTTCATTCCAGAACAGAAAATGTGAGATCTGATGAAAAATAATGCGAAGCGATTTTAGAAACATGCATAAGCGATGAACCGTTCCAGGATGACACAGCTGTGTGCACAGCCAAGGCGACTGTTTTCCTGGCGATTTCGTGGGTATTAAGGATTCCAGAGAGACGACATACTGCTCATTGTGAAGTTAATGAAATGCTGGGCTGTTATCAACGTGCCACTTAAACGACACAGTGCAGAGAGTTCAGGAGGGACGCCAGCAGATTAAATGCAGGTCTGAGCAAACGTGCTGACGCTAGCGAAATTGTCTATTTTTTGTTTTACTTTGGGACTTAGTTCTGACCAAAGCTTATTAGTCTTGTTGCCAGTGTTGCAGTGGAGATACATTTCGCAGTCCAGATTTTGCCAGAAGATTAATGATAGGAGTGATTGCGATACTGTGCATAAAAACGAAGTACATTTATCAGCACAGGTAAATCACAGGTTAGTAATTTTCATTTAACTCCAAGCTGCCGTAGCCTCGAATGACTTCACAGGAAGATGGCTGACAGTTGTATAATTTTCACCTGGCCCGCGCAGATATATGTGGGAATAAAAGAGACACCACCGCCGATCCGAGTGCCGTTTGCCAAGGCCTCTGTCGGAGTTGCGTCACTCTGGAATCGGAGAAGGTAAACGTGAGGCTGTGTTTATAAAACGCTCCAGGACACAGATGCGTGGGTGTGGAGATCAGTAATCAGAGTGTGTGCTAATTGCAGTTTGGGAGAAAAGACGTTTTGTTTTTGCCTGTACTCTGAGGTGAATCACCAAAGAGCGCATTCAATGCCATCCTGCTTTCTCCAAGATCCTCTCACAGGCAAGGCAGGGGTGACAAGTTCTGCCTTATTTTATACTTATCGTCAAACCTGTTTCTCCTGTCTTCTGAATATTTTTCACCTCTCCCTCTCTGTGTCACGCATGTCATTTGGACGAAATGTGAACAACCAATCAGATGTGTAGTTAAAAAAAAGAATAACCCTAACCTCGCTCTGGAACTCTACCGGATGAACATCTCTAGAGAATTATATCTGTCCTCACTTTCAAGTTTTATTGTCACATGTTGGGAGGGGCACAGTGAAATTTGTATTCTGCAATGGCAGGGAAGAAGACAAGAGCGTGGAAGCAAACGGCGGTGCGATACAGGACAAGACAGTGCAGTATGAGAATATGTAAACACGGGGGTGCCGTAAATACGTAATAATCAGACAGTGCTATATGGTGATGAGCATGCGGAAAGTGACAACAGTACAGTTAATAAAGTTCAGGTGGTATATTAACAGTGTGCAGTACAGTGGGTGTGTGACGGAGGGAGTGATGCAGGTGTTTAGCAACCTGATGGCCTGGGGGCAGAATCTGTCCCGTAATGGGTGATTATTGCAGTGATTCACTGGTAGCAGGAACGTGACGAGGGCGTCAGCTGGGTGACTGTCATCCCGGACGACGGACCTCAGCTGACTTCTGTCAGCGGAGGAGCTCGATCAATAACACCGAAGGTGATCCGTGCCAGTGATTTCCGAGGCAATCCGGAACGGTTAAATTACCTCGCGGTTAAATCACCGCCATTGCCCAGACTGTCGGCCTGCATTGTGATAGACCTTCTACGGTTTCTCCTTGATTCAGCGCGGAGCCCCACCCCAGATTTATTGCCATGTGATTCCAAGTCCAGACAAAGTTAGGTAACCGAAGAACCTAGATGTGAGCATGGCTTCAAACACGCAACATGACGAGATTGTGACTAATTAATTCCTCGGATGTGCATGATGTCATTCCAAGCGTGCTTATTTAATGTAATTAAATGATGGTTTTAAGTTGTTAATGGCAGGATTGACTAACATCTGAAAGCAAGAGTCGTTTAGTCCATCTTTGATACCTTTTTAATACCTATAGATCACTGTATTTTGGTTGGGAGAGAGTCCAAACCAGACTGTAGACCAACAGAAAGTGGCTGCCTCGATGGATGAACTTCCTGAGGCAAAGTCTTACTGAGCAGCTGGGAAACGGAGAGATATTGGCCCTTAAGGACCCGAAGATGGGAGTGAACAGCTAAATAACACATTAACAAATAGACACAAAAAACAGGCTCGTTTTAGACGGGGCATGTTCAATATTTATCGAATATAAGGGCGTATTAGTCAAACTTTTCCAAAGGGTATATGGAAATGCACTTAATTATTCCGAAAATGAAAAGATTGAAAGAAAGTGTCCCTTTGGCATTTCATTGTAGTTTGTAATCAGCCGGTCCCAGCGGAGCGCGATTTTCCTAGCGCTCAGACCCGGCGCGGAAGCCCACTGGAGCTGGGTGCGACGGGTAGCGAGTGAAATTAGAAATTCACTTTAATTTCACTAATTACACCCAAAAGGCACAGGCTGCTAAGATGCTGTGAGAAAACCCATCAACCAGGATTCATTTTTAATGGGAGGTTGGGGTAATAAATAAATTAGGAGCATGATAAATCTAAAAAAAAAAAAAAAACGAAACTAACTTGGTTACAGTTGGAACTGGGGAAATACAATGATTATCAACAGGAATTAGGTGGGAAAACGCCAAATTGCTTCTTCAAGGTATTTTATTTCAGGCGGCTTTTGGCTGTTTTTATAACAAACAGGGTAAAGAAAATAAGTTTTTCAGTATTAAATCGAGGAAATACGACCCAAAAATCAAAGCCTACGTTTTTAAGAGCATTTAATTGGAGATTACCATATTTGCTCTTTTTTGGAAAGTTCCTCCTCCTGACTGTGAAACCCCTGTAATCGGAAGCGCTGCCGATGGGTACCTCGCCATTCGCCAGGATCCCTCTCACTGACCTCCCCAGCTGGGTGACCTGACCTCCTCCCTGTCACAGTTTGAGCTCGTAAACCCCTACTTGACTCCACTCGCATAGTTAGTATCACGAAGACTTACAGCAAATTGGGCCCTGGCTCACGATGATGGCCGAACCATGCACGCGACTCATGAAGATTGCTTATTTGGTGGATCGTTTGTAATTAAGTGCATGGCTGTGAATTATTAATTAACGCCGAGCACCGTCTGATTTGCACCTAAGGCGCTGAAAAAGATTGTGCCCCATTTTAAATCCAGTCCCAGGAATTTCAGCTTGCAGCAGTAATGCCGGCATGGGATCTCCTGTAGGCTCATTAAATATGCATCATCAATGTGCTGTGACAGAAATCCCAACGTTGACTTCCGTTCGATTCATTATAAACCCCCCCTTCCCGCTCCAGTGCAGCATTTTCGGCTCCAATTACGCAGGAAGGGAACGTCAATAGAGGGAATACGTGTAACAGTATATGACTAGAACATAAATCGAAATTCTAGCAACTATCAACCGAGGTCTTAATCTTCATTTTAAACAAGGTTATTTCTGTTTTCAGCAAGTATTTGTTGTTTTTTGCCTTAATATTTTCGCTGAAAAATATTTTTAATGGGACTTTTGTGACTTTTTTCATTTGTGAATGCCTTAAATATGCATTAAATAACTTCGCATTTTTAAAAATAGTTGTGGAAAATAGTTAATATACCTAAAAACACACTACAATGAGCGGAAAGAAGTACATGGGGAATATATTATTACTGGTGCGATGCATTATTAATCACGGCTCAAATTAAAAATTCATTTTTTTATTTGTTTTAATTAATACAGTTCAGCTTCAATAAAAAACCCTTTCTAGTAGTGTTAATTAATTTCATTAGAAATGAATACAGATCGATCTAGTTAACTACATGCTCAAGGTCTTTGCTTTTATGATTCCATTCTCACTAGAAATCAAACGCTGCTTTCAAAAACACAAGGCCTAAGTACATTTTTCCCTTTCATGAAATATGAATCCAGCATGAGAATGAACTGAACCCCCCCACACCCCAGGGATCTCACTAGCATTTGTAACGCTATCACGATAATACCCTGCTAGCACAAGACAATCTATCCGTGCAAGTGAGTGAACAGTCAGGGTCCACGTTTTGTCAACCGCTGTGGATCTACCGCCCCCTGCTGCTGCCTTTAAATATAGCCAGAGCTAAATTTAAATGGAACGTTGAAATTCCTTGACATTTGCAACTTAATTTTGTAAGTAAAATTCAGATATCGGGAATGCGTTAGCTTTTATGTTAAATCTGTGCATAATTAGCATATTTTACACCACATGAAAACATTTTACTGAAGAATGTTTTGTGTGAAATGCTTAACATATTCACACTTCAGAACTTTTTAACCGTTCATGTGCTCTGGGAAAGTCGTATAGTCCAGATGGCTGGAATTCCTTAGATCCTAATTATGAAAGCTCCAGAGACACTGGGGCTTAATTGGACTGTGGAATTTTGGCTATCTGTAGCATCAGGGCTACTTAGGGACATTTTTGGCTCTCTCTACTGGAACGACGGCATCCTGCGGCCAATTGGAATGGCAGATAGCCGGTTGCTCAGATCATTTTGTAGTAAATGAGAAGAGGTCTTTCCACTCTGCTCTTCACGTGTATGTGGCGTGGATCGAGAGATTTAATAAGGAGTGTTTGATAAGCACATCACATCAATTAAAAACCACACACCTGTCAAAATGAAATGTGAGATCACTGATTTGTGGCGATATCCATTGCTAATCACTGATCAGACCCAGAGAAACTGTAATTTCTAGAGAAAGCGTAGAGCCTCTTTGAGACCTTAGGAGGCGGGCTGTCATGCACATCAGCCACTGATTAGTCTAACCCAGGGGTCTCCAACTCCGGTCCTGGAGAGCTACTGTCCAGTAGGTTTTCTATCCTACCCGGCTTCTGATGAGCTGCACCTGTTTTCGGGTAAACACCAGGAGCAGGTGTGGCTCATCAGAAGCCAGGTAGGATAGAAAAGCTACTGGATAATAGCTCTCCAGGACTGGAGTTAGAGACTCCTGGTCTAACCCAAGTGTTACTACACTTGTTCACATTGTTAAATCAAGCAGACCACAGTCTACAGTATTTTTTCCATCTCAGTTACACATTTATGACATTCATGCTTGATGATTATTACTGAAGCATCACTTTTTGGTTTAATGTTACAGCAGTATGTTTATTATTTGAATCTCTTTTTATGGCCATTACTTCAAATGATGCTTTTAATTGTCATTTGCACAGGTAACATGCACACACACACACACACACAAAGAGAGAGAGTGAGATGAGAGCAAAGCTTGGCATTAAGGGCCTTGCTCAAAGGCCTCATGGATATGTGAATATTGTACCAAAGCCGGGACTCAAACTGGCAACCTACTGATGACAGGCACAGAGGCCTAACCCACTGGGGCCACACCGCCCCCCGTATTGCATGTTTATGTCTGTAATTACCTACCAAGTCTAAGTTCCATGACGCTGCCTGACTGCATGCTTTTGGAGAGGCCTTATGTAACGGCGATGACATTCCCTGTGGCTTCAAGAGATTTTCCACAAACATCATAAGGGATCAGGATCACGGTCCTTTTGTGTCCAGCATGCCCAGGCGAGGCGGCGATTTTGCAGTAGAAGGATGACGCTCTGTGTTACTGATGCTCACCCATTTTCAGTTCGAAAAGCAGCTGGTCAGAGTCTATGTGGCGTCTGAGAGAAGGTTCACTGCTTAATTTCACTTTGTCTTGGACAGCAGCTTGCGAAGATCGTCACTTATGCCGCCTATATAAATGAGGAGCCCCGTTGACAAGTCCTGAGGACTGTTAACCTGACTGGCTTGTTATTGGAGCGAGCTGCATTGCAGGGACAGGGGGAGATATTACCAGGGCGGACTCACAAGCACAATGCCCCCTCTGTCCGTGTGAAACAAGGAGACTTTTCAGGGAACATAGCGGCTGCACGGAAGCCTTTCTGCGGGTCAGGGTTGCGTATTGGTGTTAGCGGTCCCACTGGGAAGGATTGATCATTGCCAAATGCAGCTAGGACGGGGCCGCCATCTGTAAGCTAAATATCCAGAAATCTCATCGCGAAGGATGATTTTAAAAATTCTATTAATAAAAATAATGGAATGTTAACAGGGTCTGCCACCCTTATCCCGGAATGGAAGCACGATGAATGAGTCGGTATTTTTGTATCATTTTACACCTGAATGTTCTCAGGGGGACCAGCGAGAGGTGAAACAGAACTGCCTGATGTTTATTACCTCTCAGGGTAGGTGCTGATCGCTGAGCAGCGGCAAGGACAGCGAGCCACAAGCGTACGGAGCCACCAGGTACCAGCGCTGCCGCTGAGGGCGCCCTCACCTGCACCGCCAACATCGCTGACAGGAGTGGGAGGAACTTCTAAGGAACTGGCGCACCATGACAAGACCGGCGCCACCTAGGGGACGGGCTGTGCCCTCCTAATGTCTGGATTTCCAAGTCATGTCCTGGTGATCCAGGTGTTCTGACATTCATGCCAAAAAAATAAATACAATGATTTTGTTTTTTTTTTTTATTTAAATACTATAAGGCAAAGAATAAGTAATTCTTAAAATAAAACTAAAAATAATCAATTTGGTATTTTGTGGTCACAGTTTGTGCTTGATTGATTGCACAATATTTTTTTGTTTAAACACAAACTAAAGTCCAGCTTTCTAAGATGTAATCGCAAGTCCTGCTCCCTGGTGTGAGTGTAGCCTTCGCCAGTGTCCTTCTTACACAAGGCTGCCTCAGAGTTCATATCCTTGAATATTACCCTCACATTCTTATTGGCTTTTCCCTTTACATTATCTGCACTACCGATGGAAAGTTCAGCAGGCTTACTGTGGGATTTTTAAAGTAGCATTCGCAGCAGGTATGTGAAAATAAACATTACACTTAGTTGTTATCATTGCGTTCACCTTAATTGCCAGTTTAGGTTGTCGACCTCAGCTTTAGAGGCCCTCTGTCTGAAAGAGGGCCTGAGGCGGTTAGTTGGCTTCAAAAAAGCCTCTTTATAATTTTGCCTAGTTAATATTAAGACTATTTCAGGAAATACCCCTTACAGAGACCAGCCCAGATGTGTATCTACGGTTGCTTATTTGACAACCGTTTGTAAGTAAGATGCTGTAATTAATAATTAATTTAAATTGCTTTTCTCTAGCTTGCGGATTAGCGAAGTGTTTTCTTTATGTTCTTTGTATAATGATTTTTTTCCCACACCGAAGAATGAATCAGAAAATATAACATCCAAAAGGAATATATGCTATACTAGTTTTCTCACTATACTAGTTACACTGTTTTTTAATCATCGCTGTTAAAACCTCCATACTAATGGTCTCTTCTCTGGTTTTTGACATTTACGTATATTTGTTTAGCGGATGCTTTTGTCAAAATCGACGTACTAGTGAGGATCAAAGAGCAGGATCTACCAGGTTAAGTTCCTTGCTCAAGTGACGAACGGTGAAGTCATTCTGAAATCATCTTAGATGTTGTTACAAGATGTAACTTTAAAAAAAAAAAAATGTTAAACCAGCGCCTTAAGGAATGATGCTGAAAATAACGTAATATCTACCGAATTTTCCTTTGTGACTTTCCGTACGGATTGTGCCTTTCGATGCCCCGTAGACGATGGAGCACGTGACGCTCGCAAAGCTATATATACATGTAGACGTCGCTGCTGTTAACAGCTACTGCTAGCAACTTCGCGAGCAGGCAATATGGCGTCGACGAGCCGGTAGGTGTTTTCCCCCCCGTTCGCGAATATCCGTCTTTTATAATGCGTCATTTCTCTAATACTCCCCCATCTGTTTAGTCGGGTGCTTATTGTTATGTAGCCTCTTCGTTAGCTCTCTGTCAGGTGGAACAGCCCGCTGCATCCAGGATGTCGGGCTTCGGCGATAAACAGGCGGACACTTTGTGTCCCGCTCGCTGGATCACAGGTGTCATCGAGCCGCGGCCCGTTTGCGGCTCTCCGACGCGATGCCGTGTGGCTCCGGCCGGCCGGCGCTCCGTGGCCCCCTTCCACTTGCTTTGTTTGACATTTTAAGCGGCACTGTCATCCCGGACGTACTGCGGCGTATTCATCGGCGGACACATAGAGCTTTAGAGGCCGGCTGGGACGGTGCGGGCTCCGGGGCGGCTGGCACACGGGCAGCCCACAGCGTAGCCATTGTTTGCTGGTCTGTCCCCTGTTTCCCATCTCGGCTTCCGTGGGTCTCGCCGATACTGGGCCGGTTCCGTTTCTGCTTTTCCTTGAGGGATTTTAGGCTCTTATTGCAAACGGCACAGGCTGACCTGTGCGCCCTAGTGCCACTCCGCTGTGTCAGCCTGATTGTTTGCGGTAAAACTCAACAACTGTTTAAATGTCTGCGATAATGTGTAAAAACGGAGAAGCCAATGACGCTCAGCAGCTGAAAAAGACAAATGGCCGGGCTAAATATAGCAGGAGGCTGCTGGTGAGCTGCGCTTTTTGTGCTTTGTGATTCACAGGTTTAAGGTGTGGCGTATCTGCCTGTCATTCCCTACAAGACCTGTAGTGTCGGTAACGTTGTTAAAGGCCGTTGAATCATTTTACGCCTAGATTTACCTTTGGCATGACGATACTTAGAAAAATGTAAAATTATCCTCAATCATTAAATTTAAAAGCCCTTAGTCTATTAACAGAGGCTTGACTATTTAAAGTTGCACGGCAGAGAGATAAATCCCTCACCGAACAGAAAACGTGACTCTAAGGGAGTTCAGCGCAAACTCCCTCTATTTACTCGCCCTTTAGCACATGCGTCATGAATGCTTTCTCCAGCTGATGCTAATACCCCTTCTCCTTTCGCAGTGGAGACCCCCTTCCTAAGGTGCAGTGCCCCAACCACCCCGATGCCCTGCTGGTGGAGGACTACCGAGCGGGGGACATGATCTGCCCCGAGTGTGGCCTCGTTGTGGGTATGTGGCCTTTGTAGCAGACGCGCTCCCCCAGGGTGAGCCCTACATACGGGCTGCTGGCTGTCCGACTTGTCTGTTAGTCAGACTAACCTGCTGAGAGAGATTAATTGGAAAGGCTTTGAACGATGCTGTACTGCTGCCGTGGGACTCTGGCTCCATGTTCCACTCATCCCATTAAAACACACCGATTTCACCACGTCACTCTGGCTGATTTTTAACAACGTCACGCATTTTGTTTTCCTGCTGCTTTCCTGGGTACAAACATGACATGACGTGCCACTGATAAATGCCCCCAAAAGGTCACCGGTCACGGGGGTCCATGTATCAGGACTGTGAGTCGGGGAACTGCCTTCTGCCTTGGTGCGGAACAGCGTTAACCCGCTGTCGGATTTGGCTGGGGGGAGGTGTCTTTGTAGTCAGGGGGTTTGTAAACGTGTGTGATCTGCCAGGGGGGGGGCAAGACGGCATGACAAAAAAGGCCTGATTTGTGACTGCTGCCATCATCTGGCTGGTTCTGGCACGAATGTAGGACGCAAGAACAAAGAGGAGGCTGGGGGTGCCTGTCAGCGCAGGATCGCGGCTCCTCGCCGCCTTTCATTAAAGGAGGATTCTTTATTTGTGTTGTGGCTCAGTGGTGGAATCACGGCGCCCTATTCAGCGGCAGCGCAGGCTGCACTTCAAACGAGTCGCTGACTCGCATTTTTAGTTTTCTTTTATTCCGATGGTAGTTCACCATTTCAAAGAAATCGTCCAGTGAGGAGTCCTTAAACTTTTCATCCCGTTTTTTTTGTTAGGCCAACATTGCTAGTCGCTGAAATAATTAGGTGTCCTTTAAGATTTCTATGAAGCTCAGAATGAACATGTTAATTCCTTAATGATGGAAATATTGCACGTCTGTTTTTTGTTAAAGTAGCAAAGTTGTTTTCGTAAGATTCAAATGTGTTCTTGAGTCAGGTACCAGTCTCTGCCCGCTGGTGGCGATAGAGAGGCATGTTTTAAATTTTTTTTTTTTTCCATTTCTCTTCCGTCTGCACCTGTTTCCTGTGTCTTTCCCTGGTGTTAAAGGAGAACCTGGGTTCCGGAGAAGTGATCTGTGTTCCCACGGAGTCCCGTGATCCTGGGGCTGTTGTCATGCTCTGTCAGGGTGATTTATTTATTTTAGCTTGCCTTGTTACATTAAACATTGTAAAATGATCTCATGAACATTAAATAATATGTATTCATAGTAACACTGCCTTCAGCTAGCTCAGGGGGGGGCAATCTTATCTGCAAAGGGCCGGTGTGTATGCAGGTTTTTGGGGTAACCTTTAGGTCAGCTGTCCAGGTGTGAGGACCAGCTGTCCAGGTTCTCTGTCTGAGTGGTGAGTTTTGAACTGTGATGGAGATGCAATGCAATGCAATTTTATTTATATAGCGCGTTATCACAACATTACATTGTCTCAATGCGCTTTACATTTCT
>JAODKF010000036.1:180208-190607 GCA_026779585.1 Mormyrus proboscirostris | reverse complement strand
CCACCCAGTAACACCACCCAGAGGCGCGGAAACAACAGGGGCCTGCAGACGACACAAGGCACCCCTGGGCAGAGTGAATGGACCACAGACGGCCCCCCCTCCAATGATGAGGGTGCATCAATAAAGACGCCGAAGACTCCCATCTCTCTGCCAGGACCAAAAAAAAACAGGTTTGCATCAAGAAACCAAAGTGGCCTGTGTCTGGTTGTTGGTTCAAATCCCAAGATCACCACTGGACTCATGAACAAGGCCCTTAACCCCAGGAACTGTCTGATCCTGCTTTTATACATTTTTTTATACACATAATAAAAACAAGCGAGATTGCGCAGCCAAATCCGCCTCGGCTGGCATTTGCCACACGAATCAACTTCCAGGACAAACAATATACAAGGACGTTAACCGAAGAAATTCACTTGGGGGCAGGCGATTACATAAAAAGATTTAAATCTGGCACAGGCCCACACTATAATCCTAATTTCTGGCCATGTGACACCCCCAGCACCGACTTCTTCAATAACGCTATAATTCACAGCTCTCTTTCAATAAAAACACAGAGAGCTAATTACATTGGCTAGATCAACTTCACGCTGCAAATTTAAAACTTTTTAAATTCATTTCACCCCCACCCCCCAGCTGAGAGGGGGCAGGCAGCCCAGAGTGACTGGGCATGAGGACAGTGATGTCAGCATTAAGAGGGGGGGGGTGTCACATATATTACAGAACAGAACCCCCAGCAAAGCAGACTCATCATCAGCTTATTTATCCCGTCAGGCTGAAGTACCTCGATGAACCGATTACAAGCGAAAGTACAAGCCAGTGTCTTCCCGGGAAAGCAAAGAGAACAGACCTGTTTGCTTGTGTCAGTGCAAGTAAACAATCCGGAGTCACCAAATCAACTTTACTCAGCAGAAAGGGCGACATTCTACAACGATCTCCGAATCACAGAGGTGACACATTTTAGAAAGAAAAAAAAATACAATAGGGCTACATGTATAGGCGCAGGACCCAATCACTGATCTGCGAACAAACCCACTTCCCAGGCCGCGGAAGCCGGCTTTCACTCACAGGCAGCGTGATTAATTGGGCTGAGCCTCAGAGCAGAGATCTGACTCCAGATAAAGCCCGTCATTATGAAGTATACCTGCCGGACCAGCTCCGGCTACAGCAACCAGACGATCGAGTGCTCCTGGACGCAACCTGGAAGTATCGCTTTCCTGTCGCAGTTTCAGTCCCGCTGCGGGACAGCTCGCGACCCAGTGCGGTTGCACAATACGAGATGTTTGGAGGAAATAAGTCTGTGCAGTGAAAATATATGTTTTTTTGTATTCACAAAATCAGCGCACGTGTCACGATCAGGGGACACCTGCATGTAACAAGAACATAGCAAAATTTAAATGTATATCTTAATGAATTGTGATTAAAAATGTTTTTACGAATCAAAGCTAAGTCTTTTTTTTAAACCCTGAGCCGATCTGCCTGCCGGCCGGACGCTTAATTGTGCGCTATTGTCTTGCACCGGATGCGTGTCTGCCTCTGTTTGAGGCTATCCTGTCGCCGGCTCATGGGAAAACCTCCCCTTTTATATAAATGCCCCGTATTTTTTTTTTTTTTTTAAGGAAAAAAAGTTGCATTTTGAAAACACACTTTTAAACAGGCCCAGAACTCCACTTACATCCTATCCTCCCGCAAGGCATTGCATCAGATCCCAGGAGGAAGACGGAGACGAAATGCAGCCCCATTTAGTTACCGGGGCTCAGTGCTGCCATTACGGTCCGGGACCTTCAGTCACGCGGCAAAACGGAGTAAATCCGACACGATCTCCGCACGTTACGGTGCGCAGTGCCTTAGTAAGTTACCTTAATTAGAGTTTGTAAGGTAAAATATGCATTCAGTATCATAACAGCTAGGGGAAAAAGAAAGAAAAAAAAAAAAAATCAGACACACTGAAATGAACCCCCATGACAGGGAATGTGTAACGATACACTACATATGTGCATCGAAACGAAAATAAAAATGTATTCATGGGTTTTTTTTAAATACGAATTAGCAAAATACACTATCCGTTTGTATTGTGGGGGCGACTGTTTATTTAATTTTTTAACCATGAAGAAATCTATAAGTACACATGGTCTGAAGGCTGATTTTCATAACAAGGTCATGATTATAATGTGATAATATGAATGTCACTGTTACTGTAAGCAGCAGAGGGGCTGGTGCGCGCGATAAGGGGCCGCTTTACGTCGCACTGCCCGCGCGGCTTATTTATGCCGAGGCGTCGTCTTCGGTCAGAAAGAAGAAACGAGCAGCTGTTTACGGGGCCACACGACCGGGCCACGCTTTGCAGGCCACCTGTCAAACACTACAAAAATATAGAGTAATAAAATAACTCGGCAATTATGCATTTCTTAGAACGACAGAGGACCCTTTAAAGTTGGGTTTTTTGAGCGTCTCTCGAATCTCAGCTAAGCGACCTTAAGCGAAATGATATCATTACTGCTGACTGCGGGTAGCCCCATGTAACGCGCATTGCCAAAAATAAACGTTACTGCGCCCTGCAAGCTCCGAGGGGGGAAAACATGGCCCCGTAACGGTGCTCAAAATAAACATTTAATGTGTAAAAGACCTCTTCATACAGCCTACCATGAAGTGTAATTAGCGGGAAACCACGCATTGTTTAAAAAACTGGAAAGAACATGGAAAATACGAACCGGGTGTCCTTTCGGTACATATTTAACCAGTTTTGTTTTCAAAAGAAAGAAAAAAGAACCGATGCAAGGGGACAAGCCGCACTGACGGGATCTGCTGTGGACCGGGGGGGTCACTTAAAAACATATATAATGTAAACGTTTTTCTGCAGGTCGGCAATGGAGCAACAGTTGGAATATTGTTTAATTATTTTCCAGGCCCCAATCCCTGCTTCCCTGGGGGGAGGGGGCAGGAAAATCCCTCCTGGAATCTGTCAGCCGGGGAAATAACCTTTATCCCCCACCGATGGCCGGTCCCGTAATTTATCGATGTTTGTAGCGCGGCCGGACACAGTTTCCAGCTGCGTGGACGCGCTTTCATTAAAGTATCCGCCGAGTTATTAAGTTTTCTTACCTGCACGGAATCGGCCGCCATCTTGGCTCTTAACTTTGAATCAAACTCGGCTGAGAGGAGGTGAGTCGCAAAAAAGCCAACAGCAAAAGAAAGTTACCCCAGTCCGCGTCCCTCCAGTTCAATTTATGCTCCCCTTATTTGTGCAAAGTAAAGTTAAAAAAAAAACCATCCGCTTCACGGCGATCGGTCCATGGATCAGCCTGGAAATGCCAGACTTCCCATGGCGAACACTTTCAGTGTCTTCTTAAAAGGATCCTAAATACAAAAAGAACACCGAAACTTTTAAAAAGCCACATTCGGAATGGCTACAAAGGGGGAGACGTTGAAAGAAAGGCTGATGTGCTGGAGGGTGGGAAAGGCGGCGCTGGTGCGTGTGCTCGCCTGGCAGCGCCCGCCCCGCTGTGCTCCGCTCCCCGCTCCGCTCCGTCCGTCCGCGGCCGCTCACTCCCACCGCCTTCAATTCATTCACTTCTCGTCAGGTGACCATGGAGTCCGTGCGGGGCCCCGGCGCGGCTCCCTGGCCTTTCCTCTATTATGCGAGCGCAGCCCCTGTTTAATGACTCAGCTGGTAATTCCTTAAACGAAGCCATAAATAAAATAATATGTTCCCAAAACATATATACATATCCTTATGTTTGATTTTTGCATACACACAAAAAACTAATAATACGACTGTTGGATTTCTTTGTTTATATCAGTTTTGGCTCAGACATCTGTAACTGTCTACCGTTACACTGACACAATTATTATTCCTTTTTTTAATTGTTTTCGCCTGTGATATTCCCGGGGACGACGTGTATGTACACTGGCTTTCCCGAAGCCGCCGGAAGACGCCGGGTTTTACCCCTGGCAGGCAGCGGACCGGAGCCATGATCTTTTCCCAGAGAGGTGAGTGGCTCCCACAGGCGCCTCACAGCCACAGCCATCAACCTGACCTTGACAAAATAGAGGATAAAAGCTGTTTCCATCTACTTGGTGTCAGGGTAGCACTCAAAAGCGACCATTCGACCAGAAAAAGTAACATGGTTTAATCTGAATCAGGAGACACGCTATCTTTTCGATATGGATGTGTAAACCTATACACAGTGTCGGTCAAAAGTTTGGACACATCTACCCATGGAAAGGTTTATTTTTACTGTTCTCTATGTTTCACAATAACCACAGAACATCAAAACTATAAAATAGCAAATATTGAATTATGCATCTCTGCTTGGGTTCCATGTTTGTAGAGTTTGCATGTCCCCGTGCTGTCGAGGGGCTCCCTGCCCCCACATTGCCCATAGGCGTGCCGGTGTGTGTGAATGGTGTGTGAGTGTGCCCTGCAATGGGTTAGCGCCCCATCCTGGGCTGTTCCTGGACCCCCTGTGGGGTAGGCGGGGGTAGGCTCTGGACCCCCATGTGACCCTGAATAAGACAAGCGGCTTCAGAAAATGGATGGATGGATGGATGAATCATGCACTGACCAAAAAAGTATTACAAAATTATTTTTTCTTGGGTGGGGGGGGGACTCTGATGCCACCACTGGGCCCTTGAGTAAGGCCCTTAACCACAATTTCCCCAGAGACTGGCTGACCGTACTGTCTCCTCTACGCCGGTTCCATAAGGCGGCCTCCTGGGATGCTTTCCTGCTGTCCTGAAGGAGGTCACACGTATATGCTGAGCTCTCATTGGCCGCTTTGCTAACTCCTCCAAACCCATCTCTAATGGGTTTGTATCAGGTCTCCTGGTCGTGTGATTGGATAGTCTACGGTCACCATTACTTACCACTTCATACATAACGCACCTTATAGAGGTATGGGCATGTGCATGTATATGGTTATGTGTATACAGTATACGTATATGTAGATGTATATGTATGTATATCTGTATATAATGTATGGATGTATGTGCATTGTACGGGTGTGTTTATGTACATGCCAATACCCACTACCTAGATAGTAAATCGTAGCTGTAGTAGTAAAATAGTTGATATTTATTATTACTTGCACTTTTTCCACAACCCACTATCCATATTACATACTGTGTATGGGTGTACACATATGTCTGTTAAATAATTATCAAAGGACTATTGGGACTAATTAATATTTCTTATGACCTATATATGTAGAATGGTCATATCTTGGTTTAATTAAACCCCAAATCTTAATAACCAACAGTTATGGTTTACGTCCCAGATTGGACATCGCGGTTAGATGTTAAACAACCCCGTTTCCGAAGAAGCTGGCGCACTGTTAAAAAACGTAAACAAACAGAATGCAGTGATTTACAAATCATATAAACCCGTATTTAATTGAAAATAGAAGACAACATATCATATGTTACAACTGAGAATTTGATGCCAGCAACATGATTCAAAAAAGTTGGGACGGGGGCTTGTTTACCACTGTGCTGCATCATCTCCTCCCTTAACAGCACTGCGAACGTTCCGGGAACTGAGGAGACCAGTGGCTTTTAGGAGTGAAACTTTGTCCCATTCTTGCCTTATATAGGATTTCAAATGCGCAACAGTTGGGTGTCTCTTGAATTTCTTGTTTCATGATGCACCAAATGTTTTCAATGGGTTGCAGGTCTGGACTGCAGGCAGGCCAGTCTCGCACCCGGACTGCAGGCAGGCCGGTCTCGCACCCAGACTGCAGGCAGGCCGGTCTCGCACCCAGACTGCAGGCAGGCCGGTCTCGCACCAGGACTCTTCTACTGCGGAGCCATGCTGTTGTAATACTTGCAGAATGCAGTTTGACATTGTCTTACTGAAATATATAAGACCTTCTCTGAAAAAGAAATCAGGGCGGTACCGTATGTTGCTCCCGTGTATATCGTTCAGTATTACTGGTGCCATCCCAGATGCACAGGCTACCCAAGCCACGGGCACTAATGCACCCCCATACATCGCGGATGCTGGCTTTTGACCTGTCCACTGATAAGCTGGATGGTCCCTCTGCTCTTTAGCCTAGAGGACGTGGCGTCCACGATTTCCAAAAAGAATCTGAAATTCTGATTTCAGACCACAGGACAGTTTAATGAGCTCAGGCCCATAGACGTTGGTGGCGTTTCTGGATCATGGTTAGATGGTTTCTTCTTTGCGCGGTAGTGGTTCACCCTGCATTTGTGGACGCAGTGACGAGCCGTGGTCACAGCCAATGGTTTTGGGACGTGAGCTGAGCCCATGCAGTGATTTCCACTGCAGAATCGTGTCTGTTTTTAATGCAGTGCCGCCTAAGGACCTGAAAATCACAGCTAATATTGGTTTTTGGACTTTTTCTGGATTCTCTGAATCTTTTAATAATATTATGTACCATAGATGATGAAATTCCTAAATTCTTTGCAACATTACATTGAGGAGTCTTTCACAGAGCAGTGAACATCTTCACTGCACAGAGAATCTGCCTCTCTGGAAAGCTCCTTTTATACCCAGTCATCTTACTGACCTGTTGCCAAGTAACCTAATTAGCCGTGAGATATTCAGTCTGGTGTTTTGTTTTAGCATTACGCGGCTTTTCCAGTCTTCTGTTGCACCTGTCCCAACTTTTTTTGAAATGTGTTTGCGGCATCAAATTCAAATTGAGCATATATAACAATAAAATGTCTGCTTCAGCATCCGATATGTTGTCTTTGTCATGTTCAAATTAAACATAGCTTTTTACGATTTGCGAATCATTGCATTCTGTTTTTATTCACATTTTACACAGCATCCCAACTTTTATGGAGACAGGGTTGTATATAAATCATTTGAGTTCATTAAGTTTAATATGCTTCCAGCTGTAAAATGATTAGATATAAGTAATATGTGTTTGCTAGCAAGGTGTAATAAGCAGGTATGTGCGGGAATGGGGTATATTACAATAATGCTAGATGCTTTTGGAAAAACACGTATGTCAGCAACTACGTAAAACTGACAAAGACAATGAACTGTTGCTCTGGGCGTGTTGGAGATGCCCCCCCCCCGGACGTCAGGTTCAGGTGAAGTAGTGATTCAGTGATTCGACAATGTGATTGGTACATGCTGTGTGTTTGTGTGTGTCGATGTCCCGTCACACGCTGGAGTGCAGCGCCTTACGTCCTCTGTCATCTGGAACAAAATAAATATGAGTCAACCCAATAACAATGTAATCGGGCACACCTCTAATCCTCGGCAATATCCAATGGCTAGATATTAGTTTAGTATACTAAGCGACTCGGGGATGCTTTATACGAATTCGTAATTAAAAGCTTAGCATGTCATATCGATAACAAAGCTACTGCGATCAAAAGATTAATTATTCATTCTTTGTTAATGAGACCGCGAACTTAAGAAGTTCGCGAAAGCCATTCCCAGTAATAATGCTGTTTTAATGTTAGAAGCTTGGTATTGGTAGCCTAATAATAGAATTAAATAATTTCAGTGTTTTGTTGATTTTGAATTAGTCTTTTTCGAGTGCAATCGAGCATGTTTTATGTCGAATGAATTACAGCCAGTGCTGGATGAGATGTGAACCCTGACGGTGCCGATGGCCGCGCTCAGGTCACCCATGTCTGCAGTATCTAACTAGTGATGCTGCTGTTGCTTTTAAGACAAAAGCCAGACGTTTCCTGCTGTAAGAATCGCGTTTCCTGCGCTCCACCATGTGTTGCTCTATCAAAGGTGATAATCGCCCCTCCTTTTCATATCTAACGAGCTTTCGCCAAAATGTAGAGGCAGCCAAAGTCACTCCCCAGGAGAAACAGCACGTCACCCCCCCGCCTGAGAGACTGGCTTTTCCTCTGCCGTAAGCCGGTCTGACGGCGCCCGCAAAAGTAAATGAGAAAAAACGAAGCACCAAAATAATCACGAAAGGTGTTAAAATGACTGGATCTTCTGACTTCAGCTTCATTATAAAGAAGCCAATTGCGCATAAGTGGTGCCTGTTTGATGGGAGAAATGTCACCAGACGGGTTGATGGTGCGGTCTTGCCGCATGGGCATCACCTGCTCCGGCTGCCCACGACCGCAGATGGAGCCCCCAGTGTGGCTTATTTATTACATATGGTCATTCATTAAGCCCCCATCAAACGCACGAGACGTTCGGTCCGTCTTCATGGTCACACATGCACGCAGACGTTTTACTGTCTTACGTATTTTGTTCCGAATTAATTCAGAGATGCTTTAATTATAACGTTAATTATCCATTACTGTTTTCTGAAAGCACAACATGAAATTATGAAAATGTGGCTCCTTAGAAATCGCATTTTAAATATGAAATTTTATCAGCCATTTACTCAAATAGCGTCGATTACTTTGAAATTCGTCTCGATAAATTTTAGCTGAATTTGACGTCAGTGTCATATAGTTTACATCCATCAGTTTTCCCGCTGCCGATCCCGTGCCTTTATTACTTCGTTGAGGGTAACTTATTAATTTCCTGAATACATTAAATCTCATGGGTAATCCACGCTTACCAGTACAGGTCATTTTAAAAACACTCGCTTAAATATGTATATACAGTGTATACATTATCTGCTTTCCTCGGGGCCTGACAAAGTTTTAGGAGCGACAGCGTGCTGCTGCTCCCCCCAGCGGCCGAATGTTGGAACCAGGCGAAGTAGATAAACATTGCAGAATTAAAAATATTGCCCAAGTCGTATCACTTCTGATACGCGTGTATGGATCAGACTTACCAGTGCCTACCTTATATGCATATAATCTACAGCATTTTTATTATTCATTTTAAAACTGTGGGCGTTGTTTTGGTGTATTTACTGCATTAGCACTACAGTGATGGTTCTTTAGTTATGCATCTAAAACCAAAAGGGATAACGAGCAAAATTAAATGACAAACAAATTAAAGCAGAACCCGTTTTTCTTTGTACGGCTCATTGTGTGGTAAGGCAGGATGTTTGTAATAATGTAGTGGTGATGGCATTAATTATGTCCGCCTGTTTTTCTGGGCTGGATCTGGACGGCCTCGTTTTTGCTGACGTTACGGCTGTCGCTGGGTCTCTCCTCCGTCACTGTCTGAATGACAGGCGGGGACCGTCACATAATGCAGAGACATCGCCGCATAGGCACGCTGATCATTGAAATAAGAAGCATTGTATTGATTAACGGAAACATTAGTTAGCTTTTGGGCCCACCCTCTACTCAGTTATGTAGGATGATTTTACACTCTTAAGGGTACAACACCAGCTCTCCTTTTGGGATTTGAACTCATCCAATTGTTTGAATATTATGGTATTTGCATTCCCGGACAATGTCGCCGCATAGGGAGATAGATCTCAGTTCTACTGTCAACATTATAAACACCGTGCCGTTGCTCCTCCCCCGTCCACGGCGAGACAAAGGATGTCTGAGGAAACAAGCAGCTGTTTTCAGACGGCAGTGCCACCCTATCACACGAGAGGGCGCTAGATGAGCAACAAACCACTGAAACCTAATTACTACGAAGAATACGCGCTCCTAAAACAATACATATTGTTTAAACCATAAAAGTAAAACAGCACAAATAAAGTAATTAGTGGGTTTTCCAGGCCATTGTGGATAGAAGCATAGTAATTATCGCCAACGGCATGAAATAGTGAGATGTTTTGCTTAAGTTTAACTTGTAATAAGTTTTGCTGCAACATCCATAGCCCTGACTGGCGAATTATGCGCCTTCTCTCCCTAGCAACTGCTAAATATAGCAAGTGAACAGAACTGTTGTGGAATTTAATAAATCAAAAAGTAAATTCCAGCATAATAAATTTATTGGTAGGTGGAGTACAAGGTCAGAGAACACCTTCCTCTCTCTCGGGCTTTTATAAAATTGCAACTCAAACAAAAGCGACACAGTGTAAGAAATATCTGTATTTTATTATGTTATTTTAATATTCCCAAGTTCCACTGTCTAAGAGCCAAAGTCAGCTTGGCTGAAATAGGTTGCACACTAGAGAGCCGATCTGTCTAGGTACGTATGTGAATAAACACACAATTTATATATATTTTTAAACCTGCAATCATCTTGATTTTTCACTTGGAAGACTGACCGCTAATGAGTTGCATGACCCTTCAGATCGATGGCCAGAAGCTTGACCAAGAGCAATGCTTGATCCAGCTCTTGTCCTCCAGGGATGACCCTATATCTTTGGACATTGCCCATGCCTGGAAATAATTGGTCCATGCTCTTCTATTATGCATCAGTGTCTGCAGGCGATATATCTTGTTCGCTAATTAGTGCACCTTCCTTGAGGCGCTGATGAGGTTGGAGGATGTTCGGGCAGGCAGCTGGCGGAGTCGCGTACTCTGTGCGATTTTAGCGACGTGGCCGTGATGGGTCCTGTTCGGGGGGGGGGGGGGGGACCGGCGCCAACCT
>JAODKF010000036.1:155671-166927 GCA_026779585.1 Mormyrus proboscirostris | reverse complement strand
GCAGAGTCACTGGTGTGGAGGCCCTAACGCAGAGTCACCAGTGCGGAGACCCCAGTGCAGAGTCACTGGTGTGGAGGACCTAACGCAGAGTCACCAGCGCGGAGGCCCCAGTGCAGAGTCACCGGGGTGCTGCCCCTGACACTGAGTCACCAGCGCGGAGGCCCCAGTGCAGAGTCACTGGTGTGGAGGCCCTAACGCAGAGTCACCAGCGCAGAGGCCCCAGTGCAGAGTCACCGGGATGCTACCCCTGACACCGAGTCACCAGCGAGGACGCCCCAGTGCAGAGTCACTGGTGTGGAGGCCCTAACGCAGAGTCACCAGTGCGGAGACCCCAGTGCAGAGTCACTGGTGTGGAGGCCCTAACGCAGTGTCATCAGTGCAGTCACCGGGGTGCTGCCCCTAACATAGAGTCACCAGCGCGGAGGCCCCAGTGCAGAGTCACCGGGGTGCTGCCCCTGACATAGAGTCACCAGCGCGGAGGCCCCAGTGCAGAGTCACCGGGGTGCTGCCCCTAACGCAGAGTCACCGGCATGATGTTCCTAACGCAGAGTCAGCAGCGTGGATACCCCAAGGCAGAGTCATAGACATGGTGTCCCTGACACAGTGTCACCGGCGTGGAGGCCCCTACGCAGAGTCACCGGCGTGGTGTGCCTGACGTAGAGTCACTGGTGTGGCGTCCCTTTAGGTGCTCGGGTTACACCCTGAGCTGGTAATGGAGCCGGGCCACACTCATAGTTAATGACTGGATTCGGTGGCTTTACCCAGCCCTGACACATTCCGATGTTTTCCATGCCGTGTTTAAGCGGCTCTGGTTTTCAGGCCCACAGAGACAAACCCACAGTGCCTTTCATGCCACACCCTCCATCACAGGGCACAAATACAGGGGACAATTTTATAGACACCACTGCCTATATGTGTATCTCTAGATTATAGGTAGAAAAGCCACAGAACATGAAAATTCTCTAAACCCCCAACCCTATATGTATGAGGTAACAGGTCTTCTATTAAACAATCCATCTTCTGTTCTACATCAATGTTAAAACCAGCAAATACATTGGATATAATGTATACCTGCATATGAAGGGTTTCAAGCAGGATGGGGGCGGGGCTTGTGTGAGCTCCACTTCTCATGTCCCCGCCCACTGCCACCTGTCGATGACGTCACCGGTGCCCCAAGTGCAGGACGGCCCTATCAGCTCAGTGATGCTGCTCTGCCGTTCTCCTAAATGACCCGCCGAGGTGACGAGTGTCTCAGTCCTGAAACCTGAAACGACCGGGGCCTCCTGGGGGCCCGTAGGTCTCTCCCGGACACCTGAGGCCTCGGAGCTGCGGCACTGAGCCGCGAGCCAGCAAGCGTGTGTCTGTCTGTGCCCCGTCCTGCTCATGTGACTCCCTGACACCACCTGACTGAAAGTGGACCGAAAAAAAAAAAACTAATTGGAAAACAGACTGACAAATCAGAGAGGGCCCTCTGCGCCGCCCTTCCCACGATGGCTAGCACAGTCACAGTGTTAGCCACGTTTAGTCCTCCTGCCTCCGATTTATCAGCGACACTCCTGTTCAGAAACCACTTTCCCATGGCTGCTCCTATCTCCATGTAGTACAGTATGCAGAACCCCTGCTCAAAGTACCCCTGAATCTCTTTGCCCCCCGCAGATATTCATTCCTCCTTAATATCATGCCTGTTAATCAGTATCTCCCTTCCAGAAAGCTCTTAAATGGTCTCAGTGTTCCTGGAGCCCAGAGCTCATCCTAGAAGGTTTGAATAAATCCTGACCCACACTTTTCCTTTCTTCCCCATTAAACAGGAAATTGTTTGGGTAAATGCCACAGGAATTCCTGCCCGCTCAGCTCACCCACCCGGGCCAGCTGGCGCCCCCTTCTGGTCGCCCCATCTGCTGGTATTCTTCGTGCTCATTAACAGGACCCCAGTCAGATTGTGCTGGGGGAGCAAGGAATGTGTTGCCACGGCGTCCCCACTGCTGGATGTGGGGAGGTCAACAGAAACCCTCTCATTATGACCAAACATTGCAATGTTTTGGAGCCAGATCTTAGAGGGGACACCCCCTCCACCTCTAATTTAACAAGCTATGAGAACACTGCAATGGAGATTCTATGATTCTTTTAAGGGGAGGAGCATAAAGAGGGACAGACCGTTTCATTAGCCAATGATATGTTAGGAATCAGTGAGTGACAAAGGAGGTGGTACCCCAAGTCTACCAGGCCCTGGCCAATAGGTAGCTTTCAGCAGGGGCCAGTGCACTTGTGGCCCCGCACCCCTGGGACATTTACAGACACACACGCACAAAGGTTTGCAATTATATCTTCATGGGGACTCTCCATTCGTGTCTGTGGGGGAGACATTTTTAGTTTTCTGATTGCATTCACAGATCTTTGTGGGGACCTGTAATATGGTCCCCACAATGTCACGATAACAGGTTCCACACACACACACACACACACAAAACACCCCCACATCACACCTCTAGGTTCTGAGCGAATTGCTGTGGTGGGTTTGGGGCTGGGGGTGGCTTTGACTCTGTGGACTTGTGCAGTATAACGGAACAGGGGCTTGAATATCCACTGGCAGCACAGCCTTTGGAGATGGGAGGTGGGCCATGAATCGATGAGCGCCCCCCCCCCCCAACACCACAATGGTATTTCGTACCCATATAGTGTGATCAGTTTACTTGCAAACCTCCGCAACCCTTACTGGAAACAATGGACATATTGTGGTGTAGAGATGAATCCTGGGAATTCATTAGCTGAATCAGATATTCAATAGACGTGACCTGAGATAATTACACGAAGGGTAACGAATGGCAGACGTGGGCCAGCCCAGACCCCCCCCCAGCTCCCCTCAGACGTGGGGCGCGTCTGTCTCCTTTAAAATGGAAAATATGACCCGGCATCGATAATCATAACAGCGGCCGGTGGCTGGATCCCAATCCTGCTCCGTCTTCGTTTTGATACAACGCAGATCCTCGTGTCCTCCGGCAGGGTGAGTCACGTGTGACTCAGACTGTAAACACGCCACTTCACACATGAGCACACGCTAAAGCCGTGTATGTGTCAGGATGCGGAATAACGTGCCTTTTGTTACCTTTAACTGAAAATGTACAGTATATATTAATATAAACCCTGCAACGGGGACCTCATACTATCCTATGTTGTTGTTCTAGTGTTTTGTAGCATTTTCTTAAGAATTACAACAGCGATAATCTATTTCACAAACCATTGCACAAAATGAAAGCGGTGCTGTAATTCTTCTTTTCCCAGCATGCTCGGCTCTCTCTCCCGACCCGACTGAGTCACCTCTGTTCGCTATTAAAATATATATCATCCTCGGGATGAGTTCCCAGTAATTAATGGCCTGCTCTGCGAGGTCGCAGTGAGATGAACCCACAAGCAGTGCAGGTCAGGCCAGTTAAAGCGTGGTCCGAACGTGCCTAATTACCAGGGTGGGATTGTCTCACCGAAGCCCTGATCCGAGGAGTTGGGCGGCGCTACGGCTACAATCTGTGGCGTGCGGTCAGTCGACATGAAATCTGTCACTCTCCAAAATGTGTCCAGGGACACGCTGACCGAACTGCTGGCCCAGATGTCCAGCGGCCTGCCTGAGGGCATCACATGTTCATATCAAGCCCCTACATTTCCGTGGCATTACTGTCTGTTACCCTGGTTTGACCATGTCTGCCCCTTAAAGCCCGTATGGAAGCCCGGGCAAACCCCCCCCCCCCCCCTCCCAGCAAGCTTAATCAACCATTCTCACTGTGTCACGCTAAGTCGGCACCCCGTCAGACGATGGCGCCCTAGGCGGCTGCCTGTTTCGCCTGACGTATTGACTGGCAGATCGCAGCTGCCCTGGGTGCCACTGTGGATTCGGGTCCTTAAACAAACCTGGCTCACCAGCAGCACCAGTCACTTTACCCAGTGAACATTACCCACACTGCACCTTTTCCTACATCTATGTCGTATATGTCGTATCGTTACATATGTCGTCGTTAGCTATTGGCTATTTTGCGCCTCGGTGCTAATAGTGTGTAGCCAGCGCTAATGAGCATTTCCGGCAACATTTGTAACCCCGCAAATCTGAGGCTGATTCTTCTTTTTTCCGACGGTGGACGAAGGATCACGGATTCGCGTCGATATGCAAATGGGATGCGTGCCATATGTTTATCTTTTCTGTTTCATTGTTTAGTTAAATCTTCTCAATGAAGGGTTTTACCGCAAAGCTGTGATTACATTCTCGAACTGGGGCTAATGTCAGCCTCTCACTAACTAATGGGCCTTTGTGGAAGGTCGCTCGAGTCCAGATGCTGACTACCTTAACGCTTCATATTTTGTGTAGATGGGTAATTTTCACTTAGCTGTGGTACAAAGACAGTAGGTAAACTTTTGGATGAACAAAAATCGCTAACTAGTACGGAGGATTGATCATTAATTTTCCATGAGACTGTTGTATCTCTAACCAAGAAGATACTGGACATATCACTTTTTCCTTTTGGAGCCCTCTGAAGATCTTTCTCTGTTAATTATTAAGGTTTCAAGCTAGTTTCCTTACCCCTGGTCTGGGCCAGGCCCGAAATTGGCCTGGTTCTCTACCACCAACCCAGGCTTCACGTCACTCTGACTTGTTCACCCCAGATCTGCTGCTCTGCTGTTTACCAGCTCGCGCTAATGCCCAGCTGAAACACAGGCTATTTTTACGACATGTGTTAGCATCCAGAGTCTCGCTGTTACCCGCCAAACTTTAGCTAAATAAAAGCTACGTTTGACTGGAGGTGAGCTTTGCATGTGTTCTGTGGCCACAGAAACCACAGAATGCGAGGGCGGCGTGTTGGGGGAGCAAGCTGCATTGCATTGTGGTCTCCTGGCTGGTTTTTTGCCCACGTAGATGCAGAGTCATATTTTCAGCCTGGCTGTGTTGTCTCTGTCCTCCGGAGCCTTGGATGGACTTTTGGTGGATGTATGCCTGTAACGGCCAGCAGGGGGCAGCTGGAGGGCCAGGTAGCGGGTAGGTCTCCGGGTTGGGGGGCAGAGGAATCAACTCAGTTCTGGCTGGAGGCAGGAGAAGTCAGGGCAGCTGCGAGGCCAGGTCAGGAGCAGGTAAAGCGAACGCAGTGCTCTTCAGCGAGCGCCTGCTGGGACTGCGTGCCAAAACTGTCCCTGCTGCAGAGCAGAACTAGTCACCCATGGGCTTGTAGCTCTGGACATACACACCCTAAACTCACACATTTCTGTCTGTGACTTGGCCGTTACAGAGCAGCAAACGTATGATAAAATGATCTGTTTTGCTGTTTAGACCCAAGAAGCTTAATTCCTGTCCTGTACTTCTTAGGTTACTTTGTAGGCCTACACCGATTAGATAAAATAATTCAAATAATACCGTATGGATGTAAGTTATAAAGAGTAAACTTTTCAGTTGATACAGCCAGTTCTGTTCTGAATGCAAGATTTCCCAAACCTTTTACTGAATCACGCAGAGATGCAAGATATAAAACAATGGGTTTTCAAAGACAGGGGTTGACTTTGATAGCGCGATCTTGCGTGGACATTTCCAAGGCTGAAAGCCACGGTCTAATTTGCTGCTATGGGACGACCGATTGCCCATTTTCTGAAGACTGCAGAGCGGCCTAATCAGTACCTTAGACCTTCTGGGAGCCCGTGTCGTCGTTTGGCCAAGCGCCATAAAACAAAAAGGTGGCTGGCACAATGAATCACCGAGCCGTAAATCCGGGTGAAAGTGCATCGCAAAAAGTTTCTTACAGCCCTTCTGAGGTTGCGTCTCCGTAAGTGGGGGGGGTGATATTTACTACTCTACGCGCCGTAAATATCTGGGAGGAGTTTCGTCAGGCACGTGACGTCTGGCCTGAGTTAGCAGCACCATGCTGGCTTCCGCGTGGATCTGAGCGATGGTCTGTCACCGAGGCCTGCAGCGTCCCGCTCTGTCTGACTGCGCCGCAGTACGTAGCAGGTACTCAATGATCAACTGGCCTTTCCCTCATGGAGTCAGGTAATTATAACCCGCTTGAGGCTAATGCTGCTAATGCTGCTTACTTCCTGTTTATGTTTGTTTGCAAATATTAGCTTTTTGTATTCATGTTTTTGAGGGAAAAAGGATGCTGGGCTGTTTTAGAAGATTGTTGTGGTTTGCGATGGTACACCTGGCCACGAAGAAGCTGGATGAACATAGCATTCTTTATCTGAGCAGGGCATCTATGACTCATGCAGTGAACATATCTACACTTCTTCTTCGCATCTACGGAACACATCAACGACACCTAGAGTGCCGGAAGAAACATTACAGGCAACGTCATCTTCTGTGGGGGTCGAGGGAGGGATGATCATTTTGGTCTTCTTGAATCTTTTTGCATATACAGAGGTCTGGTTGGGGTTGATTAACTGATTAGAGGTTTCACCCGAAGATGCTGGGATTGGCTCCAGCTTCCCCGCGACCCAGATGGATAAAGCGGTATAGATAATGGATGGATGGATGGAAGTTTCTGGATACTGTCCCAAACAGCGATGGCCTCTCACATATTAAGATCTCACACCGTTCACACTGCACAAATGACTGGGGGGGGGTATTTGGGAATAGAGGGAAATGGAGTTATGGTTTCCCCTCCCATGGTAACCTGCATTTGTACCAGCCTCTGCAGTCACCGAGCGTGCAGCCAGGCATCGTCCTCGTCCTTGGCACTGGTGCGGGGGGGGGCAGAAAAACTAGCCTCCTGAGCCCATTAGCGGATTAGGTGTCCGTGACGAGCCTGTGGACCGGCCCGGCTCCCAAACTCACTCTTGCTCCCGCTGGGGGTGGGGCGGCTGACATACTTCCTATGGGCCCCCAGTCTGCCTCTGCAAATTGGGCCCCCAATGAAAGGCGAGAGCACAACCTGGACCCCTTCCCCGCATGGCTGGATCTCTGCCGCCAGTTCCCACCACGTCAGGGGGGGTCAGGAAATCACACATCTGGACCGGCGCCATTTGTGGCGGCTCAGGCTCCTTTATGCGTCGTGTGCCTTTAAGAAGACGATGCGTGCCAGTCGTCTGAGAGACGGCGGACATTTTCACAGCCCGGGGGCTTCCCGTTGGTGGGCTGCGCTCAGATTACGGCGCATTAGTGTCTGTCGGCTGCCATCTTGGCTCTGGCTTGGCGAAGCGGAGGGCCGTGCCGCTCGCTGACACTCGCGGTGACACCGCGCACGCCAGCCCTTTGAGCTTTTAATAAGATTAAACAAAAAAAAACAACTTTCCCCACGATCCTCCTGGTGTTTTTCTTCGCTCTACTTAACAGACTCGTCAGAGGCTTGCAGCCGCAGACAGACGGACCGTTCCCAGGCTCTGCTCTCTGCCGCCAGACAGGGTGGGTTTACATGTTTATCGCTGACGGCAGGACTTAAGCCCACAAACTCTGTTAACTGACACACACCCCCCAACCCTACCCAAAGCCCCAGCTACCTGCCCCTTCCAAGGCAGATTTTGTTAGGGGAGTGGGGGGGGGGGGCTTTATCTCCACATATGCAGAAGGATTTTCCTAAAGTTGACGCGAGTTAGGAGATTAAGGTATAGGCTCTCGGCCTGTGATAGGCCCTAATCCCATTTCTCAGGTGAGGGGGAGTTGTGTTCAGAAGCAGGACCCGACCCGACACCTCTCTCATTCCGACATAGGACAGAGGCTGGTGGATTGTACCATTCTGCTGGCACCGGGGGCGGGGGGCTCGTGATTGTCGCCCGCTTCTTCTGTTTCATCTGTGCCCGCCCCCTGAACCCTCCTGACCATTCGCACTTGGGGGTTCACGTGCCCTTTCTCTCTGAGACCGGTTTTACGCTTCAGGAGCTGGTGACACCGGCCTGCTGGCATTATCTAGACGCGCTGTGTGTGCTGTGCTCTCAGGAAGCAGCATGTCATGGGATTTTTACAGTGCGACACTTTGATTCGGGCTTATGCTGAACAGCGTCATAATAAAGAAAAGACATAAACTGGCAGAGCTGTGACCTTTAACCCTCCCACACACATACACACACCCTGCTTTCCCGTGTCTTTCTACTCTCAGTACCAGCAACGGGACAAAGAATTTTTCTGTTTCGAAAATTAAAAGAACAGTAGCATCAAGCTACCCCCCATGTCATGGGGTGCGTGGGGGGGTTAGTGTAAAAGCCTCCTGTTTGATCCACCTGACTAAAGACTCGACAGGCAGCCACCAAGCCAGCAAAGGCTGGAGCATTAGCATCTGAAAGGAGATCCATTCCTAGGGGTTTACATCCGTATTTATCACAAAAATCCGGCCTGGTTTGGTAAGCAGGCCTGACTCATGCTCAGACATCTTCCTTGACAGGGACAAGCATCGCGGGGGGGAGAGTAGGTCGAAATGGAGCTTCACGTGTCGCCGTGTTTTAACACCCGGAGAAAACGGGTCCTCAGTGCCTTCCCCATGAGCTGAAATCAGCCGTAACCGCAGGTGTTAGCCCTGAAGGGGGCGTTCTGTAATTTCCACCGACAGGATGTTTTCCTTAAGTGGCCCAGTGTGTTCGCGTTAAACTGCGTCCAAAGAGCAGGAAAATTGACTCGATTTCTCAGGAGATGAAGAAAAGTGCACATGCCATGCTGGACTAATGTGCTTCAGTCCTGCTGGGAAAATATTATTTATTCTCTGCAGCTATATCAATACGTGGATCTTTGCTGTGGAAGCATATCTAGTCCTGGAATGCCACAAACTTAACCGGGCTTTGAACTGAAACCCATAAAAAAGGTGACGCCGTGGACTAGTGTCAGCCAGTCGATCTATTTTCTTTCTGCATATCTTGTTAGAGGTAATGAAAAACTCCGGTTCCCCTCAACGGAATGAACGCAGGGAACATTGCTCGTGTGGGAATGTGCTACTGGTGTCACGTTTGCGGTCAGAAGTGGACAGTTCAGGTCCATAGAGTAATAGCCCAGAACAAGATTTTGGCTTATGGGGGTTTTACTTACACAAAAATGATTTGAGGGCAGATGGAAAATGATTGGTTGAGAGAGACAACCAATCAGATTGTAGAGGAAGTGGAACCAACCTATCTGACATCTCGATCCTGCATCTTCTAGTTGCTTGGACCCACCTCCTGTGCAATCTGATTGGCTATATCTTTCAACCAATCATTTTCCTTCTGCCCTCAGAATATTTTTGAGCAAGTAAATCTCCTGCGAGCAAGATTTTGTTTCAACCAACCAGCTGTTTTCTATGACTCTTTATACTAAATTGGTTGGTTGAAACAAAACCTTGGCCTATGCATTTGCTCGTCGGATCTGAATTACCCACCTCTGTCTGCAGGATTTGGTTTTCTGAAATCAGTGCCATGTTCTATAGTCTATATATGAACTAGCGTGGGTTAATCATTGGCCATTAGTCAGAGGCTTGCAGCTGTTTCTGCAGCACCTTTGACGACAGGTTTGCAGGTATGCAGGTATGCAGGATGGGTATGCAGTCTCTGATGCTGTTAGGCCGCATCTAGACCCTGGCTGTACCGTGCCTTTAAGAGAGACCACAGCTGACATGTAGTCATGCTCTGATTGGATTCATTCAAACGGTGCCTTTAAGAGACAGCATTTCATTGCATACAAAACAAGCCACTGATTTCCTGCTTTTAGGCAGAAATCTTTAGCCCCAGCCCCTATGCCCCCACCACTGCCATCTTCATTCTTCGGTCCTTTTATAGTCACGCAGAGGGCTTTCTGAACACTCCATGACTCATAGCAGTTTATAAATCTCCCAAATACATATATTAGTGCAACTAATAGGGTGGGATAATGATTTAAGCCTCGTTCCTGAGGGTGTTTATGTGAAGCGTAATGGGGGGGTGGGAGGCTGTTCACGTCTCAGCAGGTGGGGCCACGCTGTCGTCTCGTAAAACATCCTTCATAATGCTGAGTTCATCTCGGAGGCGGTGGGGGGGGGGGGGTCACATATGCAAAGTTCTGGAATGTTCGGTTTCACACGAATACCTGCTCCTGGTTATGCGTCCACCTGGGCTTCATCCCTCCATCCTTCAGCGGACCCAGGGGTGTGGGCTGCAGCTGGCACCGGTGTCAGTCCCCGAGCCCAGTCACCTTTAGCAGTGACCCAGTGACGCCGCTGGCCTGCCTACACTCCCGCGTTCCGCTTTTCTTGGCCAGTTAATCTCTCTCGCTCTCTTCCCTTCCCTCCCTTGCTCTCTCTCTCTCACTCTCCCCCCGTTACACCGCTCTTCCTCCATCCATCCTCCCCTGCTGCTCACCGTCCCGCTAACGATGATGAATACACAGGACGCCTGATAAATCGGCCCGGTCCGTGTCCGCAGCTGTTTTATGGGTGGCTCTGGCCGTCAAAGGGAATGTTCTGATGTCCGTAATTATTTCTCCTTCAGCATGAGAGGTATGGAGTCCCGGGTTTTAGTCAGAAGCCGTAAAAGTCCATAACAGACGTGAGTAACAACGGGACGATAAACCTGATAAATTAACATGGGTGGGACACAAACAAAGGGGGGAGGTCTTAGTGCTGCTCGGAGATGTCAGACTTCCCTGTCAGAGCCGTCTGCGAGCTTTAAGCACAAATAAAGGCACATGTGGGTTTTAGTGTCACCTCTCAGTTTCACCGAGGTTTTGTAACTCGATCCCTTTGAAAGCTTCAGCTTGCGTAATGCGGCACACAGCGCGTGTGCACGTCGCCATGGGAGCACGTAATGGCATTGCTTTGACACCTGAGACTTTTAGGGTTTAAAGCTTTAGCCACGTAGGGATGCTGTGGATGATGAAGAGGCTGCTGAATGGATTGTGTTATAGGACAGCCTGGCTACGGCTAGTCCGGTGAGCTGGCATGTCCTTCAGAATGATGGCATCCTAACCGGAAGGACCCTAGCGGGGGGGGGGGGGGCGGCATGCAGGACTATTCCCAGCTTCTGCTGTTTACCGACACGCAAACCGTGCATTTGTGTGGGGCTCCCCGAGTTTGCGCCCCCTCTTGGCCACAGACAGTCACTACGGTAGGGGGAGCCCTTGAACAAATGACAAACCCACCCTTCACTGTGCCAAAATCCAATGGGCTTATTGTCGCAGGCCCACACACGCCAGGTTCCAAACACGGAGGCCCAGACGCAGCGGGCTTCAGACATGGCGGGCCCTAGTCACGACAGGCCTCAGACATAGCGGGCCTCAGACACAGCGGGCCTCAAACACAGTGGTATTGACGCAGCAGGCCTCATACATAGTGGCCCAAGCATGACAGGCCTCAGACGCAGTGG
>JAODKF010000036.1:135126-151193 GCA_026779585.1 Mormyrus proboscirostris | reverse complement strand
TTCCCCCCCCCCCCCCCCCGAACTGCCGCATGCATATTCATTCTCGTTAAGCTGTCAGCACTTTTAAACACTCGATTCTCCCCTGAAATACGCAGTTTTCTCTTTGCTGTTTGTTTTCTCCGCTCCGAGTTAATATTTATTTTCCTGCCATGCTGGGTATTCCCTCCTTTTTTCCTTGCTCTCAGTAGCTTCACAGTCTGCTAGCTTTCAATCCCCTATCCACGTTTCAGTTCATTAAGGTGGCCTTAATCTCCCCCATTCGTCAGTTAGCATGCCGATTCCCCCGTATTTGTTTTGGCGTTTCCTGCTACGGATATGCGCCGTGATAAACGCACAGCCTTGCTCGTTTTACTTGGGACTCGCGGGTATCTCCAGGAGTGTCGGGTTTGTGCGGGGTAACGTTGGGGCTTTGGGTCGCGGCGTAATCGCTATCAAAACACAACAGAAGTGCTGAACCTGTGTTTATCTCAGATTGCTCTGGGTCTTATATTTGAGTAGGAGTTTGCCCCCCTGATTTTACATCAGATAGGCTTTGTTAAAAGTTGTTGTGTAGCTCCTGCTCCAGTCCTGCTTACACTCATACCTGGGCATTAACTGGATGCTCTGCCTAGCCTCAATTATGCCTAGTTGGGCAGAGGCCAGAAGGAAAAATGATTGGTTCAGAGAGAGAACCAGTCAGATTGTAGAGGAGGTTGGTCGAAGCAACTGGAGGAGGCAAGACAAAGACATTTGATTGGTTGGTCCCACCCCCTCTAGTTGCTCTTCCTCACCTCCTCTACTATCTAATTGGTTATCTCACTGAACCAATCATTTTTGCTCCTGCCCTCAGAACATTTCTGTGTAAGTAAAACTCCCATGAGCTCCTCAACAGTATGTTTCTGAAGTGCTATTTGCCTTTGCTTGTACGCCGCTTTGCACAAAAGTGCCAGCCAGATATGTCAAATGCAAAGGTCTCAGGATGACAGTGGCACAGGTATGGGATTAACCAGACTCAGACTGAAACTCGCAGGTTGGGCTCAGCCTAGTGTGGGACTACGTGACGTTTTAGCGGAGTGGAGTCAGTTAGCGAGGCATTTGGATATTTTAGGAAAGTTCAATGAACTCCTTTTTCTTTTAAGTGTGGGCCTGGGTGTGCGTATGCATGAAGCACACCAAGTTCACTAATGGGTTGACTACTGGACCCCCAGTTCTAAGGTGTCATTTACCCATAATCCCGTATGGCATTACCTCCGTTTAGTGAGCATCTAAACAAGTCCCCTCCTCAGGTTCGTCAGCAAGTGACACCTGCTCTAGCAGCGCCGTGATATTTCTGCTGCTAGCCTACACGACGACGTCTGCTGAGTGGGTTAAAGTGCGAAACCGAGCGTCGCCGCGGATACGCCAGTGTGCAGGGCGTTATCCACCTGACGCACGGCGCATTTAGCGCCTTGGCGACGATGCATCTCCCCGGCGACAGAGTAGGACTGCTCGTCACGAATCGTCAGCCCTCTTATGGTAGCTCCCGTGTTCAGTTTGCGATGGGGCTCGTCTGGAGGAGAGCATGCAGTTGTTCAGTAAACACGGCTGAGATGCCACCAATCTGTGATCATAAACTGGATTCTGAGTTGCTTGGTGTTACTTTGGGGGTACAGCAGCTTTTGACTGCTGTATTAGTTTATGGCAGGATCTGAACAGGATTTCCCTCTATTTTTGTCGTACATTTTATATGAACCTGATGCTCATATAATGTCAAGTCATAGGTTCAGGTTGGACATTAAAACTGTTCTGCAGTGGTGTATTAAGGCCTCATGCTGGGGGGAAGCTGGGAAATGGGACACCCCCACACAGTGTCCTGAAAGAGCCTCCTCCCCCCAGCCAAGTCCGGTGCAGAGCGGGACACCTGGACTCTGGTGCGGCGCGCCCTGGCCTGACCAGAAGCCGCCGACATCCACTTCTGGAAAAGATAAGCGAGAGCTATCATCGTAGGAGCCAGGACAGGATGGATTTCAGAGGGAGAGAGATTGAGAGAGAGAGAGAGAGAGAGAGAGAGAGCTCAATATCCCAGACGAAGGACTTTGAAGTTCCCCACAGCTGGACAAAGTCATTCAGGCTTAAAGTGGAACACTTTCCCACACGCATGGCGGAAATTATCAAGAACTGCTGATGTAAATGAGCCCGTTAGTCAGCTTTGCTGCACTTACAAACCAGACGTCGTTTCTGTCAAATAAATTAACTAAACAGGAGGCCGGATGCCTTACACTCATATTTAATTTATTATCGCCGTAAAGTCCTGCATGAGAGACGCACGGCGACACCTTTCATTTGAACATGACAATTTAATTCAGCCATTAACATGACAACATTAAGCTAATTATTTATTTACTAGGTAACCTTGAGCCGAGAAGCTGCCACAGTTTACCGTATTAACTGCTGGGGCCGAAGCACCTGATCAGTTTGGTCTAAGGAAGAGCTGAAGCATTTATGATGATTTTTATGATATGCGCATTTATTATACACATACGTGGTTTATCAGTGAAAACTAATTAGTTTTCCTTATTGTCCTCATTGCGGTTATTCGTTTCTGCAGCACAGTACATCCCAGAGGAATCTGCATCACATTTCATACCTGTCATTACACAAAGACAACAGAGAATATATCACAAACACTTGCATTATCATGCAAGGACAGTAGAGGGTACAAGTTTACAAGTTCATCTGAAATGTGCTTGTGCCGCATAAGCAGTGCTGCCCTCTGCGGTTACGGTTTGAATCGTGAGATAGAGTGACGGCTGTGCATAATCGGACGCTGTGAGCTTTTGCATTCGCCAGTTCAGCCGGCAGGATCAGCTGGATCATTACTCAGCTTTTTCTCACCTTCAGGATGAATCAGAGCGTAGACGTTGACACTCGCACACTTATTCACACTGTAGAAGAACAAAAGTAAAGTTTTGCCTTCGTATCGCAGCACGCTTATTCACAGCCAACGCGTGGGCCCGCAATAACTGCACAAGGAAAATGCGCGTCTTCATCATTAAGTGAAATCAGGAAATACACGATCCGCACAGGGGTTTGGGGCAAGCGACGGGTAACGTGCAACGGGAGGCATTTTTCCAGATGGTTCTCGCTTGGTCAGCACCGCCGGGCCTCATTGGGGTAGAAGTGTCACGAATGACAAGCTTACAAATGCCATTCGAACACAAAAACTCTGAAAAAATATCCGGCCCCTGAGCGGAGGGGAGTTTGGACCGGAGGCCTTGTGTGAAGAGCGGGTGTCTGCAGAAGGACTGACACCCAATCGGGGCCCATGAGCCTGGAATTGTCTGGAAATTCTTCTAAAGGTGCTTCGGACAAAGAAATTGTCGGACAGTTCGATGTGTGTCGTTTAGTTGTTAGAAATATTGCTGGGGAACATAAATATACAATGGGCTAGATTTCTTTAAGAAAAAAGGGAAAAGGCAATTATCCATCCATCCATCCATCCATCCATCCATCCATCCATTTTCTGTACCTGCTTGTCCAATGCTGGGTGTCCGGAAGCTACAGTCACGAAGGCGATTAGCCCTTGTTACGAAGTCTCCTTGTGTGCTTTCTGACAGGAAGTGCTCGTGGGGAAGATGTTTGCCCCTGGCAGTTGGTCCCCTGTTGTGTGATGGCCATGGTGCAGGTGGCGCGTGTCACAAACCCCCTGTCCCCCGCCCCCCCAGGGCCACGTCGCTCCTGAAACGATCTAACGGCCCCAGGTGGGTCGCGATGAAAGCCTGCATTTCCTGTAGGCGTGGGGGCCGTTTTTCCTAATTTGCTGGGGGAAGCGCTTAGGAAGGGAATGCTAACGAGACGGCATTCCTGATCCATCTTAATTTCGGAGCCCCCCCTTCTTCCGACTGCTGCGGTTTGGGGAAAAAAGAAGAGAGTAACAGGAGTGAAAAAAAAAAACAATTAAATCTCTCTTGCCGAGTGGCGTGACGCTTCCTATTCAGCAGAAATGAAAAACACGACACAATTTGTCACGGAGTCCCCCCGTCCAGCATGGCCACGAGGAGCAGATTATGCTTATTTTTCATTTGGACAGTGGGAAAGTCAAGCCAGGTGTTTGGCATCAGCAGAGTGTTCAGGTGTAACTGCGCTTGTGAAGGGACATTACGGGCGGCGAGGATGAAGAATGAGGCGTGCAGGGTGGGGGGGGGGGGGAGGTGTCGCAGTGCCCCCCACCACCATCCTCGAGGGCGCCCTCGCTGGGCGGACAGGTGCCGCTGCAACTCCCCCCGCCCCAGATTCATCCCGAGCGCCGCCGCATCTCTTCTTATCACGCTTCATTCGCGATTTACGTCAGGATGCCTTTTGTCTGGATGCCAGATTTCAGATCGGGATGCAACGGCGGTGAGATCCAGCGACGTAGCCGAGGACGCTGATCCGTTTTAACCCCTGCGGTCTGGGATTTTCATACATTATTTTTGTTGTGGGGGGGCTGGACAAATCCTCCTACCGTTCGGCCACCACGGGTGTTTCTCAATATCTGTCTCGTCTACACTTAGGTACGTGTTCCGTCAACGAAGATCGGTTGCAATCCTAGGAACAGAAGTACAGAGGACGGTAAAAATCCCCAGATGTCATTCTTGCCCCGCCTCAAATATCAAGCATACATCAGTTGCATCCTCGTGAAATGAGACCATGATTCATTGCGCCCCAAGTCTGTCTTTGGGAGGGTTAGGGTTAGAAAGACCGGTCATGACAAAACCAAGAGAACGATCCTGGTATTCTTGGTATTGAAACACCCTAGATTTCTACATTTGTCTTGCTGGAGTTCTGCCAGGATTATGGTTTGAACCAAGAATCACGGATAGGAATCAATCTTAGGGACTTCATGAGCAGATTCTACGCAAAGTGGGCTGATTTGACAGGTGTGCTTGGGGTTCCTCACTCTCCAAATGATGCTAGCTGATGATGTCATCTCCACATGACTCTCATGTGACTCCGGTCCATGGTGCAGCGTCCCGCTGGCTTAGCAAGGAAGGTTTGTCCTGGAGGTCTGCACCAGCTTCATCGTCATCTAATGCCCTGTCATCCTATTTTAACTCTTCCCATTTCCCTTCCTTTTGAATTTCACCCTGTGGAAGTGATGCACACCCACCATTCAGCGAGTCTGACTTTGGTCATGCCACTCGCCTTCCAGATGCTTCCACTCCAGAATCTGGGGAGGGGGGGGGCTGCTTTGGTGTTACTTTAAACTCCCCCCACAGAGGCGTTGCTTGGATCGGTCCTGGGGGATGGGGGGCCCTGGGGCCCAAGATGGAGTAAGAGCTGCACCACTGTAGAACATCACATCAAAGAGGATAGCAAAGCAAAAAGAAAACAACCAGCATGTGGAAACTGAGGTCTGACGCAACGTGTAATTAAGACATTTTATTGGTAGGAGGTGTTGGGTCGTCCGAATCGCAGCTACCTCGTCCGGTTTTGTCTGAACAGGACATTTCCTAACAAAAGCTTGTTGGGTGAAAATATGAAATAAGAAAAGTATCCAGCAAGCAAACCCCTTTGGTGTGATGCTCTTGGCGTGATCTCACCAGGAAGCTGTTCTTCTAGATCTAGAAGATCCCTCAGGCTCCAGTTATCATCAGCTGTCGGTGGCCAGTGAGTCAGACCTCCAGAATCAGGTGCCGGGGCTATGATGAGGCGTGAGCATCTTATTGGGGGAGGGGCTGCTGTAACCCCTACCTGGAGGACAGCCAAAACCCGCCCCCATACTCCCACTCCGCTCTCTCAAACCCACACTGGGTTAGGGTCTCGGCTGCCGGCTCATATTCTGCAGTAAATGGGAGCCTTACCAGCTGATCAAAGCAAACACTTACATGGGGCTCTCAAGGTTTGAGGGCCCCATGTTGGCCACAAACAGTCACTACACTGGGGGGGTGTTCCTGAGTGGGGCCCTAGAAACAACAGTGTGGCCCCTGGACCTAGTGGCCAGTGTCTTTGACTCCTGGGACAGTTTTTAAGTGATCATTTGAAATATCGACTTTAATATCTCATTTGAAAAATTAATGAAACCTTTGATGTTAAATCCATACTCAATTTAGCCAAATGCCATTCAGAAAAAAAGCAGGGGGTGGGGGGGGTGCATTATCAGCCAGGGTGCTGAGGCGGAATCGTGGTTTACGGCCGTTTTTTTAGGCGTGGGAAAGCAAAGCAGCGACTGCCCATTAGAGCAAAGGAAAAAAGTGCTATTGATTGGCTCTGCTTATTGTTGGAGGGATAGGGGCTCTTTCCTGTAGGGCAGGAACCAGCCTTAATGAAGGGCCCCACTCGGAGGAATTAGCGCGTCTTGCTCACGCAGATACACCGACGGATGCCCTCTCCCTTCACGGCCCTCTCCGTCCTCCGTCTCAATTTGTGCCGAAGTCTCCTAATGGTGTCATGATGGTGAGAGAAAGAAAAAAATATAATGATTCTGAAACAAGAAAAGAGAAAAAAACACAATTATTGTCAGCCTGGTGTGGTGGGGGGGGGGGGTTGTGATGGAGAACCGGTGGGGGCTTTAAAGCGGCAGGATGGAATAATCAGATTTTCCGCAGTTAATCATGATCAAAAGGCACCTTTGTGAAGTCGCTCTCGGCTTGTGACAGGTAGCGGGAAAAAGAGGGCTTTTAGCAAATGGATTTTTCTCGTAACGGGGAAAAAGATGAGGGAAAGGCAGGCAAATGTAGCGAAATGTGTCGTCCGCTGAGCAAGAGGCGCTCGGAGGCGCTTTATCTCCCTCTTATCGATCACGCTGCAGAGAGTAAACTGCATTAGCATCTGGGGCTAAAAATGGCTCAAGGAGCGACCCATTACCGTGTCACTGCATCGCCATGAGCGACCTCAGCATTACCGTGTCACTGCGTCGCCATGACCGCGCCCCCCTCGCTTTCATTAGCCACCGAGACTCTTTATTTCCAAATACAGTAAAATCCCATTATAGTGGACTCACTTATAACGGAATATTGTCTATAACGGACGAGATCCGCTGCTCCCAGCTGTACGAACATGCAGAAAAAGCATCGGATATAGCGAACTCGCATATAACGGAATTTCGCATGTAATGGACAATTTGGTCCCCAGGGCTGCATTTAGCTGTAGTTTTGTTTGGCTATAACAGACATGCAGGCTCCGCCCACAAGGCGTGTGGCGTGCCGGTGATATCCAGCGCAGATACGTAGTCGGGATTATTAATAGTCACGCATCAGGTCAGGTAAAGTTGGATTACTACATGTGCAATATAATAATCTATACCACAAGTGTGTCTGCTGGGGTGTGGCATGAGTAAATAGTGTCCTGTAGTTGTGTTCTGGGCATACAGCAACTCTGGATATAACGGTGTTTGGATATAACAGACTGTTTTGCCAGGTCCCTTGAAGTCCGTTATAAGCTTTTACTGTAGTCCATTTTTAATGTGGATTTAATTTACAGAAATGGGGGTGTGATTGGGTACTGGTTAAATGTCCTGTGGCATGACATCAGCCCTGGGCGTAACGTTAGAGTCCGGAATGCACTTGTGAACCGCGGTCGTGTGACGGCTGCTGCCTGGCCCAGTCTCTTGGTGAGACATGGTAGGTTTTTGGGTTCTATTTTGTATTTCCTTTTACAGCCTGGAAAGGCAAACACAGGGTGGTCCTGTCGAGACTCTTTTGTCCCCTTAAAGTATAATTACGAGATTTTTACTCATTACATGAGATGCTCCCTTGAAATCTGCCCCGACGCTGTAACTCTGCGTCGTCTTCAAAGTTAGGAGAAGATGAGAAAAGAATACCATCATGGATCACATGTGGATCTTTCTCTGCTCATATGAAGTAATATATTTCTTAGGCCGGCAGGATTTCACTGTGTTTGGTCACAGATATTTCATGTGGAAATGAAACAGGGATAATTAGTTTCATCCCTCACGGTACAGCGAGAGGCTGAATGTGACGGCCGACCGCACAAATAACAGCGATGGAAATGACTGCGAGTTCTACCCCTTTCCGAGGCGGACCTGGCGTGAGAGGAGGGCTCTGTTTTCGCTTGGAGGGTAGAAAGTCCACGAGGAGCCTTTTGAGCTAAAGGAGCTGTTTCTCCGGCTGAAGATCGATGCCACCCTTGTTTGCCTTGGCTTTGGTTACAAGCCACTCTTATCTGTGCGCTCCGCCCCACGCTTTTAATTTAGCGAGGCGCTGCCAGTTCCCGAAAGAGCCTTGTGCAAGATTTAACGGTCCCCCTGACCTCCCGGAATTCAGACCCCTCCCAGGATTTATAAACCAGCGGCGGAGGAGACGAGGCCTCGCTTATCTAGCGGGATCTCTCATGGCGATATGATTGGAGAAGCCTTTTTTTTAAAGCGTTCCTTAGAGCGGGGAGAGTCAGAATGGGGTCCTTCTGAGGCACAAGCAGGGTCCACGGGGGCGTGTGGTTTGCTTGCCTGGAGGAGCCTGTTTTTCTTTTTTGTGAAGTATGCAGACGATAAAAAAACAACATATTCAATAACCATCATCGCCAAATGAATGCTTCCAGAGTTTTCCATGGGAGAGAGCCTTACTGATTATTACGGACGAATTCAGAGGACCCTCTAATGGCTACGAGTGTTAATACTTTACACAGACGCTTTGATGCTCACCCTGCTCAGGCTGTTAGTGTGGCTGCAGATGTGCACATGATGTTTGAGGACTTGTTTGATTTTAGCTCTAGTGAGATGAGTGTCCACAGGGTCCCATCCTGAGGACCTAGGTCTGGACTGTTTCCAGACATGCTTTCAAGGTGAGATGTTGTTTATGGAGCCCTTCCTTCGCCTTCCAATGAAAGTGACACGTTTTAATATGTCAGGGTGTCCCCCTTCAAATTATGGCTGGTCCCAGGTAACATTGTTGCACATATCCCAGAATCCCCTGCTCACATTTCCGCTACCTTTGTAGCTGTGCCTGGATGTGCAGGTTTGTGTAACATACCAGTGTTGGATGTTCACTTGTGGGAAAAAAAAAATCTGGCATAAATGGTTGGAGTCGAGGGCTGTTAAGCGAATCGCTCTCGCTTTCTCCCATTCCCTGCCTCTTTGATTTCATATTGTTTAATTTGCGCAAGTCCTATTAATTTCATCTTACCCTAAGCCATCAATTTGCATAATTCATATTTTCAAATGAAGCACTTCTCAAAAGAGGAATAGAGAACAAGAAAAGGAAAAAATATGAACGTTAATTAGGTTGGGTATGTTAATTGTAAGGTTTTTTTTTTCTTCTGCTAAATTCTTTAGTGAGTTTCTGTGGGTCAAGGATAACTTGTTTTCATTCGTTTGCCTGAAAGGCCTTCACAGCAGCGGCATGGAGCGTAATGAGTTACGCTTTATTGCCATGACATAATGCGCCTTCATACTCCAGCTATTCTTACTTTGTTTCACAGCATCTACTTTCCTTTTTTTCATATCTCCTGTCCTCGCCCCGGCCACAGAGGGCGGAGTCTATTAAACAGTCACGGCCCCGGATTGCAGAGTCATCAGTCGCTCATCCAAGGGTTTTCTGTAATCCATATTGTTGAAAAATGCACCAGTACCAGAAGGACCGGAATTATAATCCGTCGCACTCATCTGTATTGCAGTCCACAGGAGGAAACCTACGTGTGAAAAAAGCTTTACCATTAACCAACATTCTTCTGACTGTTTATCCTAGTCGGGTCTTGGAGGGCCTGAAGCCTTTTCCAGGCAGCACAGGGCATGAGACACCAGTTAGCCTAACTGCTAATGAGATAAGAGCTGCAGAACGCAAAGGGAACATGGGATTCAACCCTACAACCCTGGTGGGGGTTATTATTTGATTTAGTTAGCAGAGACTTTTATCCAGAGCGACACCCTTTTTTTGAGAAAGCAGGGTCAGACACTTCCTAGAGGAATTTATGATGATGGACTATGCTTAAGGGCGTCAGTGGTGAAATTATTGCACGTGGGATTCAAACGAGTGACCTTCCGATTACTGGGACACTGTTAGAACCTGCTGAACCACACACCAGCCCACCATAATAACAATAACAGCAACAATAAAAATAATAATTGTTGTGATTATTGTTGTCCGTCCATTAACTTCCGCTTGTCTGGGTTTCGGGTCACGGGGGTAGCATCTTCACGAGAGATACCCAGACCTCCCTCTCCCCAGCTACCTCTACCGGCTCTTCGGGGAGGACGCCGAGGTGTTCCCAGGCCAACCGAGAGATATGATCCCTCCAGCGTGTCCTGGGTCTGCCCTGGGGCCTCCTCCCTGTAGGAGTCCTCGGATAGCCACCCAGGAGGCATCTGCACCAGGTTTCCATACCACCTGAACTGGCTCCTTTCGACGTGGAGAAGCAGTGGTTCTACTCAGACTCTCCCAGATATCTGAACTTCTCACCTTATCTCTAAGGGAGAGCCCAGACACCCTACGGAAAAACCTCATTTCGGCTGCCTGTATTCGCAATCTCATTCTTTTGGTCATTTCCCATAGTTCATGACCATAGGTGAGGGTAGGGACGAAGATGGACCAATAGATCGAGAGCTTTGCTTTCCGGCTCAGTTCTTTCTTAGCCACAACGAACCAGTTAAGCGCCTGCAAAACTGCAGACGCCGCTCTGATTCGTCTGTCCAGCTCTCAATCTCACTTACCCTCACTCGTGAACAAGACCCCGAGATACTTGAACTCCTCCACTTGAGGCAGTACCTCCTTCCTAAGCTAAAGAGGACAATCCTCCCGTTTCCGCCTGAGAACCATGGTCTTGGATTTGGAGGTGCTAATCCTCATCCCCAACACTTCGCATTCGGCTACGAACCGGCCCAGAGCACGCTGGAGGTCCCCAGCAGATGAAGCCAACAGGATCATCTGCAAAAAGCAGCGAGGCAATCCTGAGGCCACCAAACTGGACACCCTCAACACCCTGGCTGCGCCTAGAAATCCTGTCCATAAATATTATAAATAGGACCGATGACAAAGGGCAGCCCTGGCAGAGCCCAACCCGCACTGGGAACACGTCTGACTTATTACTGGCAATGTGGACCAAGCTTCTGCTCCGTTCATAAAGGGACCAAATCGCCTGTAGTAGTGGACCCCGAGCCCCATACTCCCAAAGCACCCCCACAGAGCACCTCGGGGAACCCGGTCGTAAACCTTCTCCAAGTCCACAAAACACATGTAGACTGGATAGGCAAACTCCCAGGCCCCCTCCAGCACCCTCGCAAGGGTATAAAGCTGGTCCAGTATTCCACGGCCAGGACGAAAACCGCATTGTTTCTCCTGAATCTGAGATTCGACTATCAATCTCACCCCGGGATAGACTTTCCCAGGAAGGCTGAGAGGTGTGATCCCCCTGTAGTTGGAACACACCCTCCAGTCCCCCTTCTTAAATAAGGGAACCACCAACCCAGTCTGCCAATCCAGTGGCACTGTCCCTGACCTCCACGCATTGTTGAGAAGGCGTGTCAGCCATGACAGCCCCACGACATCCAGAGCCTTTAGGTACTCCGGGTGGATCTCGTCCACCCCCGGGGCCCGGCCACCACAGAGTTCTTTTACCACCCTGGCTACCTCAGCCCCAGTGATGGGCAAGCCCCCCCTCCAACACCCTCGGGCTCTGTGCCCTCAGATGTCTCAAAGGCAGTGTGCGTAGATGTATCTGAGGCAGGGTTGAGGAGGTCCTCAAATATTCCTTCCACCTCCAGGTGATGTCCCCAGGTGAGGTCAACAGCAACCCCCCCCCCACTATAAATAGCAGGAACCAGGAGCTGCTTCCCCCTCCTGATATTCCAGATGGCTTGCCAGAACCTTTTTGAGGCCGACCGAAACTTTCACTTTCCATGGCCTCACCAAACTCCTCCCATGTCCGGGTTTTTGCTTCCGCAACCACCCCAGTCGCGTTCTGCCTGGCCTGCCGGTACCTGTCAGCATTGGTAGGCCTCCTTCTTTAGCTTAACAGCCCCTCTCACCCCTGATGTCCACCATCGGGTATGAGGGTTACGCCACAATTGGCACCGACCACCCTGCAGCCACAGCTCTGTACGGCCACTTCCACAATGGAGGTCCGGAACAGTGTCTATTTAGACTCAATGTCCCCAACCTCCCCCAGTATTTAGTTGGAGTTCTGCCGGAGGTGTGAATCAAAGATCCAGCAAACAGGAGCCTCTGCCAGATATTCCCAGCAGACCCTCACTATGCGTTTGGGTCTGCCAAGTCTGACCAGCTTCCTCCCCCGGCACCTGAGCCAACTCACCAGCAGGTTGTGATCAATTGACAGCTCTGCCCTTCTCTTCACCTGAGCGTCCAAGACAGAAGGCCGTAGATCAGATGATATGATTATGAAATCGATCTTCGACCTGTAGCCCCGGGCATGTTTGTACCTTATCCACTTATGGACACCCTTATGCTCGAACATGGTGTTCGTTATGGACAAACCATGCATTGCACAGAAGTCCAATAACAGAACACCACTCGGGTTCAGATCAGGGAGGCCGTTCCTCCCAATCACCCCCCTCCTGGCCACACTTCATTGGCCATGTGAGCGTTGAAGTCCCCCAGCAAAATTATATAATCCCCTTGCGGCACGCTAACCAGCACACCACTCAGGGAGTCCAAGAAGGCTGGGTACTCTGTATCGTCATTCGGCACATAAGCACAGATGACAGTCAGAGACCTATCCCCAACTGGAAGGCGCAGGGAGACAGACCTCTCTTTCATTGCCAGCTGTGGGGCCACCAGTAGCCCCACCCCCACCCGGCGTCACTCACCTGCCACAACTCCAGAAGAAAAGAACGTCCAGCCCCTCTCCAGGAGATTGTTTCCAGAACTCACGCTATGCGTTGAGGTGAGCCCGACTATATCTAGTCAATATCTCTTAACCTCACACACAAGCTCAGGTTCCTTCCCCGCCAGAGAGGTGACATTCCATGTCGCGAAAGCCAGTTTTGTCAGCTGGGGATTGGTCCGTCACGGCCTCCCTTGGCCGCCACCCGATCCACAATGCACCGAACCCCTGACATTCCCCCTGTGGGTGGTGAACCCACCTGGGGACAGTCTTGCGTGCTTCTTTTGGGTTGGGCCCGGCCACAAGGCGCTTGCCAACGGGCCCCTCCCCCAGGCCTGGTTCCAGGGTGGGGCCCCGGTGACCCTAGTCCGGGCAAGGGGAACGAGAACTCTTAGTCGTAAGGGTTTTTTGTTTTATTGTTCTTGTTGCTACTATTTTTATTATTATTGTTGCCCTCTGGAGCTTAGGGCTCTCATTGACACTCCCATTAAATGCGGGAGGAAGGTGTGATTTCAGGCAGGCAGTCCGAAGACAGCTACCTGCATTTCAGAGAATCTGCCTTTGCCGTTATTTTGTTTTAACGTTATAAATGATGCCACGGTGCCGCATCGTCGCGCGGTTGGCTGGCGATGTTGCGGCTGGTCCCCGCGGGGCCGCGCTCTGTTGAGAGCGAGGCCCCCTCTGAGCTGCTTACATGAGCTCCCATCCGACAGCAGCGCGTGCTCCACCACTTTTTGAAGATAAATCAGACACCTGTTTGGATAAGAAACAAAAGGAAATATGGAACGGCGATGGCGTGGACAGGCTTGGCGGTCAGATCCGAGCGCCACCATGTGTGACAGGTTCTCGCTGGCAAAGAGCTCGGGTGCCTGATGAAGGCTCATGCGCTTCCTCTCTCTGCGTCGCCTGTAAAAGTGCTGGCAGCTTGATTTACATGCTGCCTGGTCTCTTTTGGACACATTAGTGCTCCTGTTTCATCACGCTAATTATTTCTCTCCTTCTTGGCTTCTGCCTGGCTCCCGGATCGGCAGTCTGCTTCACAGCTCTGTGACTCAGTCATATTCCCGAACATCTTGTCTCCTCCGCAGATACGTCCCTGGCAATGGCGCTGCCATGGGCGTGGTCTCTCTCCTTCTTGCATTTGCAGTTGTGGTCGGCTGGTCTCAGTCACGGTCCATTACCTGGGGCTGACCTCTGAACATGGATGTCGGGGGGGGAGATGACGGTCAAAGGTTTGACCTGCTGATGGACTTGGCAAGTAGTGGAGGGGGGGTCAGGATCGGACTCATTAATAATGGCTGGATAGAGGTGGATGGGGGCTGACTAGGGGGTGGATAGGGAGGTGCTGCAGCAGCTGGTGTTTGAAAATCTAACTTAGCAATTTGAGTTTCTGGTCATGTGACTGTGACACGCCACGCTCCGCCGCTGTCGCTCCATTATTAGGGCCCAGTGCTGCCCCACCTCCTCCTTTCACTCTTTCCTTAGTTGTGTTTTTGTCCCCTCTGGGTCATGGTCATAGCCACTCCCCCCACCTCCCACAGTCATGATTGAGCTGCCCAATCCGCTGAGCCCCAGTCACCCCTGAAGGGGCGGGGGATCCTCACAGAAGGTGACAGTCCCTGGCCGGTTATCCACAGTGTGCTTTTACCCCCCCCCCACCCTGGCCCTTCCTGGCTCCTTAAAAAAAGCTGATTGCTAGTATCTGTTGACAGAAATGAGAACTCTGGCTCTCTGGCCGGAAAATGCATTTTATGTACAATTTTCGACTTAATAAGCCAGGGTCCAGATGAATAAGTTCCTGACAGTTATGAATGAGGCCGCGGCTACATTAGGGTGGTGAGGGAAGAGGCTGCGGCTTTTTAAACCGCGTTTGAATAAATCATCATCACAGACTCTGCGGCTCCATGACGGCGGGCTTGCCCATGTGACCCCTGCGTCGCCCAGGCAACCTAAACAGAGGCAGGTTATTAAAATAGCAAATCAGCACAGGTGAGGGGAGCTTTTGGGAAGTGGGGCTGCCCTGTACGGCTTCACGTGCACGGCTCTGGTGCACGTGGCCAGTGCTTGGCACCTGGGCCCAGAAAGAGCCCCTCTGTGGGCGAGAGGAGGTGCTTCTGGGAGGAGGTGAGGGAGGCAGAGCGTAGAGGACAGTGAGGAGGTGTCGATACGCAGAGCCAGCTCTGCAAATACCTTCAATTTTCTGGATTATTAATTCAAATTCGCGTTCGTAGTTCTCGTCCCAGGGCAGCGTCCTGCTCCTGTATGTAAATTAAACGTTATACTCTGCCTGGGGAGCTTGCACTATACAGGTCAGGCTGTACGCCTTTTGTGACACCCCCGTGTGTAACCAGACAGGGAGGGGTCCAGCTTTCTCTCTGGGCAGGAGGTGCAGGGCCCAAATCGCAGGCCCAGCAGCGTGGAATTAGCGGCAGAGATAATTACTGATATAATTCCGCATAAGCACGTGTCCTGGAAAGTCATTAATAGTTTGGGAAAGTAGCGTTAGCGATTAAATAGAGCTGCTTGCATCGTCAAGCACAACTAAGCTACTTTAATTACATCTGAAAGCATGGGAGAGGTGAGTGATAATTGAAGTTAGCACAAGGTTGGAGAATGACTAACATTAGCGCTCCTGGAACGCTTTCGCTACTTTAATTGTGTTCTCATTAAAATAACAACTTTTTCTCTCCCCTCCCCCCAACACTGTTTGTTTGTTGTAAAAGCTGCACTTTTAAATGGAGCATTTACTGAGCTATTATTTTCAAATGTGATTTAATGCCCCTTTGTCGTTGCTAACACTGTCCTGCCTCTGTAACAGTTTCCATTTACAATGTCATGAATATGTTTCTTTGCTTGTGTGTGCATGTGACCCGCGTCTATAAGCACTCCAGAGATTAAATTTAATGAGATTTATAGGTCTATTATCCTTAAAGCTTAACATTTAATTACGGGAGCGCGTTCGTCTCTGAAGCCGCCCATTCAGAGGGAAGCAGGATGTTTGCCGTGTTTTTCTCTCTCTAGTTCTTTTCATACTTCATCTGTTTTTATTTCCTCTTCAGTTGTTTCATCTGTGAAATTTCTCAGTCCATTCGCAAATTTGTTTTGAAAAAGACGGTGAGTATATTTAAACTGGGGGGTTAGGGTGGGGGGGCTCCCATTTTTATGGATTATTCTGATTCTGATCTTTGTTGTGTTGAGGTTTATAGAATGTGGGTTTTACAGTGATCTTTAATATCTTGTTGACCTGTCATAATACCAGACCTGGTTTCATACAGGCACTTCGAGTCAGTCACATGTCCAGGGAACCCCCCCCCCCCCCCCCCCCCCCCCCCCCC
>JAODKF010000036.1:117682-128391 GCA_026779585.1 Mormyrus proboscirostris | reverse complement strand
GGTGTGTGCATGGAGGGCTCTCTTGGGGGGGGGGGGGGGGAATTTTTTCCCAGGCCCAGAAATTATACCCGGTGGGTCTGGTATTTGGCGTGCCATTCAGGTCCGTGACGGCTGCTAATGTCGGCCGCTTTACTGGGTTTTACTGGTTTTCACTGGCTGACTTTAATTAAACAGTAAAGAGGTAACAACAAACAGATAAAGAGGGGAAGGCGTACGCTGAAACGCTTCATTTTACCTCCTCCTGGGGCCTTCGAACGCCGAAAGGATGACCTTGTGAAGTGACCTTAACATTTGTTACTTAGCAAAGGGAGACTTTACAGAAGGAATAAATGTCTTCGGTCGTGTAAAGGCTTTTAATACCACTGTAATATATATCCCTTGACTCCCTGCTAGTCTGTCACAGCGGCTATTTAAAGAGATACTTAAAACATTATCTTAATTGAAGAGCTAAGGTTTGGTATTTTATTTGTGCCTGGTTACTCTTCACATTTAATGAACAGGAAGAATTGACCTGAAATGTTTAACCTTGACTTAATTGTCCCGTTTATTGGAAGAGGTAAGCAGTGGCTCTGTGAGGGACGCGGCGTGTAAATCAAACGTGTCGCTATGCACTGGGATTTATACCACAGCCGCGTTAGGCTTTTGTTCTAGAAAATTCCAGCGGGCTTGATCAGCAGTAGGTGACTGAGGCCTTTCTGGATTTTTTCCCATAGGCCTGAAATCCTGTCTTTGGATAGACGGGAAAACAGGCAGGACAGGCAGTGCCGCTCGGAGACATGTGGTGTCCTAGGCAAGCATGACCGCCAGCACCCCCTGTTGGAGACAAAGTAACATTGACTCACTGGGTCAGCGCCCCGCTGAGAAGACGGTGCTCTAGGCAGCCACCTATGTCACCTAATGGGTTGACCTGCACCTGACATCCTGCAGACGCGCATTTTCAGAAGCCGGTAGTTCCCTAGCAGGACATGGGAAACTGGACAATGTACTGGGAAGAGTGGGTGAGGATGCTGGGATGGGGCTGATGTGCCAGGAATGAGCTGCAAGCAGTTCTGTGGACTGTTTGTGCTCTCAGAGTCAGGCTCAGCTAAAAGCCTGTGATGACACCTCATAAATTAAACCTTCTTAGTCGAGAGCTCCACTGCATTACATGCATTAAAATAAACACCTCATCTATAACGTTTTGGCTCCAAACTCTTTATTCATCGGGGCTTTGACTCAGTACTCAGGCGAGGCAGTCTCGCGATGCTGAGGACGTGTTTAGCGTGCCAGTGTGACCCCCCCCCCCGGCTTGGCAGCTCGACGTGGCTCCAAACCTGCTGCCAATTCCATCGCTGTCCAGAAGGGAGCGGCGGAGGATAGTGTGCAGGGCAGAGGAACTGAAGTGACTGCGAGTGGCCAGGGCCGGTGTTAAGTTTGCTTATATTTCTGCTTCTGGGATGAGGGTCTGCTCTCGTTCACCGTCCTGTCACTGCGCTCCGTCGCCGTGTCCACGGACGTGGGGGTGTTGCCATGCCACTTGTCCCTGCTCCAGCCAGCCCCCCAGACTTGATAGACGTAGGTCTTCGTTTTCCTGACGTCTTTCAGGCCCCTACATCCTGAGCCTAGGGGTACCACTAGAGATTTTGGGCCCCATGAAAGCATATCACACTGGCCCCCCACCCCAGAACAATCCAATTATGTTCCAAATTTTTTATGGCCCCCTGTCAAGATGTCCCGAGGCTGGGCAGTGCAGGGGTCAAAGGGCAACTGAATTTCGCGATGGGCTGCTCCGTGTTTTCCGATCGTAAAGAACGAGGAGAACCAAGAACGGTGACCTTCAGTGGATGGCAGGTAAATGTCACAGAATGTGAACACGACTGTAATGACACTGATGATGTTCAGATTCACATTCACGTAACTGGCTTATGGATCCAGCGAATACAATTAGAACGAGCATTAAATTGTTTCAGTAAAATCTTTTGGAAAATAAAGAAGAACTATTATCCACAAAGCTTAGGAACCACCATGGCCGTTTTTCTGGTGGTTTGTGATCTATAATACCTCATTGACTAATTTGCATCAAAGCCTTAGAATGGAAGGAGAAGGTCTGAACATGATTGAAGTGTTTTGGTGATCACACTCAAATCACTTAACCTTTCAAATATTTATTATAAAAAGTAATTGAATTTCTGAAATAAAATGATTGCGGCGATGTTATTGTCTTTAAAATTTAGATGAATATCTCCTGACATTAGGGATCCTTTAATTAGCTGCAGATTAATAGCATTTCAGGTGTGCTGTGATGAGAGTGACTCACCGCTCCCTCGCCCTCAAGTGGGCGGCTGTCGTCTCCAGTGAGAGCGACCTAATTAGCACCCTGTAGCCCTGTACGCTCGACATTCCTAACAGAGTGGAGCCGCAGAAACCACTTTGTGTGAGCGCATGATCCCAAACAAAGGAGCGGAGGAGGACAGAGGATGACGGGGGGATGGAGGAGGACGGAGGAGGATCAGGGGACAGAGGAGGATGGAGGAGGACCAAGGGATGAAAGAGGAGGTAGGAGGATCGGGGGACTGAGGAGGATGGAGGAGGACGGGGGGACTGATGATGACACAACCCTCCGTTGTTGGGCTAAAAAAGTTCAAAGCCTGACAATTAACCTGGACATTGACAGTGTCCTGATAAGGCCACGTGCACAGGTAATAATGTGCCGCTATCCGTCACTGCCCAAGTGATGTCATGGACAGGGAACATAAACCAGTGCAGTAGCAGTGTTTGGTTGAGTCACCCATCTTGCCTTAGCTGGGAGAGGCTCCAGCTTGATTGCTACCTTGCACAGGAAAAGCGGTTAATAGAACAGAGGTACTTTACTGTGGTACTTTTTCACCTGCCCCACCTTGCACATCATGAGAGACACAAACAACTGAGAATGATCTTGGGGGGGTCACAGTGCAGAGTCAGCCAGTGAGAAACATCCTAGAAGTCAAGTAGAAGAATCCCAGGGCCCAATGGTGTCTACTGGCCCTGGGATTAAACCTCCACCCACCCCCCCGCCGCTGAGCCACGCACCCCGAGATGTTCACATCTTTACCTCAAATATGTTCTTTTTAATATGCAGATGTTCTGCACTGCACTTGGAGCACGCAGCCGGGATAGTGCATCGGAAGTCAAACTTTACCGCGGTATGCCGGCATGTCAGAGCTCTCCTAATATGACTTTTTATCAGATGCAGAAACATTACTTTCATTCAGTTAGCTGAGGGGGCTTTTTAACCCCCAAATATATCCATCAGCAGAGCTAAAGTCCACTTCTGCAAATTACTCATTGCAATTTTGATCAGTCTTGTGTTCTTTTTTTTTGTGAGACGGACTAAGGAAACACCATCAGAAAATTACATTCCCCAATGACATTAGGCGCACAGTCAACAATCCAATTCCATGTGTTTCTATTAAGACATTAGGATTTGATATCATTTGGGGCAGCTAACATTTCAAAAATGGAGCAATTGAATTTCCTAGATGGGATGATCTTGGAGAGCACTTAGCTTAAAAGAATACTCTTACAAATAAAAAAGCTTTCAATCATCTCAAACCGTATTTGGGGAGATGAGTCTCGCAGAGCATTATTGGATGTCGGACTTGCTCGTGCGATGCCGGAAGTAATGACATCACATGTCTCCGCGGTCATTCCGGTTGCCGTGACATCTGCCTCGTGGTGGTTGGGGACCTTTTACTGAAGATAGACTCGTGCGCCAAGAGTCGTGGCACGAAGAGAAACAGCAACGCACATCACCGGTGACCTGGCCACTCTCGTGCCTTTGCAGGGAAGAGTATTTCTCTGTAATCTCAGGGAAGCAGTTAATCTCCTGCTGTGCCTCCAGGGGGCGATATCACCATCAGGGTGGAGCTGGACAGTGATTTAGACCAGTGTTTCTCAATCCAGTCCCTGGGGGTTCCCAGTTGGGCCATGTCTATATATTCGCTGGGAGTTGGTAGAGGGCAAAATGTGGACCGTCTGGGGGTCCCTGAGGACTGGATTGAGAAAAACTGATTTAGAAAAACTTCCTAGAAAGATGATAAGGAAATTGGATGCTGATGTATACACTGATTACTTCTCTATGGGAAATGTAGCTAGATAAATGTAGCTTCCCGTGACCCACTGGTTCTGGTGTGCTGGTTCTGGTGTGCTGGTGTGTCCTCCAGAAGGGTTAACTTTATTTTCTTCTGTAAATGAAAGGAAAACATGGGATTTGATTCCAGGATAAGGACAAATGAATAATTTAACAAGTAGAATGTGCTGTTATGCTATATCATTTAGTTGGAATTTCATGAAAAAGGCCAACGGGAGGTATTTATCTTAATATAGCCCCTCTCTTAAAGATCATGGTGTATGGAACATCTGGGAAAAGCATGGACGTTCATAAAGCAGGAACTGGATCTTGGGAAGGGTGACGATCCAGCCGGCCACCCGCCGGACAACTGTAGCGGAAATGAAAGTGGTCGTTAAATCACACCCGGCTGTTCCGGCAATTCCGAGAACGCCTTCGCCCAAGAAAAGACAGGCTCTTTGTTCTGGCCCACACTGGGGTGGGGGGCAGCTGGCACTGTCTGGGGGGGCTGTGCCATGAGACAGGTGCAGCCAAGGACACGGGAGCAGGGTTTTTCGTGGGCGGGGAGGGGGGCAATTCTGGGGATTCTCTTACCGAACAATGCACTTAACGGATCTGTTTGCACGCGTGCCACGGCGTTGATGTCGGGGTGGGGAACGCAGACGTCATCCGTCTGTCCGGAATCCACCATGCCGGTTTTCAAGCCAGCGGGCACGGGGTTAGGCACCAACTGCCTGTCGCCCTCTGTCACCATGCAGTCATGTCACCGCCGAAGTTCCAGCAGGTGCGATTGTCCCTCAGGATCTTCCGTCTCAGGCCAAGCCACCGACAGCCATCGCTGATGCACGGCTGAGAAGCAGATCACAGCTAGTTATAGAGCCAGGATTTTTAAAAAGCCAGGTTAGGCACCTTCTCAAGATCCAACATCAGCCCCCCCTGGGATTTTACACCTTTTTGAACTGGATGACTGATAGTCATGACATGGACTGCCTTTAACAAATGTGGGACTCAAACGAGGGTCCAGTTGGCATCGTTTGTAAGAGATACTAATGTACCGGCTGTGATAGAGGAGCTACACTCACACAGGAGGCCATGGTTCGTGGCCGTGGACGCTGTGGTCGCCTATGATGCTGAGGATCAGCCAGTTCTTAATGCACTTCTGGCACTGTGACTCACTCTCTGTTATTCTAAGCATGATGTCTCACCAATAAAGTCTTCACCATCAGCTGAGTCTTGTTTTAATTCTTGACACTTACAACGCAGACATTGAAATAAACACTTTTTTTCTTGTTCGGCTGCTTTTTTCGGGACATAGAACAGTGTCAGAAGGTTGTTTTTCTAGTGATTCATTCGAAAAGGTTTTCCATGTAATTTAATGTCAGTTTTTCAAAAGCTGCTTGCTGTCTTACATTTTCTCCTTTTCCGGTGGCCAGAGTAATGTTATGAGAGACTCAAACTGCTTTTTTTCTCCCAACTTCCAGGAAGCCATTCCCACTCGCCCTGAGAGAGTGGGGGGTGAACTGGGTTAGCTGGTCCACTGGGAATCTCCAGTCCTCCCAGATAGCCCCTTGGATGTCACCTGGAAACGGAGCAGGTGATTAACCAGGAACTCTCTCTTGTTCATTAAAAAATGAAGACCATTAAAGAAACACAGACAATACATGAAAATCTGGGGCTTCCAAGCCCCACTTATTTATCCCCTGAGTTAGAAGAGCGCCCCCATCTGGTGTGCTAACAAACATATTCATCTGCATTTTCATTGGGGAATGAATATGCACCACTAATTCTGTGGGGATGCAGTTACTGACGTCTAGCCTCACTCAGACACCTAGTTAGGTAGCTTTATCTTTTTAGAAAAGCAGAGGAATTTGTAGAAAGAATCCCCAAACCATACAGCATGTATCTGAGACATGTTCATCGCGGAGGCACAAAAACGGCAGCCCACCCCCCAGCACCCGCAAAGCCATTAAACGTGTGTAAATCAACTTCCTGTGAGGTACTGAAACAAAAGCAAAAGTAAATATTGATATTGATCAATGAGGCACGACCCGGGTGTCTCATGAAGTGTGATTAAATTAATATGAAGGTTTCATAATAAGCCCACAGTCTCTGTGATTAATTCGCGGCGCGATGGAGAATCCATCAAAAATTCAACATGCGACGAAACATGGTGGCCTTAACAAGTAGGCTCTTTGCTGCGCTGCAGCAGGAGTGCGGCGCTGACCACCCTTGTGGAGTCCCTAGCCGTCCCTCTTGGCACAGAAAGCTGTGAGCTGGTCTCAGCTTTTTAGCACTTGCTTCTTCGTTCCACGCCTCCTGTTGCCTCCTGTTTTTTTTTTTAATCCATTTTGAGACGCAGCACCTCTGTCTTCTCCTGTGCCTTTGCTCGCAACAATCTGATGTAATTCAACGACCGGCTTGTCAGAATATCGCATTTTAATAACTGCATCTGCGACCTGATGAATGCAATAACTTTATTTTCCCGCTTCGGGTCCTAATTAATGTGATTAACGGATTTAAATAGTACATAAATGTCTCTGTAATTAGCTAGTTAGCTGATTAGCCTGTTAGCTCGTAATTAGGTGATGCTAGCCTGGACTTTAAGAGCGGACCCATAAATTTAGCTAAATTTACTGACCAATCGAAACCTTCATTCTGAGTGGCCAGGTTGAGTCTTGCAGTTTCTCGGGCGTGACAATTCGTAAAGCAAGGTGTCCACTGGCAGTTAAAGGCATTGAGAGCAGCTTGAGCAGGATTGTAACCACATCTCCCCTGACGATTCAAAATCCCCCCCCCCAACTTCACTGTTGCAAGAGCCTTACCTCAGCAGACCTGGAACCAGCCACCAAGCCTTCTGCTACCCGCAAAAATCGGCATTATTCCTAAATGGTTGTGGCTGAAACGTAAACTAATGGAGGCGTGAGTACGATTTACTCATATTTATGCTATAACGACTTTATGTTCAAGCTTTAAATGGGATGGGGGGGGGGTTATTAAATCCCAGCCAGCTGAGTCTTGCCTCCCACATGTGACAGAAACCAAGATGAAGTTTCTATGGGGAGGAATTATGATTGATCCCAAGCCTGTGAGCTCTTAGCTTAGCGGCGAGACGCTTACCGTGCTTCGGGCGTGTTTCTGTGCGACTGCTGAGCGACTGAGGCTTTGTGTTACTCAACGTGCAGCTTCCTAAATGCCCTGCTGATGGTTTGTAGTCGCCCACAGACCCATAACCAGACTGATGGGAATCCAAGCTTTGACTTCGTATGGACCCTCTGAGAACATGAGGTCCACCCCCATGCTAATGGACCCATGTGTTGTATCCCTCAGAGCTGCATCCTGGAAACGCTGCTTAGGAGAAAGCTGATGCTGGCGATGCTGGTCTCTGGGCAAAGGAGTGGGCCGTTCCTCTCATCCCTTTATAAGTAAACAGAGCGCGTTTCAGCTTAGAAGCGTTGTAAGGAGGATCTGTGGTTCTGAGGGACAGGCCGTGAGACGATTGCTGTTGACGCACGCCGGGCCTTACCGTTTGAAATGTTTGCTTCTCCACTTTTGAATGGGGAAACAAGTTTAATTGGATTACCCTGATTAAAACTGGCACGGCAGCGGAAGGCTAATCAAGATAAACACCTATCTTTCGCTGGAGAAACACACCGGCATCGACATGCACCCCCATCAAAACCCCGTCCCCGACGAATCGCTAAGTGATGGATCAGATATTTTTTTAATCATCTAAGATTAAATCAGTCATTCTCTCAAAACTTCCTACCCTTGACTGGAAAAAAAGGCTAATCTCTACTTTGCTCCGTGGACTGGCAGAGCGCCGGATTGTGGCTGTGGTTTTTTTTAAATTGCTGTGATATTTCACACGGCATTGAGGGGTAATTGTGGATGGGCTGTAATGTTACAGGAACAGAAAATGCACCGGACCTGGACGTGTGGATCCGGGACCTAGAGGGACACGTTCCTTCTTCACGGCACAGATGTTTTTTCTTCTTTGGCCGGACAGAGCAAGGTGTCAGGGTGTGAGTCTGCTGGAGGTGCGGACATGAGGAGCATGCCTGACACGTGCTAACATGTGTGACGTCCACGCGAGCGTCAGGAGAACTGCTCCGGAACCTTAAATCTGGTGTCAATGAAACCGCAGAGAAGTGGGCCAGACCTGGGTGAAACTGGAGGTTATTGGGGGAAGGGCTTTCAATAACATAATAAGCTATCGGTCTTATCGGACAGCATAGCATAGCAGCTAATGGCTGTAACTTGTCTCCCAAAGGTTGCCGGTCACGGGTGGGGTCTTACTTTTGTACCCCTGAGGACCGTTCCCGCTCCAGCCGGATAAACGGATTAATTCAGCTGCATAGCAGGAGCTCTGTGGGTCGGCCGTGTAGCTCAGCTCGCGCTTTGAAATTACGGAAGGTCTCAAGTGGCAGTGCTGGATTCATGTGCCATCCTTGGACGGGGTGCCCATTTCTAGGCATTTGAGCACGTCACATACAGCGAGGCGTGTACCCTAACACACGTGTGCATTCGCCGCCTCCTTCCTCTCGCTCTTCCCGGCTGTGCCAGGCGGTGCGGTGGCAGGATCCCCCTTTTCCCCGTCGTAGCGCCTTCCTCGCCACGCTCACAGCTTCCTGATCCATTTTTCAGCTGTCTGTCACGTCGGGCCACCGCTTCAGAAATACTCCATTCAATTAAGGATCCATTTGTCACTCTCGGCGCTGTAGGTTAAAGGCTCTCACCGCAGTTCGAACCAATTATCGGGCTGCGCGGAGGCAGGGGGGTGCCAGAGAGCCGCCATGCGCCGCTCAAGTTGCTAGATCCAGGCACAGGATGGTGGATTTCTATGCCCACAGTGCCGGTATAGATATTCTGGCCTAGGTTGTTTTAATGGTATAGATATTCTGGCCTAGGTTGTTTTAATGGTATAGATATTCTGGCATAACTTGCTTTTAATGGTATAGATATTCCAGCCTAGACTGTTTCAATGGTACCTCTTGCCTTTTGATTACAGTTATTAGACCAGTTTGGTCTCCTGGCCTCACTAGAAAGGCAGCTTCATGTAAGAGGCCCATATTCCTCTGTCCTGATCATTACAGTGCTCACTGGGGTCTTTTCACAAACGTATGGGCTTCGGGGGAGCCTGTGACATGCTATGACACACAGACACAGGCGCCTTCCGGGGTGGAGAAGGCACAGTAGCTTCTAGAACATTCTGTCAGGGAAAAGGTCAGGCCGGGCCACATTTTCGAAGAAGAATCAGCGTATAAAGTATGTGGCATCATCTCAGTTGGTGAGCGGTCAGTGTTGCCCAGGGGTGCTTTGTTTTGCAAGATGGATTTTGATTTGCAAAGTGGACAGATCAGTAATAATTAAGATGCACGTTATCAGCGTGACGGCATTTGCATCTACGCACGGGAAGATTTTCGAGATTGCAAAAGGAAATTAATTTCTTTAATCTTCAAGGTAAAAATCTTCGTTCGTGCTAGAAAACACAGTTGTTACTGACTGCAAACTGGCTTTGACTATGACGATGGTGCTGCCCAGTCACACAGCTTCCTTTCTGTGTGTAGAAGGACGCTGAGGACTGAGAGTACAGAACTGTGCAGAAGATCCCTCCACCCCAAAACTGCATGGTTTAATTTATTGTTATGTAGTTTACTGACAGTTACTCCTAAAATGAGTAAAGCTCCATGATGCAATCAGCTCTTCCTCAAGATCATGTTTGCCAACTCTGATTGGTGGTGTGGGATGTATCTCAGTGAGTTAGGGATCTACAGTATGCCCGGAAGGATGTGGGTTTGAATGCCATTGCTGAAAGGTTGTGAGTTTGAATCCCGTGACAGGAAGAATAATCGTGTTGTTGCTGGGGCCTTGAGCAAGACCATTAACCCCAGCTGTTGCAGAGGCCCCGCATGCCGGCTGATCCGGCTCTCTGACCCGGTACTCCAGCACCCACGAAAGAGCACTGATCAGAGCATTAGCATGTGACTATTGGCAGAGGTACAGTAATTTTCCTGAATCTGACGGACGGTTGATTTTTTTCCCAGTAAAGCACTTTACTGGGTTTGGGATTGACACGGTGAGCAAAGGCAGGACCGCCCTCGCAAACCCATGAGGTTTCTGCTGCCATTGGCGAGCAGAGGCGGCCGTACTCGAGCGCTTATCAGAGACGATCCGTGAAGCGTTTCTGCTCTTTCCCCATCTCACCACTTGTTTCACAGAGTGATAAACAAACTTGTAAAGTTTCATGTGTTTGCTCGCCGCGTGTCATTCTCGAAAACATAACACCCCCAGCTTCAGGTTTCTGCCAGAGAATGTCTCCATTACCGGGTTACGTCACCGGCCGCGCAGAACAGACCATCGCCATTGCTCTGTAATAGCGGCACCCCAACACCGTGGCCATGTATAACACACCGAGGAAGCTTGTGGAAACCTGATTTTTTTTTTACTGTAAAATGCAGCTCCATCTCTTTTAATGTAACTCCACCCCTCCACAGACCCCTAGAATGGGCCTGCTGACCATATTTGGCCAGTTATTCATACTGGCTTTTTGGGGGGGGGGTCGCTTCTCTCTCCGGCCCCCAGATGCCCCATCTCCGCACGCGTCTCATCTTTGACCCCCCCC
>JAODKF010000036.1:86140-100244 GCA_026779585.1 Mormyrus proboscirostris | reverse complement strand
CAACCATTGTTAGGCGATGTCAGAACATCAGGAACCTGCCATCATCCACTGCTTCGAAACTCACAATCCTTGTATTCTGTCTTACAGGAATATATTCGAAACTCACAATCCTTGTATTCTGTCTTACAGGAATATATTTTACTGAAACAAATGCAGCGGCGAGATTTTTTCCATGTTCGAGAATCATGTGCTGTGAATCAGAATGAGGCGTATTTCTGACCTACACGGGTCCTCCCATCAGTCAGGCTGAAACTGACAGCTAGAAAAATAATTCCTACATCACACAAACTCTTCCACTAGGTGGCAGTATGACCCAGGTAATATGCTACCGCTCATGTCCACTGGATGGCAGTATGTCCCAAGTAATACCGCGAAACACAAGATAATGTAGGAAGGAAAAAGATGTGGCTGAGGACAAGCCAAAATAAAATTAATTTTGAAATGTAAATCATCATGTCCTGCGATGGGTTGCCCCCCCTCTTGGGCTGTTCCCTGCCTTGCGGCAACAGCCTCCAGAATCGAATCCAGACCCCCCGCAACCCTGAATAGGATAAGTGGTTTCAGAAAACACTCTCCTGACAAACACCATAAGCTTTGCACGTCTCTCTTGTCCAAGAAAGAGCATCTTTTTGTGGAAGCTTCCAGTTTCCCCAGACGACGACCTAGAACTGAACAACTTTAGGTGCTAATTTTGGCAAATATGCTGACTTACATCTCAAGAACGCTACTGGTTATATTTTTTTGTTTCTCCAAAGATTTCCTGGCTTTGGATCAACAGGAAATGCAGAGAGACACTCACACACAAACATCCCGACACACACACACATACACACACACACACACAAAAAAGGGTCTTCCTATCTAAATGGGGACCGTCCATTCATTTCTATGGAAAAAACCCTAATCCCAATCACAACACCTTTAGCCCCAACCCATCCCTAACCTTAACCATAAGGAACCCACACAAATACAAGACTTTATGCATTATAAAACTGAAGTTATCCAAATGGGGACCTCAAAACATGTCCCCAAAAGTAGGGAAATTTCACTTTGGGGACAATTCGGTTTACAAATGTGACCTATGCAAACCCACACACAGATATACATACGCGCACACACACACACACACACACACACACACACACACACACTCACCTCTAGGAACTTCAGGAACGCTGGCTTGGCCTCCTTGGCGATTCTCACGGCGTCTTTGGCGATCAGAAAGTTATCGATGTACGCAGAATAAATATTCACCAGTATCTCTTTGGAGAACTGTTGGGGGGAGGGGGGGGGAGAGGTTCATGACGTCAGCAGCTGATGTTAACTGATGAGAGCTTGCAGGGCATAGCGAGGATGGCTGGAGATGCAGACTGTACACACAGCGCTTGGGGGGTGGGGTGGGGGGGCAGATCAGTCATAGCAGCAGGCTACCATGCAGAGCACATCCAAACATACCCAGACAAACAGAGAGGCAGTGGGGAATCATTCAAGTCATCAAAACCAATTATGCTATCATCCTGATGTTGCTTATTTAAAACATCTTGTTTCAATGGGTGAAGCACAGTTTTCTCATAAGAGGGACCTGCTGGGATTAGACTGCAGGTCTATTGGTAATTTGTTATTCCCATGCTGGACCTGAACCGCACTGCTGCTATTCGTCCTACAGAGGGCAGGAGAGTGCTCATTCGGACATTAGGCAGCCCTGCAGTTCTTAAGGGGCTTCATTCACTCCGCACCTGACCAGCTGATGACGCAAGAGCCCCGATTTCACACAGCCTGGACACCCAAAGGCCAGGAGAGAAGTTTCTGGAGAAAGCATCTCAAACTCGGCAAATGAGCCGAACACTGACGAGACCCGGATGATGCTCTCTCCGGTACACGCCTTGCTAATGCTACAAATTAATGCAGGATGACTGCCAAGTTCCATTTGGAAGAAAAACAGAGAAAGTGACCAAACCATTTCCAAACTTAGAAGGAAAAGATTCCTTTGGACTGCGTGAATATATTAGTTGATAGTCGTTTTTATTTTTATGCTGTATTTTATTTATATTGCCACATATTTTTGTCAAGCGCCTTGGCATAACGGTTTTGAAAGACTGCTGCAAGGAATTTAAGCAGGTAACCTTCCTGTGACCTATGCTTTAGTGATGCTCAGCTGTCCCTAAGGAGGCGTGTGAGGTCCTGGGGGCGTGGCCTTACCGACTCCACGAGGAGGTGTCCGACCGTCTGCCTGTCGTGCCAGTCGTTGACGCAGTCCACCACACGCTCCAGGAACTGCTCGTGGTGCTCCAGGATCTCAGGCACCTGGTAGAACATCTCGTCCACCAGCGAGGGGTCGCAGAGGGGAGAATGTTCCGGGTGTTTCAGGGGTTTCATGTAGCCCTGAGACCAGGAGTGGAGAGAGGAGGAGAGAAAGGAGGTCGGTCAGAGCACAAGGCCACCAGGAACAACGCGGCACTCAGGGGGATTTTAACGCTTCATGGACAAGTGTACAACATGCAGATCTCTCCCTTCCTCATCCTGAATCGAACCCCCAAGGGTCTCGCAGCCTTAAAGATGGAGCGTAAGTAGTTTGAGGGGATTCCGGCCATCACAAACCACTACGGAGGAGCTGCCTCACCTGGATCAGCGTGCGCAGAGACTCCACGTAGGACTGCTCTGTGTCCAGCAAGGTCATCACCACATGCTTTCTCATGTCCTGTGGGGGGGGGACTCAGTGGTCACTCAGTTTCAGAAGGGGTTACAGAACAAGCAGAGTAATTTCTGTGCAGGCATGTCGCTTTTCAGATCTTTTGTTTTGTTTTTTTGCACACTGGGGAGCATGAGCACTAAACAGGAAGAATGTTCCAGATAATCCCCAAGGGGCATGTTCAGTGTCGCCATCCAACTCTGAGGAACAGTGTAAACAGGGGCCACGACGCGGAGCTCCGACCAGCAAAGACCACACAAAATTCACACCAGCCTGAAATCTTTGAGTGTGAGGATCCCAATGGCCACATCAATGAACAAACCCATGCAATATGAGGGAAAGCAAGCTGATCAGGTGTTAAGGGAGATGTCTGACACGCGCTACTGGGGACAGAACCGACATGTGAACTTAGAGCATAAATATCCACTTATACTTGCAGACATGCATAGGGGTGGGGCAACTGGCACAGCTAAAGTCAGCTGACTCTCTCTCCTTGCCCCCAACTCATAGCGGAAGGAACAACCTTTTGGGAAAAACAGCATCTTTGGCATCAGCCTGTTTCCTGCCTGGGTCTCATTCCACAGCCCGGCCTTCCATTCTGCTTCCTGGAGCCCGGAGATCATGTGATCACAAACGACAAGTAAAAACGTAGCACTGGGTCAGAGGCAATGAGTCAAATGGTCACCTCCCACCAATCAGCCAGTCGGTCCCTGGTGCAGCCACAGAACCCTGGTCAAAACAAGAGCCAGCAGCCCAATGACAGCGAACATGGTTGTATCCTTCAGACGACATCCGGACAAAATGGGATCCAACATCACGACGAGAACAATCAATCGGTCGTATACTCAAAACGACCTTGCCAGCTTGTCCGTTCTATGCCATGCCATAACCTTCCCCCTAGTTTCAGTACAGCAGACCCACAGACAGACGGCAAATACATGTATCGTGGCTGGTGAATTAATCAAGGAGATGACAGCTCTTTTAAAATGGGAGCCGCTCCCTTTATTAACAGCCCCTATTGGGTTAATACTAGCAGCGTCACTGACAGGGAAGCCAACAGTTAACACGGTCCTGGCATTGCTGGTCCTGCTGACCAACCTTGCAGCGTCACATTTATGCCAGTTAATTGTGGACAGTGGTTGGGATCTGAACAAAATAAAAAGTTCACCTGGGTGACCCTGCACACCCATCCATCCATCCATCCATCCATCCATCCATCACTTATCCTGGTCACATATCATCATAACCTACCCATGCCCATATCTGGCTATAACAAACCACAATACCCACAAGCACCTTCAATCAAACTACTACTTATGGTGCGATCGTTTTTCTCTCGGAACTCAGAAATTCCGAGTTGAGAGACATCCCGTCCGACAATCTCCCGTTCGAGCTGCCACATCTCGGAACGGGAGATTGCTGCCTCCAGGAACACGCTGATGTGTGATGTTGCTTTATATTTTAACAGATTTGGAGCATTATAATTGGATAATTTGGAGATTATTTTTTTCGAGAGACAAACAAACAAGTCAAACCACATTAAAAGCTTTATAAAATATTTTAGCACATTCATAGCAATATTCTTTTTTCGAGAGGCAGACAAGCCTCCGTGTTGAAATTATGTCACAGGGGCAACTCGGACAACAAAATCTTGTCCAACATCAATATCATAAAAGAGGCGTTTTCCTGACGGGAAGTGACGTCTTTCGTGACGTTTTCATCCGAGTCCCGAGTTGGAAAGGAATGATCGAACACACCATTAGAAGTGCTGGGAATATGCCATGGAACTACAATACCCACAAGCCGTGAGAAGGTACGAGGGGAAACCAATAGAAAGAGGGGCCCATTGAGATAGACGTCTTCTGCAGTGATGCACACACTCAGGCCGGGGAGACGATCACCTGGAAACCTGCTAATTAACAAGGCAATCAGACATTTCTAATATGGTACCATAGGGTATATCTGAAGTTAATGTGACTCCATAAAATACAATTACAGCAAGTAGCTCTAATACAATTACTCAGGATTATTTCCTAATAGAAATATTTCACGGTCACCTTGGCTGAACAGAGACATTATTAAAATTCAACTGCCCAACATGACCTGGCCACATAAGCCTGTTCATTTACCTGCTTAACTCATTCCGATTAATAATCTAATTAAGTGCATAGAACATCATCAAAACGTAATTACGCTCCATCAGAACGCTCTCTTCCAACGGAGGTGGTCACGGAGTTCAACCTCACGGAGGAACCTGCGGTCGATATCTCCCTCGGATGGGCGCAGTGTGTAATTCCGCGATCCCGCGTTTCCCGTGACACAGAAGCGGAGGCCATGAGACTCAGATGGGGGGGGGATGGGACAGCCTGAGTCTCAGATGGGGGGGGATGGGACAGCCGATGCGACAGCACAGGTCACCATTGGTTGCCTGCGTGACCCTCACGGTTTTCCGACTAATACTCAAATGGGAAATCATGGCAAATACATAAAATTCCATTATGAACCTAAAATTAGCTACATCAAATGCTTTGGGGCAGTTTTCAAACCATATTGACTATTTACAAGGTAATTGGTGTGTGCAGACTTGTCTCGAATTGAAAATGTCATGCCAGCCAGCTGACCAAGGTTGGCATCCCTGACTGGTTACCAGCATACCGCTTGGAGATCCCTCACTCCAGACACGTGTGGCTCCCTGATGGAGGAACGAGCCGATCAATCATATTTAGCCGCCAGATTCCCTCCCCACCTTCAGAAACGCCTCCACTAGGCTTCATCACTGCATGTTGCCGGAATGCTTGTAATGTGGCACTTTCTGCTGATTTGAGTGCTTGTCTTATTAAATTCCTGCTTTGTCTGGAAGATGCTGCATAGCACTGAAATTCAGGCCAGCAGCACATGTGTGTCGACAGCTGGATGTGTGTAACGTGCTACTTGCATAACATGTACAGCAGTCTGGGAAAAAGTGTCTGCTAGATTCAATGATACAGGGCTGGACATCAGCGCAGAAATCAGACGGACCGCAGTATGACTGGTGCTTAAGAGGCGGGGGGGGGCACTCGTATCTAAAAAAACTCTGGGACCGTAACCCCCCCATGCCGCCCCCTGCATCATGTAGTGACAGAGGCTGGAATAAAGACACACACCCCCCGGCCCCCCCATCCCACCCCAGCGAATGATTAACGGCGTCTGATTCTTCCTAGTGTTTGCTCTTGTTAATTAAACTGTGCGTCGCAGGGCCCCCCCGGGGGGGAGTGAGGAGGGGTGAATGGCGAGGGGGAGTCAATGAAAAATCATTCTGCTGGGCAGAAGCGTCTCAATTTCGATGGTTCCGGAAGGCAGGGCGGGGCGGGGCGGGGCGGGCCGGCACAGGCAGGTGGCCGATGCGCGCGGTGACACTGGCGTTGGGTGACGCTCCAGCAAGGACGGATTTCACAAATCTTCAGATGTGAGGCTTTGTGTCACGGCTGCCACTTTTCGGGAGGGGGGGTTTAGCCTCTCCTCATTTGCATCCTTCAAGGCAGGAGCTTAAGGTCAAGGCAGCTTTAGGAGGGGGGGTTAATCCCCCTGTTTTTGATAGCTGAGGCTCCTGGGCTGCTCTCCATCCGTTCTTGACATTCCTAGAACCTAGAACGGTGTCCGGACTTGCAAAATACCCATCCGAGCATTGTCACTCTGTCCTGAAATCCTACAGTGCCCCCTGCCCCCCCCGCCCCCCCAAATGACAAGCTTGTGAGATGGGGACCTGTCCATCAGGGACGTAACAGGAGCTGGGTGAGGGGGCCTTTCACCCCCGCGGGACAAGCAGCGGTGCGGCGGATGCAATTTTTGTGGAATGTTCCAGGATAATTAGAATCATATGTGCGATTTGAAGTGAGACGTGTAAAAATGTTGTTTCATGGGTAAGGTTGGAATTTGGTAAACAACTGCTTTTACCATCAGGATTGTAGACGCTCGTTAAGAGATAATTAAAAGCGAGGGATACATTTATATTCATGATCTATTTGCATGGCCTGAGAGACGTGACATGGCCGGACGTGCCCTGTCCAGCTGAGGGCCCCCACACGCAGAGGTAGGCCTGCAAGGGGGCCCTCACACGCAGATAGGCCTGCAAGGAGGCCCCCACACGCAGAGGTAGGCCTGCAAGGGGGACCCAACATACAGAGGTAGGCCTGCAAGGGGGCCCCCACACGCAGATAGGCCTGCAAGGGGGCTCCCACATGCAGAGGTAGGCCTGCAAGGAAAGACGGCTCATAACGCCAGTGTGTCCGTCAGAAAGGAGGGTGTCTGCTGGATGCTTGTCTTATGGCTTGAGGGGAGGGTGATGGCAGCCCCCCAGGCGCCCCGCCCCCCCCAGCCAAAGCGAGTGAACCATTCCTGAGCTTGACGTTCGTCTTCAGGACGGGTCATGCGCGCCCAACAGAAAGTGGCCCTCAGCCACATTTTATGAAGCCCGAAATGTAATCCAATGATGATTTGACTTGTAAGTGCTTCTAGCCAGTCAGCAGGGAGCTCGGACATGTGTCCTGCTGCTCCTTAAAACTCTCGACAAAAAACAGCTCAAGTCCATTTTCTTCTCTAATTTCGCTGTGAATAATCTGCTTTTTTTCTGCCTGTGCTTGGTTCTGCTCTGTTTGGTGCGTAAGTGCTATTTTAAAAGTGCTTGTTCTCTATTTTGCTGTTTATTTTATTATTTTTTTTTGCCCTATTACTGCTACAAAAACTATTTTAAATTAATCATTACTTTTTTTTTTTTTTTTAGAAAATGGCCTGGCTATTTTCGTTCTCTCCCGGAGAGAAAGGCCAGATCCAAGGACACGGATAACACACAGCTAATTAGCGAGGAACTAGTTAAGAGACAGCCTTTGCAGAACACCCCCCCACCCCCCGGTACCAGAGGGGGCTAAGTTACTGACTGAGATCAGGGTGACCACTCTTTGACCTTTGACTGTTACTCTGAGGATATGGTTTCATGTTTTCCATGTTTCATTAACACAAAAATTTGACTCCCCTTCTGTAGTCATATTGAAATAGATTTTGAAATTATGTACAGTATTCATTTCAATTTTACATTTCCACATCCAGTCGCTGCAATCAATTGCTTGGAGTACAAAAGGCAAAATATGTATTTGGTTTTACGTTTGTGGTTTTGTTGTGCTGTGGTAATTCAACTCATGGGAGACATAAACTTCCCAGAGTCAGTCTGACTGAAGAAAAGTGAAGACAGTCTCGGTTGGCTGGACGAGAGACACATTTAAAATGATAACTGATTAAACAAGATTTGTAGTTCAAAGAACTGCAGCTTTTTTTAAGGCCTCCGAGTAATGTGGCCTGACTGCTTGTGAACAACATATCATTTTGTTTTTAATTTTTTTTTCACATTTATGTTTTTCCTTGATCACACACGGGCTGTATTTATTAGACTCTGCTTATCAATGTCCATCGCTGTTATACGTGGCTCCCAAATTCAGATTTATGGGGAGTCTGAACACAAATGCAGATGCGTTCCCAGTTTCTGGCAAATCCCTAGGGGGTAAATGGCACAAATGTAAATGTAAGTGGTCTGTGTGTGTCAGGGGGAGATAAGAGGCAGTCTGTGTGTGTCAGGGGGAGGTAAGAGGCAGTCTGTGTGTGTCAGGGGGAGGTAAGAGGCAGTCCGTGTGGCAGACACAAGGCTGCAAAAGCTCTGTGTCATCCGATCAGCAGGATGTTGCCATTTAGTCAGGAAGGGCGTGTCTGTGCCCCTGTATTTCTGTGTTTATGCATCTGGATGGGTCAAAGCTAAAGGACAGCTCCAGCCACGTCCAAATCCACAAAAACCCCCGAAGTCCAAAGGAATGTGGTTATGTTGGCTCCTCCATCCAGCACCCGTCACCACACGCTCCGTGTCGCCCGATAAAGCATGCTGGCTCAGAGCCGCTATTGATCCGCGCAGGAACCATGGCTGTGATGAGTAATTGGCTGATTGTGTTTCCCCGGGATGCTGGCGCCCCCGTCGGTGGCTTCGTTAAGGGCCTGGGTGCGCAGCACCTATGTAATGCCCGAATCTTTATTCATTTCATGATCGCAGAGCCCACGCAGCCCCCCCATGCAAATCCGTCCGGCCGACTCATTTGGGTGAAATGGTGGAAATTGATGTAGCCTCACAGAAGGTTGGTGGGTCGAGGCTGGCCCGGTGCCGAGAGCACAGTTCTCGGATAAACCTTTCCGTTATTGGCAGACGGGATGCGCTTGAGCGAGTGTCGGAGGCCGAGGTCACGGGCAGCTGCCGGATCCGTTCGTCCCGCTTGCTGATTTCCTGCTGCTGTGCTCGAGGCACCTCCGAAAGCATAGGAGACGCCTGATTCCAATCGACGATGAATAACTTTGAAAGCAACAGAATATGCCCGTTCTAGGGAAGTTTTATGGCGGCGTAAGAGGGAAACATTATTTCCACAGGTAGGGACCTTTACGCACCTTTATTTATATGCATCTATTTATATATGTTTATATGCTAACATATTTATAAATTGCATATTTATAATTTTATTTATTGTTTCTAGTACTTTTTTATTGATTTGGGGGGGGGGGGGGCGGACATTTCAATCTCCTCCTGTCCAAGGTCCCAGCAGAGTCCTTCATCACCGTCGATGCTGAAATGCCTGACACTCGGGAATCCGGCGCGTAGCGGCCATCGGAACCGCCCCGTGACAGACGGGACGTCATGGCCACCCGTGCTAGCCACGGCGCTAATGCTAACAGAAGCCAGTGGAATGGTGTTGGTGTTCACCCCGAGAGATAACGCTCTACGATAATAGCGCTTTTAATTTGTATATCGTGGAATCATTTTAAAATGCTTTGGCGAGATGTACCTCTAGAGAAGCGATGACAGTAATAATCACAATAATAATCAGGCCACAATGCATTAGCGGGCTCACCGCTGGTTAGAGTAAGGAGCCGTCACCCATTACGGCCCGAGTACTTCACTTAATGCAACCTCTCGCTCGCTGCCATTTCATCTGGCCGTATTTGTTGATGTTGTTTTTCACAAACGCGCCTGGAAATGGGGCCATTATGAATGAGTTATGGTAATGCGCTGGGGCACCGCATGCATTAATTTCATTAGCAAGTGGCCTCAAAGCAATAATTACCAGAGTAGGTGTGTCGCAGGCAATCATGTTAAAAATTGCCAGTTAATTATTAAGATTTTGTTGCGAGGGAGCCAGGGTTTGACATGAGAGTCGCCTTGAAGAAAAGTTGGAGAGGCAGATGCCAGGAAGGTCGCAACACTTGCGCCACGGTGCTGGGGGGCGGACGGGGGAGGGGGGCGTTACCGCAGATTTGGTGCGTTGACAGCTTGCACTCCCGACTAATTACCCAAAACGGCAGCGATCTAAAGGGGGGTTGTTTAATCCCCCGGACTGGTGAATGTGGAGGAGGGGAGGCATCAGCAGGGTCGAAGCACGGGGCGGGCGGTGGTTGTGTTTTGGCCGGGTGGTGGTTGTGTTTTGGCCGGGTGGTGGTTGTGTTTTGGCCGGGTGGTGGTGTTGTGCTCTTGCAGGGGTGAGTTCCCCTGTGACAGGATAAAGGCGCCTATTTGCAGATTAAGTGGCTGTTAGATCAAGACTAAACCCCCTCAGAGTCTGTCCAGCGCCCCCCCCCCCCAAAGGGCGGGTCTAATCACAGACACGTTGGGTGTTTTTAGGTCGCGGCCGTGTCGCTCGTCGCCAGCGTGTCGCCAGCAGGGGGCGCATTACATGTGAGTGAATCAAATAACACACTGGGGAAGGACCCGGGAGCTGAAAAAGGCAGCCGCTGCTGTAACTGTCTGGCCAGGCCGTGCTAACGGCTAACTCAGCACCCAGGGGGGGGAAACGAGTGCACTTCCAGTAGGGGGCAGCTGGGAAGCCACATCCTGAAATGGGGGGGTGGGGGGCACCTGCAGAAAGTTGATTGGCCCCTGGAGTGCCCCCTCCCTTGTCATTCATGTTAAAACTAGCACCCAGGAAGCTACAATAATGCAGGACCGGACATATCCATGCACCAACATGTCAGCTGGCTGGAACGTAACTTACTGCCCGACATCACTGCAAAACCTTCTACTCAAAACCCCAAACACCTTTTTTTTGGGGCGTAAGGCTCTTCTTCCCAGAAATTTAATCCATTGACAGAAAGCCCAAACCGGAGCCTGTCCACGTCTCTCACATGTCTCCTTAAAGTTGAATATTTTTCCTCCGTACAGTTTCCCTTCAAAAATGTTAATCACGTCTTGATTTCACGTGTAAAGCAGCTTATCCCTTGATTGCGACGGATGCGCCCATCGTCAGGCGCGTCGCTCGGCTGAAAGCGGGACCTTCCGCCTCCAAGAGCCGCAGAGACGACTAATTCTCGCCTTGACAGGGCCTACGCAGGAAGCCGTACATGAAAGGGGCCTTTTAGCAGGACCAAGGTGACACCATCTGCAGCCACCCTCCATCCATATTTCCCAGCCTAATCCATCAAATTTAGCTTTGTTTTTTATTTCCTTTTTCTGTAATCGGTGAAGGTTTATATCCATGAATTTGGAAAAAATAATAAAATCTGCCAAGTTCTAAGAGCTCACTGGTTTTAGCCTGTTTTTATTTTTTGGGGAAAATTAAAAGAGGAGAAGCTCCATGAAACACCCTGGATTCCTCCTCCCTCGCCCCCCACTCCATTCCGCATAGTTAATATTTGACAAACAGCTGAAATGGGCCTGTCGCCGGGCCGGCAGCATTAGCCTGACGCGCGTTGTTTACATCACTTTGAGGGGCATTACGGTGCCGGCTATTTGGGGCGACTTCGGAAAACGGAAGCGGCCTGAGAGCTTTTAACGCGGAGACGGACGCTAAGTGAACCTGGCGTTTCGCGGAGGTGCTTAGCCGCGCAAAGTGCGCTGGATTAGCCGAACGGCGCAGTCATGGCATCCATTTAGACGCCCGTGGTCTGATTGTGTTCCATAAAATATCTGAATTGCAGACTCCCGCTATTTAGTGAGTAGAGTGTAAAAAGGCACTCGCTCACTCGCTGCGCTCCCCCCCCCCCCCCCAAGGGGGTGGGGCCCAACACGTCAGTTAGCTTTTCATTAGCTGAACACTCTGCCTCCCATCGGGGGCCCCGTGACACCACAAAAATGACATTTTGTGTGGGATGTTCATACTGGAAGCTAGAACCCGCCAAGATTCCGGTTTGAGAAAAATAGCTCAAAAGAACAAACATTTTATTCCCAGTAAATCAATATCCTGACCGCGACTCCGAATGCTGACGTTATGATTTGCCTTTTGATATCGTATTCCGTCGCAACTCGTTCGTGTTTAGTTACATTGATATTTGATTTGAAAACGTAATACCATTGTCTTCCAGAAAGTAGAATTAATTAGTATAATTGTGCTGACTGAAGTTTTCCTTTTGTAGCTAGAGGAACGTGGGCTCTGTGGAGGGAGACTTGCGGGGGTTGTGGTGAGCTCTTGGGCCATAACCACCAGAAAGACAGGCTGAACATCGGAGTGACGGCAAACGATGGAGAAGCTCTGTCTGCCGGCAGCTTGCTCTTCACGTTCTTCAGCTATTTTTACTTATGGAGCTGTTTGGAAGATTCCAAGCACATTAGTCTGGGGGACAGTGTGTGGCTCGGTTTGAAGGTCACTGGTTTGAATCCCATTCTAGGCAAAATAGTCACATATCCGTTGGGTTTGATTCCCATCTTCACCAGAATATTTACTAATCTGCTGGGTTCGAATCCCACTCTTAGCAGAATAGTCACAAGTCTGTTGGACCCTTGCACATGGCCCTTCACCCCTTGAGCTGCGCTAGGGCTGGTGGATTAATGGTCTAGCCCCAAGGTTACACTCAGCTGTACATGTGTGTATGCTTTAAAGGAAAGAAGATGTGTTATGCAGGAAAAAAGAACTTTATGTTTGTGCAAATGGCAAGAAAAATACTGTCTTTGCAGTGGTGAAGGAGACATAGAGGGGTGGTGATGGGTAGGGCGAGGTGGATGGGTGTCCTATGTGAACGGACACAAGATTGCCACGTGACTTGCTTGTGTTACGGTCAGGAGTCAGATGAAAAGCACAGCTAGCCTTAGGGGGTAAGGTCAAATCCCAGGTTTGATTTACACAAACGGAGTGACACGGCTCAGGCAAACTCCACTCACTGCTGTTGTTACAGGATTGGACTTGGGTTCCTGCCAACACGTTTCATCTAACCCTAATGCTCGGCCCCCGGGCCAAATTCATTTGTGCACTTCCCTCTTTCAAGGTTTCAGGGTGTTTTCAATCTAACCATTTTTAATTGGCTCCGAGGCATTGGAATTGAAACCGATGGAGATTTAATGGGGGCCACCATTGATTGGCATACCGGCGTAACCTCGAGGGCCCCTCCTGGCTCCTGGGAGCCCCCGGGGGCCCGGCCCCAGGCAGCACTTAGGAGCACAACTTTTTAATTGCGGTAGTTACTCGCCAGAGTGGCCCAGCCTGTTTTGTGTTTCGAGACGACTCAGTGACACGGACGTACCAATAATACCAGAGTCTAAAAACATTCCCCAAGTTACTGACAGAGTCAGACAGGCTGCCCAGTAGGGGATCTCACCTTCACTGCTTCACGGCTGTACTCCAAATGTAATAGCTCAGTTGGACCAGCAGGGGCCGCCGTGCCAGTCGTCTAGGTGCACCGTTAGCACACTATCTGCAAGGCCATGGGTTTGGCATCTCAACAGGTTGCATATTCACCTCAAGTTAAACTAATCAGGTGTCACTCTTTGGCAGACCTCTACCTGTGGTTCCCGGATCTCAAGCGCCCAAACAGTTCTGGGCCACATACCACTTTTGAAGCCCCGTGCTCGGTATAACTTGTTTTATGTAAACAATGTCACTGATAAATAAGCCGTAATCAAATTATATGAAAAGCATTAAAACATTATTTATTAAGTCGGTTATGAAGAAGCGGGCGTGTGGTGGCACGCGGCGGTCCGAGCAGCCGCTGACAGACAATTAGTTAATAGCTGATAAGATCGGCGGACGCAGGGCCGGCTGAACTCCTCACTGGAACATCCAGGGCTGCTAATCAACTCGCTTTCTGTGTATCAGAAGCCGCATCCCTCATTCCATCAAGCTAATTTACACCGCAATAAAATGCTGTCAAACAGTCCCTTTCTGCCACTTTCGAAATAAAAATATGCTAAATTAAGCATAACTTTAATCAGTAAAAAAAAAAAAATAAATAACCTGCCAAGTGCCGAAGAAAATAATGACGAATTGCACAGAACTGGGGCTGTAAATGTAGTCAGGAATGAAGAGGAAGCAGTGAAGTGAGACGGCTGACTGCACCAGCAGGGCTGTGTCAGACACTGCATACTGGGGCTAGACCCCCGTCTCCTGCCTCTCGACCAGCAGGGCCGTGAGAAAGACACTGCACACTGGG
>JAODKF010000036.1:40733-52890 GCA_026779585.1 Mormyrus proboscirostris | reverse complement strand
CCCATCCCTCTCCACCCCCTCTGACTCGCTTTGTTAAGTTACACTGCAGGCATTTCTCTATACGGATGTCTACAAATATATTATTTTTATTTGTTATCAGTGGCACTTTGACCCCGTCTTGGACAGACAGATGAGATACAACTTGTATACGGTTTTTGTTTTTAATTATAATAATATTACATGACATTTTTTCAACCTGGACCTGTCATTGAGAAATTGTAATCCAACAAAACATATCGCATGATTTATCCTCTTAATGTCAAAGGCTCTGATGGGTCCATGAGAAGATTCCTGGTATGCTGACCATCCCAGGGAGCTGGGTGGGATATCACGAGCATCGCATGAACCTGGGCCCGCCTTCTGTCTGACCCCGAGTCCCGAAGAACCTTGACCCAACACGTGTGGTGGCCCCCATGTAAAATATAACCAATTAGCCCAATGAGCCGGCAAACCCGGCCTGCCGTGTCACAGCGACACATGGTCACGTTCGGGCAAACTGCACGGCCAATCGCACATGGCAGATAGAGCGTCGCTTCCCGGTGCCCGGCTAGATCCCGCTCCTGCTGAGCGCTGGGTGTCCGCTACCCCGAGCGCCCGGCTAGATCCCGCTCCTGCTGAGCGCTGGGTGTCCGGCTAGATCCCGCTCCTGCTGAGCGCTGGCCGTTCATTTAGCGCACATGCTAGCAGGTCCCAAAGATCTCTTCTTTTGCACAGATCGGATCGTTCAGACAGGAAATTGGTTCCCTGTCAGAGTCAACCCTTGAATGTATTTCAGTTTATTTTCATTTCGGTGACTGGGTTCTTGATGTTGTCATCTTTTATCTGTTTCTTTTTATGCTGTTTTGCTGGGCTGTGTATGAAGTGTTTACAAGAACACAATCTCATGTGAACAATGGCGAGAGCCATGTCGGGGACCCTTATAGCTGTTATTGCAGATGTAGGACATACGCAAATCTGATGGCGACGTCACTGCAGTCTCTCTCCCCAACCCAGAGGTTGGCAGGTTCGTTCTTTATTTTAGCGGCCTAATCCTTCTGCACGGTGAGGTATACCTGTTGTGGCACGAGTTCAGTGGTGCAGCTGTAATATATAATTGTGTATTTTTATGGTGTTATTTTTATGCATTTGCTTACTGTACTTTTTGCTCTTTTGGACTTCCTCTTGAAGCGCTGTCGGGTATATTTGTGGAAAGCGCAGTTTCACTCCCGGGGTTTGAGCTGAGAACCTCGCACTCCTATCCTGAGGGTCGACTGCAGCCCTGCAGTCACTGGCTTTTTAAACAGTCCAGGTTTGAACCTGAACATCTTTCCTTTAGATTGGATCTACTCAGTTCTCTTGTTTGGCTTGTACAGGTTTGCCAAAAGCAATTACAGCTTTTACTCATTTATATGGCTGCTAACTAAAATAGGGGAGCAATTTATGTTAATTACGGTGCTCAGGGCTGCAGCTGGGCCTCTCCTGGGACTTAAGCCAGCCACCTTCAGGTTCCACATCCTTAACCACGATGCCACCTGCTGTCCAGCATTATTTCTCCCCTAAGGGTCACAGGAAACTCTGAGTGAAAAACACATGTCCGTGAATTCCGGCGTCCATGTCAGATTCCCTCATGGAAGGGGCCATGGTTAAACTGGCCAGTATGCCTTCCTTTGTGGACACCCCCGCACTCCGATGGGGGACAGCGCATCTTCTCGGTCAAACATTCCCCCCGACCGCATGCTTAGCTGATGAAATGGGCTATTATGTAATTCTTTTTGCCAAACCATTTTAGTCCTTTTCATTTTGCCTGATGTAAATACCATTCTTAGAGAGAGAGAGAGAGCGAGAGAGAGAGATAAAACAATATCTGTCAGAGACATCTTTCCCAACTCACAATGGTTTGTTTCAATAATGTTGATGCTCTGTCCAGTCTCTTAGGATAATCAGATTCCTCCATGGAAACTGTTACTCCTTTGTACTGCATTTAACCTCCACCCAGTCACCATGGCTCTGATAAAGGCATCATTTAATATGTAATGCAGTCTGAAAATGACTAAAAGCCTATGAAATGTGCTTAGCGAGGGGGACGAGACATCCTCTCAGTGCCTCCCGAGCTAATGGACTCGCCCGCTGTCTCCCAGCTCCGGCCCCGGGCCCCCGGCTGAGGGCCCCTGACGTTGGCTCCTTTCCTGTCGCCTCAGCTTGTGCGAGTGGCGATCGCCGGCGCTCTGCCTCCGCTAAACCCATCTGTCTTTGAAAAATGCAAAAAAGTGGTCCGTGTTTTCAGAGAGGACTGCGGGAAAAACACTTTTAAAAAGGGTGAAAATAGCATTATGACTTTGGTCCTCTTGTGGTTGGGTGTGCAACCATGAAACACTTTGCTAAAAATACAGTTTTATTTGTTAAATCTGTTTAACAGCAAGGAAACTAGTGTTTTACTTTCCTGCTGTTTCCTTCTGAAGCTGTTCAGACCTCTCTCCTCTTTCCAAACTTTCAGCGTTAAAATTTCTTAACTGACTGAATTCACTCTTTTTTGACATCAACATACAACACACCTTAACGACAAAGTGAAAACGTTTTTTTGAAAGTTTATTGAAGGTAAAAGAAACCGAAATTCCCTTTTTTCATTAGTATTCAAATCCTTTACTATTCCGCTACATATCAAGCTGAGAGGAGTTTCTAGGACTTGATTGTTGTCCATCTGCGGCTAATTGACTTGATTGGATGCCTTTTGGAAAAGCAGCAGCTGCCTTTATAAAGCCTCACGGTTCTGAGGACACAGTAGAGTGACAAACAGGTTATAAGGCTTTAGGAGTTGTCGGCAGGCTGCTGAGACAGGGTCGTGGTAGTGCATAGATCAGGAAAAAGTATTTTTAAAATGTGAGACATGTGTTGAGGCTTCCCTAGAGCAAAGTAGTCCCTGTTATTGTCAAATGGAAGAAGCTTTCGATTCGCACGATTCTTCCTAGGGCTGGTCCTCCGGCCAAATTGGGTATTTGGGCAAGAAAGGATCTGGTCAGGGAGGTGAGCGAGAATCTAATGGCCACTCTGTTAGAGCGTTGGAGTTCCTGTGTAGAGCTAGAGGAATCAGTTGGAAGGGCAAGTATCTCTGCAGACCTCCATCAATCAGGGTTCTATGCTGCGGCGGCGAGATGGAAGCCATTCCTGATTAAAAGGCACTTAAAGGGCTCCACAAGCATGAGGGAAAAGGTTCTGTGGTCTCAAGAGACAAAACCTGAACTCCATGTCTGGAGAGATTAGCATGGTGGCTCACTGGATGGCTGTTTCCTAACTCCTCCTGGGTTGGGGTCCTGGGTCCTTTCTCTGTGGGTGGGGGGGTGTTCTCTGTTTTGTGGGATTCTCTCCCAATATGCACAGACACACAATTAGGGGCAGTTCTAGAAATGCTAGTAATTTTGCATGATCGGTTCTGTGACCTGATGTCCCAGCTAGCATGTTCGTCAGCCTTGTGCTCTGTTGTGGGCCTCTGCCTAACCTGGGTGAGTTAGATGGATGGTGAGAAGCGGGTAGACCTCAGCCGTCCAGCCCCATCCCTCTGAAGCATGGTGAACCCTTCATACTGGAGGGATGTTTCTCGAAGCCATGTGGGCTGTAGTGTAGGATTGAGGACGTGAACAGACACCTGCAGAGGTCTTTGAGGGAAACCAGAGTGCCCATTCCCTCAGGTTAGGGTGAAGGGTCACCTACCAGTGTGACAGTGATCTGAAGCAGGTGGCTGGAGCAGCTTTGCAGTTGCTTTGTCCTCAAAGCTCACAGAAAACCTTCAGTGAGGCGTGAGCTTTGCAGAGGCTGTGAGCAAAACGGCAAAATCATGAATGTTTGCGTAAATCAGAGGTTTCTGCTTAACTTGCAAAAAGACCCAAAGATGCTATTGGCTTTAAAGAAGCAAAAGCTTCTTTTTGAAATCTCTAACATGCCAAAGTTTAGGGAATAAAAAAAGTGAGTACTTTCTGATGGTCCTGTTTCTGCAGTCGGCTTTGACACTGAAGAGAAACTGCCAGTGTTTCACTCACTTGGTTTAGAGACATAAACTGATTTACCCTCCGCTATTACATGGTTTACCCAATAAACCTTTTGTAGAATGAGTGAGGAGTTTTTGTTTTTTTTAATGTCCCATTTTCTTCTAGTTCAAATGTTTTTCACCAAACCATCATGCTTGATGACCCAATCTCTGCTTCAGACCCGTAACCCTGGTTCCCTGTGCCCTCGCTGTGGGTCTGCTGTGTTGCCGCACGGGCAGCGTAAGGCCTTCCCCAAATGGGCGCCCATTCTCGTCGCGCCACGATTGCTTGTATCGCCTGGACCATCTGTTTGGAATGCACTTTGGCCGGCGGAATTTAATATTTCCGAGGCATCCATTACCTATTGTTTTATGATAAATCCATCACTGGTCTGAAGCGTGCACCATTAAACCAGGAGCGACCGCGCATTAAGTGGTAGCCTGGATGGCTGTCTGATAAAGTCCACAAAAAAAAAAAAAAAAAAAATCAAAGGACATTAAATCTGTTCTGGTATGTTTCTCCACTTGACAGTGGAACCTTCCAGAGCCCAGGCTTCTATTTGTGGCCTTCGAGGATAAAACGCCCAGAAATGTAAATGAAGAGTGAGGGGATCCTATGGATGAAAAGGTTGCTCACATTCCGAATGGGCTGCTAATTAGCTACGCGGTGTTTTGCTAAATAGCGCGTCTTGCTGAAAACTCTCCCAGACTAAGCGGCTTCCTCTGCTGGCAGATAAGATCACCCCCCCCCGCCCACAGTCCCGCATGCAGGATGTGCCTGTACCTTAGACCAGGCTCCAGTTACTCCCCCAAACTGGCGGGACAGCCATAATGGTACAAATAAGCCCTCGATTAGTGTGTCATCCTGCCTCTAATGGACGAGACATACAGCCTGTATCAGTCCTGTGTTAGATGCGGCCAAACCTCGCTGTTCAGGCAGGCCACGGCTGTGGGTCAGCCCTGGCCTGATATTTCAAGCGGGAGACATTTTAATTGGTTAACAGGAGTAAACAGAGAGCCGTTCATCCGGATTGTGAGCTAAAATTTATTTTCAGAACTTTATACGATTCTTTTGGCAGTGACTGGATATTCAGCTTTAAAAATGCAGGTGTTTAGATAATCTAGTGATTTTTAGAGACTCAAATCTGTTCCCATTCCTGGATGACAGCCATCAGCGGTTAAGCGATGGGGTCCAGTTTAACAGGGTAAATTCGCCAAATCTGATAGTGTAAGACACCTAAAGGCTGCCACACGTTACTGTAAGAGGCCCCTCCTTCAGAGAAACACCTCGCGTGTTTGTGCCACCCCGTCTGTAAATTTACCGAGAGTCACTCATGAAGTTAAGAGGGTAGGGTTCAGATTCTGAGTGGGACTAAGTGTTAATTGCCGAGGTGCCCGTAACATGGGCCCGTCTGCGGGCAGGCGAGTGAAGACGGACGGCCTGCCTTATCTGCCTGCCAGTCTCCGCCTCTTCAAGTGACCTTAAACATCTCGGGTAGCTTGACGGCACTCGGCGCCAAGACTGTCGCTAATGTGCACCAGCTGCGGTGGAAACGATGCCACGGCGAGGATTTCAGCTTATCCCTGGTGGGGGCGTGGTCTGCTGCTCTTCTGGCCCCACTCAAAAAATCACTTTGGGGGCCCACCACTAACCCCCAAGATGTTTTAACAACAAAATGGCTCACGAGATCACAAGATCAAAGTTGACTAGCTGGTTAGCAGACCGTGCTGCTTCAGCATCTCCTAAATAAGGAACTTATTTAATATTTAGTGTAGTGACTGTTTATACCCAACAGGGGGCTCCCAAACCTTGAGGGCCCCACACAAACATGTGGTTTGAATGGCAGTTAACTGCATAAGTGCTGCCATGGCCCCTAAGTGTATGTAGGTTTTGGGGGTGAGGGGGAGAGAGAACGCAACGTTCTGGCGTCTGGTGAGCTTGTGCCCCAAACTCAGGGCTTGGCGAGCCAGCCGACGTTCTGGGTAACGGAGGAAGGAAAATCTCCAGAGATACTCTGCCGACTCTGAGGAACCTAGGAGGACAAAAATACACTGTACATGAAAAATTCAGCAATACTCAGGAGCTAAAAATATAGTAAGACCAGCGTTATTTAACAGGGGGTCAGCTGAGTGGGTTTGGGCCGCGACCTCGTCCCAGGTGACTGACGGAGACACTTAGTCCGTCAGGTGTGCATTCTTCACCCCACATGACGGGAAGGATCCGGTCTAAACCCAGGAGGTGCTGAGGTCTTTAGCAAGACCAGCTGTGAGGCCACCACCCCCATCATAGTTGTTCATTCTGACAGCGGGGGGGGGGGCATTGTTTGTGTTTCATTAAAGTTCTGAGTCTGAGATGGAAGGAGCCGTTAATTCTGCGTTCCAGAGAAATTCAATCTTCCTTGGTCAAGGGGATGCATCGAGCTTTGGTTTCTTTTTATTTTCAGTCTCAATCACAAGATTTTTATACCTGAGAATCAGACCAAAAATGCTTTCCAGTTTTAAGAACAGTTCAGCTTAATTTGATTGCTTGAAGCACTATGTTAAGCAGTGTTAAGCGCTGTATCACCCAGCACACTGAGAGCTGGTCCTGCCTTCTCTCACGTAGCTGTAGTGCACACACACTTCGAGGAGTAATGGACACTCAAACTCTACATTTTCCTTTTATGTCCTCTTAATCTGAGTGGGTTTACTGTTTAACACCAAGCTGCTAACCCATCTCTCTTCTGAAGGAATCATGGCACATCTTATGCACAGAGTAATCGTTTGTGGAACGGCCTGTCCCGAGTGCCCTCCTGCCTGTCCCGAGTGCCCTCTCGAGTGCCCTCCCGCCTGTCCCTAGCGCCCTCCCGCCTGTCCCGAGTGCCCTCTCGAGTGCCCTCCCGCCTGTCCCGAGCGCCCTCTCGCCTGTCCCGAGCGCCCTTCCGCCTGCCTGTGTGCCGCTGGACCCGCTTCCTGGTTCCTCCACCACGTTCCCCACTTGAGATGGCCGCTCTTTTGAGCCTCCTGCCTCCTTAATAGTTCAACCACCTGGCGGTGCTGCCCCAGAAACATCCCTCAACCCGCTGATGGTTCCGGAGGGGGGTGCAGGGTCTCTGAAATTAATTTGGCCGTTGGGGCTCTGCAGTTACAGGGGGGGTATGCACATCTGCGCTCGTCTAATTGCTCTGGTGTTACTGACCATATGACCCACCTCCGCCTGGGTATCCTGTGGTGTGTTGTTCTCGAACCCGAGACACTCAAATGTGTTCGCGTGGCACAAATGAAGTGGCCCGTCGGATGTTAAAATAAATTTTTTAAAAAAGTATCACTTTGACGGCACCATATCTGCCTTTTCTTGGTTCTGCGCCCCTCCACCAAATCCACACCAAGTTTTTTTCTCCGGCACTTGGACTGATTACGAGAGACGAGAGCAACCGGAGGGAAGCTGCAGGCTGCAGCAGATGGTTCGGCGACCCGTTTGGGGTCACTGTCCCTCTAGAGGAGCATCTTGAACCATATCATTTGACAGGAGCCTGACTGGGCCGAGTTAGCTTACTTGATTCGGTTTTTGTTTGCGTCCGTCCCGGGCCGTCTACTGTGGCTGCTACCCAGGTACATTTGGCAGAAACGAAAGCGGGGTGGGTAACTGTAAAACTGCCTTTACTTGAACTCCGCTGTAATCAATTATAATTTCGTTTCCGCCCAGCGTGAGGTGGTACTGTTGATCAAGGTGCCACTCAGGAACGTGACCAAGCTGAGATGTGATTTCTGGGTCCCTACAAACTAGTTTTCTTATCAGTTGTCAGTGGGAATCGGGCCCATCCCGGCTCTTAAATGTAATTTTATTTTGTGAAAGATATGGAGGATTACGATTTGCTGGGCTCTCTGTAAAGCCACATCTGCATCCCACACGCCCTGTGCCGCTCGGCATGAACATCTTCAGAGTCATTCCGGAATAATCACGGCTCTTCTGGCCAGAACCTCGTACCCATTCCTCCAATTAAGGTTAAAATGATTTGAAAAATTCTATTCCTGAAGTGGAAGCTCCTGTCCATCTTCTAAAGTCTTTTGTTGGATATAAGCAATAAGCCATCAGCTAAAATATAAAAACTGAACACTCCCAAAATATTAAATTTATCACTACTAGCAGTAGTATGGTCCTTACCATTTGCTAACACAATTATTAATACTGCTAGTATTATAGTATCACATTATTATTTATTAATAACAATAACAATAATAATTTTTTTTACAATTGTCACCTCAGATGGGCCATAACCCCCCCCCCCCATCCTCTGACTGGTGTGCCGTCTGCTGAGAGCACCGCATGCTCAGGACCCGCTGGTCGCTGCCCTTCCTGCTGATATTCAGATCGGCCTTCACAGCACATCGCGCCAAATCCAGGAACAGCTTGCGCAGATTGGTGGCACAATCTCGGCGAATGACGGCGCGTGAGGCAGGAACTGGAGAGTGCTTTCAAAGGGAAGGCCTTGCGTTGCTGTGCTGGACAACGTGCCAGACTCTGAGGTTATGCTACACTAATTGATGATGATTATTATTGTTATAGTGGTAATAGTAATGCTATTAAGTTCTAGTAATTAATGATTAGGAATAAGTGAAATGGAATGGTGAGTTTTTAAATCAGTTTTTATCATAATTAAAGCTCAACATTCCCCTTTTCACTTATTCCTAATTATTAATTACTATGATTTTACTGATAATCTGCCCACTAACTAGTTATCTTGCAGCCCTGTGTTTGTCAGAGTAGGTTTTTAGATGCTTTCTATAATAAATCCCAAATTTTTTGATTACATATAGATTTCAAATTACATCTCAATCCTCTTTGGCATTATCTGGCAGTAATATGTCAGTGTGATCGCTAGTTACGGTTTTAATAACTGTTTAATTCTGTATCGCACTGCGCCATTTGGTGCAATTAGTTTTGCGCGATTGTTAAATAGGTCATCAATCAGCGTCCTGGGCGCGTGGCGTCTCCGATCAGAGGCAGCTTTCCCACGCTGTGCTGTCGGCAGGCCGCCGGATGACGGTCGACTCTCTGCGGTGGTAATTTAACACCCTCCGTTGGTTCGGAGTGAGGGATGGGTGGGCCCTAGGCTGCGTTGTCAATCACTGTCACCTGGGCGTCTGCTCCAGGCGCACCTAGGGACGGGGGTGGGGCCCTGCGGTGGTCTGCACCCATGCATGGCTCCGTGCTTAATGAGCGGAGTTGGACCCATTATGAGCCAAAATGTTGCAGAATTAAAAAACCCATTACATACAATTAAATGCCTCAGCGGCTGGTTTAAGATATCCATTGTTCATTTCGTACATGGGGGGGCAATAAAACGTCACCCCTAACCCTAATCCCCCCCCCACCTTGGGGATTAACCCAACTCTGACACCATACGTGATTTTATGGGCCTGCTCCCCCGGTAACTATTGATAAAAATAAATGTAATCAACAGAAGTGATCAACCCGATTGTTCAGTCTCACTGTGGTACCTTGATCTCCTGACTCTCATTTGCATGCGTCCCAAATGGTGGATTCACCCCCCCACCTTCCCATCTCCTCCCCTCTCTGCTCCGACGTCGCTCACATCTGTGGCGACTATTTTCTTGGTTCATCGGGACTGAGCTTAATGACGTGTTTAAGGAGGCTGGGTAGTGTCACTCTGACTACAGAACATGCCGTTTCCAGTCCATACAAAGCGTCACAGATTTCTGTCCTGATGCTTTATGGCCACATTAGGGCGGTGAATCATCTCTCTGCGTCGTTATTCCGCGGCTAATGGCAGTTGGCGTGTCACGCTAGTGTCCATCGATTACCCTCCAGTCGGCCGTACATCTGGTTCCAGTGACTGAAATATTAAAAATTAAGATGGTGTTGGATTTTGGGACATTTTACACCCCGCCCTGAGAAGAACCAATGGCGTATTTTTCATGTCATGCTGTGGCTAAAGATTAAATTTAAAAAAAAAAATAAATAAACACAAAGAAACACACACAAACAAAACTGATACCGCATAGAGCCCTAGCCATAGCAGGAAAGGAGCAAAACACAAAGAAACGTGCTAATGTGAGACATTTTCCGCAAAGGTAATGCTCAAAAAACCAAAGCAAAACAAAACAAAAAAAAAAGCGTCGAACGAAGGCAATTAACAGCTAAATTTGGTTAAAATGAAGATGAAGCAAACTTTTGCTTTATTACTTAATCTCTTCTATTCTTCTTGATTCGACTTTTTTTTTCCAGTTTCAATATAACTAATTGGAGTGTTGCCTTGTGGGGCTGTAAATCATTACTAAATGAACAGTCTGTTGTTGTTAGCGTCTGACTTGTAAATAATGCATTAAAGGTCTGGTCTGTTCTCGGGGCTCTGAGTGCGCATTAGAAAGAATGAAGGAGAAGACATGTTTCTCTCTCTCGCTCGAAGGAAATCCAGTAAATTTGGGCTGACGGATGATATTTGTGGAAACGGTCACGTAACGGTGGATCACCTCGAGGAATTTTCCACACTAACCATGGACGTTAAAATTTCATGACGTGTAAAGCGACTCCTTTTGTTTAAAGTCGGGCAGGATGTGCCGTCAGAAAATTGGGATGCTTGTATTCCGAGCATTTCAGTTTCTGGCATCACCGAAAGAAGCTCCATGGAGAGGATGAGCTCAACGTAGATTTCATTTTCACCGTGGATACACAAGCACCACCCTTCCATTGTTCAAAACCCTTTTCTTCTCGGTAATGAGCTGTAATTGTGCGCTAAGAAATTGGTTTGGTTTTAAACGACTCGTTGAAAGCCCTGTCACTTCTCCAGGGCCAGAATGTAGTAGCTGCCTACACCTTGCAGAAGGCTAGCTGGTCCTGTGGAGCTACTGGTTTAATTTATCACATCAGTGATGTTAGTTAAACATGGCAGCATGGTGACCCTGTTGGGCTGTGACATCACTAGAGAAATCCCATAATGCATCCTGGCGGATCCTATTCAGTCTTAAATTCCACTTTGGTGTGTTTTTTTTTTTTTTGTGCCCGACTTTTTTTGTTCTTAAACGTTTGTTATGACTGTTGGGGGAATGTGTTTCGAGATTATTGGGGTCTTTTCAGGACAGAAATAAGGTATTAGCAAGAAGGCCCTCACCTTCAAATGGGTGGGGGGGGGTCTTTGTGCAAAAGGTCAGACGGAGAATCGTGAGTGAATTGAGAATTATCTCCTCGCACACTCGTATAGTGTTCTCACTGTAAGGTAAGTGTTCAGCTCTTGGCGACGGTCGGTTCACACGTAGAGTATGGCATGTTATCATTAGAGTATTCAGAGCCTCCGTATCCAGGAAACCAGGGGCAGATGCGCTTATTTAAAGGGAATTAAAGTGGCAGCTGAGTCTGAGATAGAGGCGAGGTGAGTTTCACTCACGGGTGCGATACGGCGATCGGTGATCTCACCTGCATGTAAAATCATTATTGCGATTTGTGGCTGGAAAAAGGGATGAACTCGGGCTGTAGCTGGGGTGGTTCATGCTTTCTGCTCAAACCCTGAATCCTCCCAGGTCTGCTGCCTGGGTCCCTTCACCTTCCTAAACACATTTTGTTAATAATTAACAGGAAAAAATTATCATGCCCTATTTCATTGGTCAGTTCAATGGTGGAAGCTGCCGTTTCACTAAGAACGAACAAATGTGCCGCAAATGATTAACGGGGAAAAAATGAGAACCCGTCTGTTCCAGTACATCTCCTGACCGTAAAAAGAAGTGTGGAATATTTCAGGATCTCTTCACATTCGAGAAGGCCTTATCTGCCAGAAGCATGGCCGTGAGCTCGACATTCCAGAACAATTCACAATTCAGTCATCTACTGCTACAGACGGAATACAGTAGGATTGCTCAAAATCATGTCCAAATTGTACCATTTCTTTTGGCACAACGTGCAACCGGTTTTGATTTGCTTAAGTGAATTAAAAGCCAAACATACTTGCAGAAAGCACTGGACAAATGATTGAAAATTCAGGTTAAGCACAATATGCAATCTGATCTCTGAAATTAAATTAACATTGATTTTTTTTTTTGTTGCAATTAGTTATGCATTTCTGAGGTGGTCTGTACTACACTTGTCAAGGGGCAGGTGTTGGAATGGGGCAAATCTGTGGCCACTGGCGGGGGGGGGGGGGCTGGCTCTAAATAAATTTTGCTGCC
>JAODKF010000036.1:23132-33182 GCA_026779585.1 Mormyrus proboscirostris | reverse complement strand
TCTGGGGGGGCCGCATCCCCCCCCCCCCCCAGCCCACCTGTAGACACACCCTGACGTCCACATGGACTGGATAGGCCTTTTTGCCACGGCCCCAAATTTTCCGCATCTGTCACCCCATGCACTTCTGGGGAACCCCCTGTCAGAGCTGAAATTGGGAGGGGGGGGGGCAGGACTTCCTACCAGCCGCCCCAGGTACCTTGAATTTACACAGGCCCATCAGATTAAACTCCCTGACCAGACAGAACCCCACAGCAAGCTGTTTTCGTTCTTTTTTTTTTCTTGTTTTGCTTGACTTGTTTGTTTGTCAGCTTCTCTTCACTCATTTCATTTTCCCAGTTTTCTATTGCCGGAGCCCGAGGCAGCAAGAGGACAAGCAAACGGCCACAGTTGGCTGCTTATACAAAAGAGCGATTCATTTATTTGTTCTATCGTGTGACTGTTTATCATGTGGGACGAGCCACAATAAAGACGGGCAATGATCAGGGCAGCTTCGTGCTGATGAAAATGGGTCCTTCGCAGACATCTTGACCTGCTTCGCCGTGGCCCAGGTCTGGCCTTTTATCTGGCTATGAATCCACCGAGGCGAGGCTGTTCTCCGACATGAAAGTTGCTGGCAAAACAGAGAGAGGGGTTCACGCTCTCCTCTCCATCTTCCCTGAATATCCACCTCCTCGAAAAACCAGTTTGGTTGCAGATGGCAGTGTGTCAGATCTTCCATAGTTTCTCTCAGTGGTGTGTGTGTGTGTGTGTGTGTGTGTGGCTCTGGCTAAGGATGAATGAATGTTACACTTGTATAGCACTTCCCAACACACCCAGAGTGCTTTACAGAATCAATGGGGAATCATTTCAACCACTGTGTAGCCCCCCCCCACCCAGATGATGCGACGGCAACCATTCTGCCCCAATACACTCACCCCATAGTAGCTAAGGTGGTGAACGGGCAGGAGAAAATTCACCTGTTAAGTACAGGGGATGATCAGGAGGTCAGGTCTGAAAAGGCCACAGTGGGCGATTTTATCCAGGGTATCACTCCTACTTTTTCAAAAGATGCCCCGGGATCTTTTACATCCTCAGCATGTCCAGACCTCCGTCACAATCGAAGGACGGCACTATTTTTACTGCACAGTGCACTGGGATCCACACTGACCACAGGATGGGCTCCCTCTGTTGGCCACACCAACACCTCTTCCAGTAGCAAGCCAGCTTTCATAGCTGGTCTCCCATCCGAGTATTGGCCAGACCCAAGCCTGCTTAGCTTCAGATGGATTATCTAGCCTGAACTGCAGGTGGAGGGGAGGCTGTCCCTGTAATCGAAAGGTCAGCGAATCAAATTCCAGCATCAGCAGAGTGTTTTCAGCCTGAGCCCGCCTTCTCAAAATTTTTGGTTTGGATAAATAAAATGTACAGAAATTTCAGCATTTCATTTAATCATACGTTCTTGTCCTGGCATCCCGTTGAAGGTTTGTGCCCTATACCGCCTGGAACTGGCTGCCGTGTCACCCTGAATGGTCAGGCTGGATATACATTCTTGTTTAAGTCACCATGTGTTCCTGATATCCTTTATGCATGATAATTATGTATTAAAAAAGCCAATAGGATTACATGACAAGAGAACGCAAAACAAAACCAAACCAGCGAAAGTTTGGCTGCTGCTAATGGACCTTCACTTCTGGCTACGGATCCACTGGTGATTATGAATCATAACATGCAGCTACCGCTTGTGCGTCCCCTCGCCCAGGTCCCGGATAAGTAACCTGGCATCCTAATCGGCCGGCTTTGACGAGCCGGCAAACATCCAGAGCCCAGAAATCCGGTTACGGGAAATTTCCATCCAGCGGCACCTGGTGACACTGCGTTTGACTAACCGCTAAGGAGATTAAGAGACGATCCAGGCATATTTGCATCTCATAAACAAACGATGCCGGTCCTGAGATGAAGAGATAAAGGGGACAGATCGCTCGGATTGGACCAAGGAGAGGCCTGACCGGATGTTTTGCATACTGCTAATGGCTCCACTAAGGTACTGGGAAAAACACAGGTACAGGTCTCATTCTGGGGCAGAAAAGTGTCGTAACTGGCAAAATGTGGAAGACTCAACACAGCCAATTTTGTCATCACAGGTTTTTCAAAGGTGGCTTTTGTGATGTTGCAGAATTGAGGTCTGTGAAGGCCCTGTTCCTTCACAGATATGCTGTCACAGATCTCGCTTTCTGTAAAGGACACATGGCAGGGGCCAGTCTGCCACTCGAAAGTCTGCCTGGATATTTCCTTTTGCCAATGTTTCGGGGGAGGTGGGAACGATTAATCTGTTAGAGCTGCGTGAGCTGTGGGTTGGGGTTTTTTTTTTTTTTGGTGTGTCAGCATAATGTAGGACTGACGTGCAAACCTTCCGGCTGATGTTCTGCCTAAATCTGAGATCTACGCGCCAGAGAGAAAGTCTGCATAATCTGTGGTCTCTAAAGGGGAATATGACCGGCGGCAGAGGGGCTGGCTCACATGAAACCTACATGTGTCAGATGGAAGTTAAAATTAAACTTTGGGCCGCTTTCTTCTGCTGCAAAATGTGTCAACTTGCAACCTTTTATTAAATGCGGATAAGTTCCAAAAAAAAAGAAACAGGCGATCATAATGGACAGCACTGGGGAAGAGAGCGGGCCTTCACGACAGGAGATGGCGGTGTCTACAGCTACCACTTCTTTAGAGTGCGAAACTTTCCCTGGAGGCTCTGTCCAAAGGGCACTAAAAGACCATAACCCTGTTACCGTGGTAATTATTCACTAGGCAACACGTCCATCCAGCCTAGACGGGATTCGACTCACAGGAAATTAATAATTAAATTTAAAAAATGTGGCGTCCTTCTTGGTGGAGAACGACAACGTTTGAAAGGAAGTGACACGAAGGCCTGACATTGCAAAAAACCCAGACTGCCTGTCCAACACACTCAACGTGCTCTTCTTTTGAAATGGGGGCTACAGTAATGTTTAGAATAGCTGCACATCCCTAAAAGAACTACTAAGAGGAGCCCACTCAATAATCCAGATGTTATTCTAGCATATTCCTTTTGTGCCTGATCTGGGTCCCCTCGCTGTTATCTGCGTCTTAAGGTGTGCTGCAGGTCTTCCATGCCACAAAGGTAGATCCCTCACACAGGAAGGCCGCGGTTCACCTTAAGCGCATGCGATGTAGCTGTGATCTGATACCACTGAGTGCTGCATTCTAGCCTGGGCTCCAGATGATTTATGATTGAAGGTGTGCTAATAAAAATATCCCAACAATCAGGGCTCTGTTTGGAAAGATACTGCGAGGACACGTACATCATGCCCGACAGGCCTGAGAAACAACATGGATGCCCGCAAAGGATATGAGAGCCATTACCTTTGCTCAAAATTCAGAGCTCCGGAACTTGTTTTTGCCTGTATAAGTTGGGCTAAGCGACACATCTCTGCTTCTTTGTGGGACGCAGTTGACATGGACTTGCACTCTTTTTACCCCAAGGTTCCTCCAACAGTCCGGTTCCGCCACAAAATCCTGCACAGAGCATTAGCAACGTTAGCAAGCTAATGGCAGATTCCTTCCTCTGGAGCAGAACTATTACAAGTCACATGTTTATATTTTAAAAATAAAAAGCAACAATTTTGTGCCTTACTGCTATCATATATTTTAAAGCTTCTGTGTTTTTATATATCCTTCTTAATTAATGTACATGTATTAAACAGAAGACATATGCTTTGCATTTTTATTTAATATATCTGACATACACACAAGGATTAGTTCCATCTCTAGCTCGCTCAGAATTCCAGAATTCCTGAGTAGTACATTTGGGCGATTTCTTGTTGGAATTTGCAGCCAAGATGCAGGATCAGGCTCAACCAGATTAATGTTACTCAGATAAATTTCACTCAACACGAATGATCTCACAGGGACGTGTGTGTGTGTGCGTGTGCGTAGAAGGTTCAAGAAACATCTGAATGATTTCCTTCCTTTTTTTTTTTTTTTTTCTTTTTTTTTTTTAAAATCTTAATTTAATGTGAATTTTCCAGCAGCGCTATCCCTTCTGGAACGTATTAACAAAGCAATTAATTAAAAGCATCATAACTTAGAGAACACTTCAAATTAATCTTTTGAGATCTAATTGCGCACTTTGCTTGCATGCACAAAACAAAAATTAATCACTTAGTCAGTTAAGTTTTTATTCCATAAGAGCTCTTTTTTTCCCCCCCATAAACAAAGTTGTGGCAAAGCTTTTGTTTTTTTCCCAGAAGAATTTCTGAAAAGAAAAATTAAATGGGAAAAAAAAACTGGTCTGTGATTCCACAAGTATAAATTGAACCGCAAAGAGATGCACTACATGTGGTCAGGCAAAACGAAAACGAGAATAAATACACAAATGAAGACTTGTGAGACAGCTTGCAGGAGCTGTGAAATCTTCACACTAGCGTGGCAATAACGGCAGACTAATTTCATCTGTGCTCTTGTGAAATGAGGTCTGTGTGGCCATTTCCAAGATAAGATCTGCTCTGAAAGCTGGTTAATTGTGCAACTCGAGGATTTGACAAATAATGCCTCATTTGTAAGGTTCTGCCTGAGGGTCAGCTCAGTCTTAACGTAATATTTGCCTCACTTTACAATCTCTACTAGCACTGGGAAATGACCTTAACAAATATCGCCTTTTGTGTGAATTTAATTGGCTGCTTGTACGGTGCGTAACGTGCAGATTAAAGGTCAAAATGCATTTGACCCCAGTGCAGTCACGGATTCTCATTAGAGCTCATATGTTCTGTCAAACACAAACAAAGTGTTTCATAAATAAAAAAAAAAAAAAATCATCATAGTTGCACCTCTTCCTCAGGACTGAAGTGAGCTGGAGAACTATGTACAGTTTCACTTGAATGTACCATTTTTTTCTGCTGTGTGTTTTTTGTAAATGATCCACCTGGCTTCACACAACACCGTGCACTGTGTGAAAGAAACGCAAGAAACCTACATTTTCCTTGTAGCGACTTAAGAAAATAACCGACCGCTTCAGTCGCCAAGGTCCCAGTCAGAGACGTTATTAAAGGCTGGTAACTTTTGGTCGCAAATATGCTCTCATTACCGCAGAAATCGCTTATCAAGCTCGTAACTCCCTCAGAAGTTATTACGCACATAGCCATGGGACCGGCTTCGGGAAAAAAAACAGACAGTTTCTGTGTCGCTGTCGAGCGATTTGGCGGATGGCGAGGTGCTAATTAGCGTCTCTTAGCAGCGACGGTAGTGGTGAGGAACAAAGCGCACGTTGGCGTCGCTCGCGAAGGCTCGCATGACGACCCTCTCCCCTCTGCCAAGCGATTCCAAGGCTCGAAAGATGTCCTTATTTACACTGGAGACCAAAAACCTGTCGTTTATCAACCGTCCAAGTCTGACAAATTAACCCTGTGGATCCATTAGTTTTAAAAGAAGTCCGTATTTTTTACTTAGAGACTACTTTTACATGCGATAGAAGTCCCTGTTAGAAGACTTGATAATCCACAAGGAGGAGGAAGTCTTAAAGCACATTCAGACTTGAAAACCTTTTAATGTCTATTTGGAAAGACAGATTTTTTAATGCGACATCCATGTCCTACAGGTAGGGCCTTCCAAAACCACACCGAACCACCTTGGTGGCCAATAGCATCTATTACAAACTCTTTCAAAGGTCAAAGAAACTACAGTGAAGATATCATGTTTGAACCGGGCTGTGCTCAGCAAAGAGGACGCCACACTTCCTGAATTCCCCCAGAAACCGCTTCCAGCCAGGAAGTGACAGGAAGTGACTGACGTCACTTGAACGCCATTGAGTACTTTCTGGAACCTCACATTCATACATCTGAATATTAAAGATGCTGCACCTTCCCGCTATGTTACAAAGTCCCATGTAGTTCATGTCCTTAACACATGACCTCAACACAATCAACATCGCCACGGCAACTTGCCGCATGCCCGAATCAACAAAACCGACCCTTTGCTGCAGACATTTCAGCTGCACGTCTCCATACCCATATACAGACTGATATGAATAAGTCATGAAAACTGTCTGGCTGCCTTTGACAGATTTTAGCACTCTAAGCCCCCTAAACTACAATAGAGGGAGATTATCCATCCACAGCATTTATGCAGATAATTTACCACTGAAAATGTCAACGTAATGTCTGTGAGCATGCATAGCACTTTAATCGCTTGCCGACAGACTTCAAATGACCTCTTGTAAACTCATCCCCTAAATGGTCATGGGAACTATTGCTGTATTGTCTTCCCAGTAAGAGAATGAGTTGGTCCCAGTATGGAGTTGCCGACGTTGATATCCTGGAGCAGATATTTGTGACCTGAAGATTAATAACTGAAGAGGCAGTGATTATTAAGATTTATAGCTTCCATATTTCTCATTCAAAAAAATGCTGACTCATAATTGTGTTTTTTCACTGAATACCTGACCACCGATTACCAAAATGTCTTTGGCTCTGCTTGGGCTCCATCGCGGACAGACGGACAGACAGTGACAGCAGGACCAGCAGCTCAGACGGCAGCTACAGAGAAAAATGAAATATGGAGTGTTTATGATTGTATCATAATTAATATTATTTCAACTCAGCTTGACCTTAAGAGGAATAATAAATCATTACATTTTAAAGTATTTCTTTAATACCTCAAATATTTTTAAGTATTAAATATTTATTCTCAGGGTTAGGGAGTCTGAATAGGATATTTTACCTCAGTCTCTCAGATCCTGGTCCTAGTTAATCCAGAATATTCTGACGTAACAAAAAAACAATCGATGGCAAAACTAGATGAGCCAATGAGATGGTGTGTAGCCTCTATATAACATGAGTCCTTGAGAAAGTCACGGAGAGATGAGATGGTGTTTAATTAACCACCAAAGGAGGGATCTCTCTGCGTCTGATTCCCGAAGCGGGTGGCCCAGTCACTGGAACACGCGGCAATGGATGTGGACGTCTCACGACAGAAGAGTATTGAGTGATTTATCGTCTTGTCTAAATGCCCCGAGTAATTTTCCCGCGGCCTCGGTCTTGCCAGGGTGATGCACGGGAGGATGGGATGAAGTGGAACTCGGAGGTCTTGCGGTGGCGGCTGGCAGCTGCCAGCCGGGCTTTGGGCCAAACAGCCAGGCCTTAGCGTCTCTCTCTCCAGACCTCTCTCCGGAATCTGCTTCCGTGGTGATCCTCATGTTCCCCATGGTTCCCAGCTCCTGTAGCTGCCTGCTCCTACTGTGGCCTCAGCATGGAGATCCAGCCCTTGGCAAAAATAAATATGCGTGTTCATTTGCGGCATTAAGAGAGGCACGCGCTTAAAGAGTCTTCATTACGATTGTAAATTCCCGCCCCGGTACTGCTACCCTAATGCTAGATTACACAGGGTCTGTGCTCGCGGACGGCGCCTGACGTCTGATTGAAAGTCCGGCACAGCTAATTAATTTCATTAGGAAGTGAAGTCATCTTCTAGCGGGATTTAATATTTCGAGCTTCATGTTGCTAATTCATTTCCACATTTAATTAGCTCGCAGAAGAAAATGTTGCATGGGTTAGAGGACTTTTTAATTATCAGCTTGGATAAATTTGAAAATGTTGATGCCTAGGGGTTGAGTTAATTAAAACCTGCATTATTTTAACTTTAATTAGCTTCCATCTTTGTTTTGCTTCGCCATATGGCCATGTCCTGTAGTCAAATTTAGTTAATTAAGCTAATTAAGCTAATCATTTTAATTACTCAAGACAATGTGATTGGATAGAGGATGACTACAACTTCAGGGCCGAGTGGCTGTTTTTCATTAAGTAGAAGGGACAGAGACTTCTGATTGAAGCTGGCGTGCGTCGTCGCAGGGCGATCTGCGGATGTGACAGCTTCGGGGACGTCAGCCATGCGGCTAGATCGCGTTCCTTGATAAAAAACAAAATGTCAGCAACGTGCCGCGACTCTTATAAATGGAAAATAATTCCGTGCTACATCTAAACGCAGTGCTGCTCCGCCAGCATTTGGTTATGTCTTACCAGTGCAAAACAGGATCACAGTCTGACTGGTTTTGTTTGTGTTTTCAAACCCCCCTCTTTACCCGAATGCTGCTCATACTGGCCGTCTGCTGTAATTAAGCGGTAATGTAAATATCACCGGGGAATGAGATGTGGTCATTTTGGAGAAACGTGCTTTTGTACATCCCCACACAGTGGGCTAAACGCATCTGCACATGTGCATTGCTGTGTTCCATATCGGCCATTTGGGACAAGGTAAACTAGGAATGTTTATCACAGATTCAAAATGCACAAGACGACCTATATCTGCCAACATGCTTATGCTGGTCAAGGTTGTGGGTACTGGAGCCACACGCACGGTAGGCGCACCCAGAGCCGGGGCGGGATTCGAACCGCTGACCCTGCAGGTGTTAAGCTACCCAGTTGGCCACCTGCGAAATCTCATTAGCTATATATAGGTCACTGTGCACTTTACGAACTCATTAAACATGCGTGTTGTTTCCTGGTTTTTACCGCACGAACACGCCGCCGCGTTTAATCGTGCCTTTCGCCATCTGTTTCCATGGCAAAGCGGCACCGCGGAAAACGCACCGTGGCTGCAATAACTCATACGCACTTCTAAGCATTGTTACGAGACGGATGAAGCCGGCAGGGAGGTCTCACGTCATCCGGTGGGGATGCCCCCTGTTATGGATCTCCCCCCGCCCAGCAAAGCCTGTGCGTAATGAGGCCGTAATATGGGGGGAGGGGCAATGTCCACCGTTTCTGCTAAAGCCCCCCGTTTGGTAATCCGCCGCCTCCCGGAATCCTATTGGCAGCCAATTAAGCAGCCAGTCGGCCGCTTCTGTTTCGGGCCGAGCCGAACCCTGCCGGACCTGCCGGTCCCCGCCTCATCTGACCAGCGGGTCTCACTTTTCCACTCCAAGAGGTGACCTTCATTCCCGGGTCGCCCGCTTCCGGAAAATTCCCCCTAAGTCTGTGTCAACACACTTTTGAAAAAGGTATATCACAGTGCAACTTCTTTTGCCTGGAATAATTAGTTTCCAGAACTAGTCGTCGTAATTTGAGCAGAAATCCACAAAGGTAATACTGCATGCATGCATACATCCATTACCGTGACAACGGTGCATAATAGAGATATAATTCCCCCCCCCCATTTACTGCGGTGCTTTTTGTTAATTCTATTACACCAACATGTCTATAAGATTAAGACGCTCTTTAAATATGACAGCGTCTTTGTGACAGTTTACCGTAAGCATTACGCCGCCGCAAGGCCGAGTCTGCGATGGTTGCCCCGGCGACGTCTCGGTCACATGACTTGGATGCCCGCCTGTAATGGGTTAAGACAGATGTAGAGAGAGAGAGAGTCAGTCCCTTCCCGGGGCAAAGCCCAGGGCGCCGATGGTTTAGGCAGACGGAGCACTGCATGTCTGTGCTGGGGGGGACGGGGACTTTTACGGTTACTGTACTTCTGTGTCCTGCTTTGTCTCTGCACACGGGCAAAGCCGGCATTTCAGCCAGAGCCGGATGAAAACGCCGCCAAACGCTGCCTTTGCCTTTATCAATGTCGACCCCATTTGGGGGACGCCGCAAAAAAAATGAGACGCAAGATACTGTTATTAATTGTATTAATTATGATATATTATTGATATTGTTATTACTTTACTGACCCTGCATTATGTCATCCATGAAATGGAAATCGACTCTTGTTCAATGTGGTGAAAAGCTATTTAAACGTAATTAGAGTGGTGGGTTGGAGGGAGAGTCGGTTTGTCCCCATCGCCGCGTTTGCCGTTTCTGTCCGCGAGGCCCGCGGGCCGTCCGACCCCGAGCCTGTCTGCTAGCATTTCAGTTACTGCAAATTCAGGGCACCCATAAGCACATTAGTTCTACCACCTCTGATGTTTATTATCGTCAAAATTTGATCCACGTCTGCACTGTCTTTTCCGTCGCTTATCTTCCCATTAAGCTCGGTGTTCTGTGACTCACTGAGCCCCTCCCTGTCACTCATTATGAAGTGGTTCCTTAGTCTTTACCTGACGCTGGAGGT
>JAODKF010000035.1:338993-358105 GCA_026779585.1 Mormyrus proboscirostris | reverse complement strand
GCAGAATGTGGGGCCATATGGACGTCCAGAGCACTGCCCGACGTGCGTGACTTGCACTGCCGCGTGGGGGCACTCATAAATCTTTCAATGCCTGGGGAGTTGAAAATACAGAAAGGATTCCAGTGGGGGGGGGGGGTAGGTACCCATGCACATGTAGCAAGGAGGTAGCTACTCAGTTAAAAGAGCGAGAGCTGGCATAGTCCCAATGGCAGCATGAGAATGAGGTCTGGCCTTGACAGTTAGCATCCTGCTAAGAAGTTACAGTGGAGCAACTAATGAACATACTGTGGATGCTACAATAAGAAATTCCCATCCTGGCATTCTACCATTTTCCTTCTACCTATATCACATCATGAATTCTCTTATCAACTAATATTTAGGATTATTTTCCTTCAAAACACTACCTGTTCTATCAGAAAACATCTGCCAGTTGGAGCAGAATGTTTCTGTACTATATTAATGGCAAATGGGGCATTTCCCATATTCCCTGGTTAAACTGATATTTCTCCCTTTAAAGATATAAAGTGACGCTTACACAAGACTGTCCTTCGTATCTGTAACCTCAGAAATATCCCCTCCTGCACTTTAACTGGCATTTATGAAGGTTGTGCACTCAAAGCAGATTCTGCCGACTCTGAGGCACGACAAAACATATTATGTATAGTACAGTATGCCTCACACATATATACTGTACTGTGTACTGGACAACTGGCATTACTTTTACTGGAAAAAATAACCTTGCTTTTTTTGCTTTAATAGAAAGTCAAGTGGTCCAGTGACATTAATTTGTTGGTGGATAGGTCTGTATAAGTGCATGTGTGTTTACGTATGTCTGCATGTATGCGAGCCTGTACGTGCCTGTATAGGAATGTGTGTATGTGTTCATATATGTATGTGTATGTATGCATGTTGAAGTGTGTGTACGTGTGCATATGTGTGTATGTATGTGTGCATGCAAGCATGCATTTATGTGTATGTGTGCATGTATGTGTGTATGCAAGCATGCATGTGTATGTGTGCATGTACAAGTGTGTGTATTTGCATATGTGTGTGTATGTGTTCACGTGTAATTGCATGTGTATGTGTGCATGTATGTACATAACACTGCCTTTTTTCCTTAAATGGAAAGTCAAGTGGTTCAGTGACGTTCATTTGTTGGGTGGTACATGTGAATGTATGTGTGTGTGCGTATGTGTGCATGTATGCATGTCTGTATGTGTGTGTATATGGCATGTATGTATGTGTTCATGTATGTTTGTGTGTGTATGTGTGCATGTTTGTGTACATGCAAGCATACATTTATGTGTTGGTGTGCATGTATGTGTGCATGAACAAGTGCATGTATGTATTTCTGCATGAATGTGAGTATGTGTGCATGTATGCCTTTAAGCTTGTATGTGAGTACATGTAAGTGTGTGTACATGAATGCATGAATATATGCATGTGTGTATGCATTTGTGTGATGCTCATTTGTTAGCTGATAGGAGTGTACAGGTGTGTATGTGTTTGTGTGCAGGCTAGCGTGTGTTTACGTGTTGGTGTGCATAAACAAGTGTGTTTGTATGTGTGAATGCATGTGCACATGTATACCTTCATGCTTCCATGTGTGTACATGTGTGTGTACATGTATGCGTGAATATATGCATTCGTGTATGCATTTGTCTGATACTCATTTGTTAGCTGATAGGAGTGTACAAGTGTGTGTATGTGTGTGCATGTATGCGTGCCTGTACATGTGCGTACAGTATATGCATGTGTGTAAATGTTCATATATATGTGTGTATGTATGTGTTTAAATGTGTGCATGCAAGAATGTGTGTGTACATGTGTTTTTTGTGTATGTGTGCATGCGTGTGTATACATCTGCATGTATGTGTGCATGCAAGTATGCATTTATGTGTATGTATGTGTGCATGTATGTGTACGAGCATGCACACATGCAATGCAAGCATGCATGTATGCATGAATGTGTGCATACAAGTGTATGTGCACATGTAAGCATACATGGATGAATTTGTGTACATGTTTGTGTGCATGTATATGTGCATGCATGTGTGTATGCATTTGTGTACGTGTATGTGTTTTTGTTCACATATGTGTGCATATACATGTGCGTGTTCTGTGGTCGTTTCTGCTCTAATCAGAAGCTTAACCTGCAGGCTCCAGGTGTATTTTGCGTGTAGGGAGGGGGTTGCTGGGGTCAGCGGCACTGACACACCTGCCTACGGCTATGTAGGCCTCACCTTCATCGCTTCTGACAGGAGTGAGTCAAAAAAGCAGAAACTTGTCTCCAACCGACACAATAGGCCAAAAGGTCGGTGACGAGGTTGTGGCACTCGTTACGCACATGGCAACACTGACAGAACGCAGAGGAACTCCCCAATTAGCAGGCGATAACTAGGGGCATAGTTTGTGTAACTTAATATATGGCCTATTTGACCAAAACATCAGATGAGAGGCAGGAGGCACAGGCTGCCATTAGCGCTACATTAGGTTTGGTTCTCACCTGGAAAGCTGACGGAAACACTGAGCATGCAGCCATGTCATGAGGGAGGGTGCGAGGGAGAGACTAAACCGCTCAGGCATGTACAATTCCGGCACATTCTCCTCGAAGGAATATATTCACAGTGGAAATAAATAAGTTGCAGGATTAGATAAAGGCAGGAAACAGCAGCGATCCAGGAGAAGTTTCTACAGGGAAATGTAAATACACCTATGAAGCGTGAGTCAAGGCACTGACACAAACATTAGCAGATTTGGATGCGTTTCACACGGGGGCTTACGGGGCATTAGTGTCAAGGCTCCATCTTGGATTTAGCGCTGGCATTTATAACTTACGCTGTGTCAAAAGACTTCCGAATAAAAATGGATATTATACTCAGGTGAGACATTTATCACTTCTGTGCGCACTCAGGGGCCACTAGAATCCCGCCCTCACAGCTTGTTGCTTCTGCCTGACCCATGGTCTTGCCCCCATCCCCCCTAAGGTTCCACCCTGACCCGCAGACACTCGGTGCCTGGGCTCTCCTTGCACTAAGACCAGAGGCTCAAGCCTGGCCCTTTTTAATGAGATTATCGGGAGCGAAGTGTCACTAAGTAGGATAGAAAATGGAAGCCATTATCTGGCATTTTCTCAGAGCATCCCTCCCCATCCATCTGCTCGCCACCCACACAGCCGCTAGTCCAGGATTAGAGGCGTGATTAGCTGGGGATCGCTGCTTAAACACCTCTGCTCCGCATCTCCGGCCGGCTGCAGCCTCCTGTTCCGCGGTAATGAGCTGGAGCTCCGCCGGGCACGGCAGACCTTCAGCCACACAACCCGCCAGTGCCGACCTCCTGGTCAGATCTGGGAGGTACAGTCCTATGGCTAAAAGATTTTTTGTACCTCTGTTCATTTATTTAATCTATTTATTTTCGGAGCATTAAGGAAAGCCTATAGCTAAATGTATGACTTATAACAGCTGTATTATAAAAATAATAAGAAATGCTGCCGGAAAAAGTAGCTACCAATGGTTAGTGAATAGCAAGAAACATCACCCTGCGAATACTGGAATTTTACAAAACGTATTTGTTTATACAAAATATGCGTTATACCATTTTCTGCCCATTGACGAGTTGTGATTCTTCCTACAGTTTTCTTAGACTTTGTTACCACAATAACATTCTACAGCACATTCCCGCTGTCAGCTAGCTAACTTAGAGGCTATTTTCCTTGGTACCCATTGCAGGCACCCCACACCCAGGCTCTACCTGTGATCTTGTCCCGCACTAGTTTGCAGGACTCGATCTCCCCGATGCTGCCGAAAAGGCTGCGGAACTCTTCCTGGGTCATGTTCTGCGGCAGGTAGTTGACGATGAGGTTGGTCTTGCTGTCGTCGTTGGAGCCGGTCTGCATGGGTGACGGGCAGCTCCGGCTGTTGCTGGACGGTCCATTGGCCGTGGTAGCGCTCGGCCCATTCGTGACCTGAGGCTCTATGTTGCTAATTATCTGCAACGAGGAAGAGAGAAAAGCAGGGAGATGGTCTCTTAGAACAGCTACTAGCAGGACCCATGGGGAAGCGGCTCTTTAGCATCCAGTGAAGATTGCAAAGTCCCAACACTGAATTATTACAAAGCCTCTGCTAATGCTGCAGCATGGACCCAAGTGGTTAAATCTCCAAGGAATGGTAGCTAGTTTGGTTTCTAACGTGTTCCCTCCTCTCGACCCATTTTGACTCTCTTATTGCGCTTTGATAGCTAGCACACTCAAGGTAGGTAACGACGTCAGGCTTTCTGTGCGGCACCGCTGTCATGGAGGGACAATATCTGTTGCTGCTTGAGCGTTTTTGCTCAAGATCAGGTGTTTGAAGTGGAGCCTGCTGCCCCAGAGGGAGGGCGGAGTGAAGAAAGAGCCTGTCGGGCGTATCCACTGGCTAACGCTCATTTTAAGGTCCTCACTGCTGCTAAATGTATTCAGCTATTTACATAGAATTGGTGCTTAATTTAATAATTTGCCTCTTCTTTACAGTCAACTGACTTCCATCTTCCACTTAAGGAGACGTTGATGCTAAAGGTTTGTGGACTGGGTAGTGTTTCTGTTTGGGAGTCGGAAGGAAGGGGGGGCACACTGTCAGACAGCAAGCTGGAAAAGCATTTCCTGTCAGCCACACGCAGGGCCAGTAATACTGGGATTCGTGGAGCGGAGCTTTCCGGAAACAGACTTGCAGACTACGTGTGTAGAGCATACTCTGGCTCCCGATGATTTAATAATGGTTTAAATTAAAATTTTCTCTGAATATACTGGATCTCCAGGGAAAAAACAACAAGAAAATAGGAAAGAATGGGCAGGTTAAACGGCTGACTCCGCCCACATGTTTAATATTCAAATCAGTGTGACTGTGAGGTAATTTCAACTACGAGTCAGAAAAAAATCTTTCCTTCCGGTGAAAGTATGAAAACACAAGCAAAAAGACCTCAGCTGAATTTCCAACATGATTTATTTTTAGTGCATCTACCTTACATAATAAAATATGTAATGTCACTAGAACAATATTTTAGAATTAAAAAGTAGTAGTAAAATGTATTATCTATGACAGGTCTTAGATAGCCCTCTCTTATATGTAGTAAACTGAATACAATAAAACTGAGATAAAAATGTGCTTTTTTTGCCTAATTTTAGGTACCAGTATATTAGAGTTTTACGTTTATCAGCATGTTTGCATACAGGCAAGTGCAAGCTGCCATCTGGCAAACTAGACAGCTTTTAGAAGAATTATGGTTTTCTTTGTTAAATCTTTGGCTTTTTTTCCCACAGTGGTAAGTATCCAAGATCAGTCTTTGTTTTCTTTTTTTTTTTTAATTCAAATTAATTTTTCCTTGGTTTTGTTTGTTGTCTCTATGATATATTTACATGATACCAGGGATCATTAGGATCTGTTTTGTTTCAGCTCAAATGGATGCAGTCTGTATGGAAATGAAAGCAAGAACTTGCATCTGGTGTAAATGTTTCTTGAACAGCTCCTGGTTTTTAAAAATACGTCAGTGATCATTTTGGGTCTGGAGTTCTTGCTGGACCCTCAGCTGACTAGCAGCTGGTAGTGAACGGTCAATGATTATGAAACCCAGAGAAGCTCAGTCATATCACAACATAACATTATTATCCTGTGTTATGATTTACTTTATGTAATGTGTTACAGAAAAAAGGTGCTGTTTTTTTTTTTTTACAGAAGTATAAAATACAATCTATGCAGTGTTTTTTCCCATTAACTATTTATAACCAGGTGCAGCCCAAATAAAAAACTGTACCCATCAAAAAGGACACCTATTTTTCTTTTAAACAAGCTTTAGCAAAATCATCTAAGACCTGTGGAACTCAAAGATACATTTTACTTTTTTTAATTAAAAACTGTTGTAAAACTCAGATGCAACATGCTAAGTACCCAATGTTATCGTGCCGATGGCACTAATATAGGAAAAAGCTTCTGCTGAATTGAGGTCCTAGACGCCAAGAAAGTGAGAAATCGTTTCTCGGCACAGGAACATGCCTTGTAATAAACAAACTAACTTTATTATCAGAAGTTGCTACATTTTTTTTGGGATATATAATTAAATGGGGTTGCTGGCGTATGCCACAAAGCACTGTAAATAAACAAATTTTATCTTGCCGGGATGTTAAGTAAAAGGTTGACGGAAGTACATTTTAGATCACGCTGTACCTGCCAAATTGCGACACGTTTATAACTGCCCATCAATCCTTGGCGTCTCCGAGTTCGCCCGAGTGAGACGGCAGCCGCAGTCTGAGCCCGGGCACTGCGGCTGCACGCAAACGGGGCTCCCAGCTAACGCGTGTCTCTCTAGAAATGCGCTTATATTATATTATAGGCGGTTTGTATTGTACGGCGGCTCCGTCAGTATCAGGAGCCGTGTGTGTGGGATGCGTTTGTTTGCTTTTATTCCAGGCGGAGCCTTGAAAGATTTTTATTTTAAAGAAGAAAATAACATATATCTAATGTGACTGAGTCATCCGGAAAAGAGTCTCCTGAGATTAGCTATTTGTGGGAAGTGGTGCAAGGAGGGTCGTGATCCGTGGGGAGAGGTGTGTGTGTGTGTGTGTGTGTGTGTGTGTGGGGGGGGGGGGTTTGGAGGGATACACCAGACGAGCGTGTACGGGCAAGCGGGCCAACAGGGAGGGGGCTCTTCTGAGAATGGTTAAACTCCAGGGGTTTCACTTTCTACATCTCCCTCTTTTTACGTAGCAATGCAATAGATGCAAATGTTACGTTTTCAGATTCTGCCTAAAAAAACTCAGCTATTCTGTAGCAACAAATGCTACAGAATAGCGGAAACAGTATCACAACGTAACATGTCCATACTGAAATAATTCTTTACCTATAATTTTAACAAATAGTTCAGTGTTAAGACACGCGCATACACATACAATATATATATGTTTGCAGGGCTAAAAACACATTTGAAACATTCCTGTTTATTATTTTTCAGGACCAAGTCCACCAGTATCCATCTCATTTGCAAGGCTGCTGTAGGTCTTCTGCAAGTTCCATTTTAAGTTGTCAGAAGCCCACTGAAGCATCGTGTTCATGGCTACTCTCTCAGCAGACGGCCTTAGCGCGGGAGGAGGGGGGGGGGGTGTTGGGTAGCAGGCCATGCGGTCGTCTCCTTACCATCTTTGGCTGTGTCAGCAGCCCCTTCTCTGCCCAGCCCTGTAGCTGTGGGAGCTCTGCCTGACGCCACTGTGTCTCTGTCGATCCCTACAGGAAGTTTCAGGGTCAACATTTAACGCGGTGCTCTCTCCACAGCCTAGTGCTCAGCAGTCACACTAAAACACACAGGTGGCTATCCTCCCGCCGTCATCCTCTCTGTCCGCAAACGGCGGGATGCCGAGTTATTGTGTCACGTTCTGCTTTTCTGGGAATATAGCTCTGGAATAATAGATACCGGGTGATCGTTCAAGGCAAAGATCAGATTGGACTACTGTGTTATACCAGAGTTGTTTGCAGAGCTGGTAGCTATACAACAATTTAGGAGACACTGTAGGAATTGTGGCTGACCCTTTTTTAATTCATTATTTTCCAGTAAGAGACCCCACTAGCCGAAAGAAGCTGTAGCGTTACTATATGTTTGGATGCTGTTTAAATGACAACATGGCGTACAGCTAGAGAGGAATTACCAGTGGATGAGACGGACAGCAATTAAGGCTTATAATTTAGGCGGGATAGTGCTATCATTTAACCATAGCCTGATTCGTTTTAGATCAGCTTATGCCACCTGTGTTTCAGTTTTAGTGAAGACCGCAGGTCACGATATCACACTCTGCTGTATGGTTTTTAATACAAACATTATACACACACAGTCATGTCAGCCTCCACAGTTACATAACAAAAAGAGACTGCAGATTTTGCACGTTCAAGGCCGCGTCGGCCTAGCATGCGGCTCATGAATGAAGGCAGCGGTTGTCCCCAGCTGCTGGGGCACCAGTCAGCATCAAGCCCCCGCCTCCTACCCACCGCCCACACGTACATCAGCGACATTAGGATCTCTGGGAGGGGCGCAAAGCCCATAGAGGGAGCACACACTTGCTTTCGGGGGAAAACAAAACACATGCCTGCAATCAACCAATCGGAAGCCAGAAAAGGTGCGGCAGACAGAATACACAGTATGTTACTCAGATTTGTGCCTCAGAGATAAACCCATGGTGCACATTTAAAGTATGCTGTAGGAACACTCAGCACTGTAAAGCATCTCAAGCCTCACAAGTCTGCAGCCTGCTGAAGCGAATGATGTCGCATTAATAAAATGGGTATTAAAATGAATGCAATAAAAAATGTACTGAAGTGCTCCCTCATCCATGGGGGAAATGTTCCAAGTCTCCCAGTAGATGTCTGAAACCAAGGAGAGTACCAAATGCTATATATACTAATCTTTTTTTCATATACATACCTAAAACAAAGTTAAATTAGACAAAAGACTAACAACAAAAATTAATAATAGAATAGAACAATTCAGACAATATACCGTAATAAAAGTTATGTGAATGTGGTCACATGCGATACTGCGACAGTGGATTTGATAACCGAGATGGCTGGTAGGTGCCTAACGGGCGGGTAGCATATACACTGTGGATACACAGGACAAGGGGAAGATTCATGTCCTGGATGGGAAGGAGTGAGATTTCATCATGCCACTCAGAATGGCGCACATTTCAAAATGTATGAATTGTTTCTTTCTGGAATTTTCCATTTAGTATTTTCAGGCCGTGGTTAACTGCGGGTAACTGAAACCGTGACAAGCCAAACTGCGGATAAGGGGGGTGGCACTGTAATCTTATCTAAAAAGCATGCAGCATGCAAGCAAAGTATAATGTTGCATTATGGCATATCAGGATGCATCCTGCCTGCATTTTCCTTAAGACACCAAAAATGTCATCTCACAAAATAATGTCTCACCTCTTTCGTCTGTTTTTTAATCCTCTCTCCCATACCCTCATCTCAGAACCAGAACCGGCTGCTTCATTCATGCCCACACCACAGATTTGCAATGAAATATTAAATTCAGAGCTGCACCTCCATTGCCAAGTCGTCTATTTATTCCTAATGTATTCCTAATTTGAATTAACCGTAGACATGTTAGTGTGAATGGCGCCCAATAGTGCCAACTTCGACATGGATGCAATACGTATCTGTGCTCAGGGAAGAACACACTGCTCTGTTGTCACGGCATAACGGCTGTTTTACGACAATGGGCCGAGAGTGACGGTGCCTCAGTCTTGCTGTGGAGTCCAAAGGGTATGACGCGAGGTGTGTGCTGAGGCAGACCGTTGCGCCACTTGAAATCGAGTGCGTAGAACTGAGTGTGCATGCTCACCCCCACCCTGCTATCCAATGGTGTCCCCTGACTCTGCGGGGACTGACACAGCAATGTCAGCCTGGTGTAAAGCGCAGGTCACCCGGAATGCATGCTTGACATTAGATTACATCCATAGATATGAGGAGCTATGTCTAGCAAACTAATAAATGAGATTGTTAGTGACCCTGATCAAAACAAGCATGGCCTCCAAAACACAGACATCCTATTACTGATTACAAAGTTTACACTGCAAATATTCAATTTTTTCTCATACATTTTTTCTCTCTGTGGCTTTAAACTGTATTATGCAAACATCTTGTTATTTTTATACAACTCAATAAAAAAAAATTAAATATGTCCCAATATCAGAATGTATTCAAAAAACAGCAATAGCTATATCACCAATGTACCTATGTAAACTGCTTCGCTGTGTAAGCAACTCCTGCAATAGATAGGTATACAAAATTGGCATATCGTTATTATGGTTTTATCATTAGAAACATTTGGTAATTTTGTACACAGAATTGGATTATGGGGAAGCAGATGGGATGGAGTGTTTTAAGCGGATGCTAAAGGGCTTCCAAAGCACTCGTATTAGCAGAACTTGGTGAAAGAAATTCCTCAATAGTTAACACTCTACAGGCGTTTCTCCAAATGGCAGCTGTGCTGTTTCGTGTTGAGGTCCTGTTGATATATTTCATATATTTTTTTCTGCAGTATAATAATGGCTGAATACAAATAGGCCCAACAGGATAATTTTACTGAAAAAGGTCTCAGTCGTACAATGCAGTGGATTTGTGAGTCTGTGGTACCATGGTTTGGAATTAAAAAGGAGCGAGTCCTGGGATGCTGCAAAGCCAGGGCCGGGTCACGTGCCGGGTTTGCAAATGACAAATGGCACGATCCCACGAACGAGTCGGCCTTGGCTCTGCTCGGATTATAGGAAGTTCCCGGGACGGGTTTCTGGGGAACCACCAGGAACTTGACTGTCAAAAATTAGTAATGTTTCAGAAAAATCCATTGTGGCGTTTTATACAAGTTTATACAGGTATCTGCCGCTTTGCGAAAGTCAGGCGTTCCTATGAAACCTTTCATAAGTTGAAATGGAGCAAAGTGAATAAGCAACTACCATTAATTTATATAGGTGGGGGGGATGAGCTTCCCAGATCAAAAGGATAACCTACCAAATCATACCAAATAACATATTAAACCTAAAATAACACTAACGTATAGTAAAAGTGGGAATAATGTGCAAAAATACATAGCTTATGTAAGGTAGAAATAATGTATTTGCATACATTATCTTATCCGAATCAATAGTCATGTGTCACTTAGCGACAAGGATACGTCGCGAGAAAGGCACCGTTATAGATGGTGCAGCCTACACACCTAGCCTACATAACGATAAAAAGCACGGCATTGTAAATACGTAAAGTAGTAATATAGTTGTTTCTTATCATTATCAGTTATTATGTACTGTGCATAATTGTATGCGCCATACTTGTGTATGACTGGCCGCGCAGTAACTTTGTTTACACCATCACCACATGAGTAATGCGTTGTACCACGATGTTACTACGGCTACCACAGCTAGGCGATAATACTTTTTTTCAACTCCATTGTAATATTATGGGAACACCGTTGTACCTGTGGTCTGTCACTGACGCGTGACTGAATATCTAGCGTTAGCTCGCTGATAAATTAGTGCTGGCGAAATAGTTATAAATTTCTGAAAAATGGCGCACATGGATGATAGTATCAGTATCATCATTTTTATTTTAAAAACTGTATATATATATATATATACACACAAAGTTACATATTATAGTATTATAATTATATATTTACTGACCTTCTAACCTATGTTATGCCACATTACAGTGAAGCAACTCCAGACCCCTCCCAACATGTGCTTCTCTGAGGCAAATTACGCTCGTTCCTCAGCGCGCGCCACCGTACCCTGGTGAGTCGGCGCCGGTGCGCGCGTGTGGCTCGCACCGCCTCCCGAAACGCACATCTGAAGCATTCCGACAGATTTGTAAGGCTCATATCTTTTTACATGAGGTCAGTGAAGTTCCCCCTCAGTATCGATTTTTATTTTTCTGTCTTTTCTCATATAAAAGATTCCAACGCTCCCCATCCGCCCGGCGGCTCTGGGCTCCTCTGCATCCTGCAGGTCAGACGGAAGCTGGTCGGGATCAATCAGGACAGCAATCTGGGAGCCTGTGCTCCATGGCTGCCTGCCTCCGCTCCCATCGATCGGCAGCTGCTTTGCCAAATGGATTTTTTTTTTGTGACTCAGAATAATAAATGTTCCAGTATGTAAGCAATTTTTCTCTTTACTTTGTTTTTACTATTTTTTTTCCCCTGCATGAAGTCCAGAGTTTCATGGAATCAATACAATAAGAGATGCTGTTTGTCTCCTTCCTCTCATCCCCTGGTGAGGCTCCAGGGTCAGAGTTTGGCTCAGGGTTCAATTAAAAGCTGGCTGGACCTCACTACCACCCTGAGCAAGTCCAACATGCAAAGAATAAACCAAGGCAACCATCCTTTCATAATTTATAATAAGACATTAGAGCAAAAGTGTTTAAATATCTCCAGATCGACTGACCTGTCAAGAAGAAGCCAGGGCTAGTTAAGTTATATATAGTTTTCTGCACAGATGAATATGACTGCGTCAGGATGAGGTTACTTTACCATTTTAGTAAATCCTCAATGCTGATCAGTTGTACATGGTTTCCCTTTATGTCAGATGATAATCAGCATGTTTCTCACCACAAAGGTTGCAAATCCTATTGAGTGAGACAAATTGCCAGCCAGTTTCAGTTCTACCCCACTAAACTGAAAAATATAACACAAAATGAAAGGATCCTTTAGGATATAGTTTTTGGTGTTTAACTAAGCGAACGCACACAAACCGCTTTCCTCTGGTTAGGAACCGCTTTCCTGGCTCTGCTTAATAACCCAGACACTGAGCGATTCCCTTTGTGTGATTCCTATCACGCTGAAAACATCACATCAAACGGCCTCCATTCTGCCGTGCGGATGCACGGGGGGGGGGGGGGGACTCGGGGCCTGAATTTTCCCCTCTGAGGAAAGGTCTTCTGACTTGGGGAATTATGAGCATAAAAAAATTCCCACGTGAAAGCGCGGAGCTTTCCTCGAAGGCTTTTCCTGAGGATGAGTGCCCTGTGCCATTTCTCAGATGCCGGTTCAGAACTGGGGCTCCAAAGAGGATTTTACTGCACCGCGAGACTCCCGGGCTGAACCCTACAGCTCCATTCAGGCCTGAACACACTGCCGCACCTGAACGTCTTGCAGCTAAAAAAAAAAAAAAAAAAACATTTTCACAGAGAGCAGTTTCGCTGTAAAGGATGCAAAAATCCATTATGGCTTTTTTCTTTGATGTGTGCCATCATTTAAGGAATACCGGGTACTTCAGAGGGACATTAGCGGAAGCAGCAGTCTTCTATGGAAGTGCAGATAAAGCCTAACATGGCTGAAGGCATTTGCATATGACGAACTGCTCAGCACAAATCCTACAGCAGTGTGAGCACGAATCGACTCCAGAGGTGACAGCACTGAGGGCTCCAGTCCTCTCCCCTCCCTGGATTCTGGCCCGGCCCCGGCCCCTTCCCCACCTTGACCTGTGCAGAGCGGCGTGGGAGACACAGCCCGCGCTCCACCGCGACGTGCCGAGTGCTGCCCAGTGACACAGGCGGCCCAGCACCCGCCATGCAGGGGTACACAGGCGCCCAAAATGCAGGAGAGGAACGCTCATTTATCATCCGCGTCATCATCGTCAGTCGACAGAGGCGTACTACTATTAACGATATAGGCAAAATTAATTACTATACAGTACATAACCGAAAAGTAAAGTATATAGACATGTTTAGTATAGTGTCTACAAAATAAATTGATCATAATCATCATCATCATTATCCATCTATTAATCTGTCCAACTTTAATCTTCCATAACTGCTCAACCAATACGGAGCCGACGAGTATTAACAACAACAATAAGATATGGGGTTTCCTGGCCTGCTCTGCAGGGGCCCAGGTGTGCCCTCAGACTCATAATTGGGTAGGACGCCAACCTGGATGGTGTGTCAGGCATCAATCAAGTGCTAATTAAAATGGGCTCTCCGAAGGCCGCTGGGGTGCCACCCTGGGTCGCCATGTCATAAACAAACAGGAGCACACCTCCTGTCTTTGAAGCGCAGGAGAGAGGGGCTATTCTAGGGAGCAGTGTTTCTCATAAAAGATTCCGCTAAAGGGGCATGTCCCCTGGGTGGCAGACCCCCTGTAGGCGCCACATCAGGGACAGAAAGTGGGCCCTGGCTAGTGACTGACTCCTGCTGCCCAAGCTCACTGCTGCCCCCCCCCCACTGCTGCCCCCAGGTCCACCAAACCCACAGCTGCACAGGCACATGCTAAACCCTCGGGGTGAAGGTGACCCTCCCTTAGAGGAAGGAGGTCAGCGGCAGGTTATGATTGAGGCCTCGCTCTTTACCAGGACTAACCCAAGCGCAAGTTCCGCACCAGCACTATTCTGTGCAAATGGCGCTGGTTCCACTGCGTCAGCACCAGATGTCGCACATGCGTCCCTACAGGTAGCTGGCAGGTTGCAGGTCACTGCACCTGTGCAGGCCATGCGATTTCCAGCAGTCAGCTACTTTTTTCGCTGGTGACTTGCGACGGAGACCTTATTCTCAGACAGTGTCATTAGCATACCCGAATTCCCCAGCAAACATATCAACAAGAACAGTGAATTCAGCTTTGTGTGTGAGATCAAAGGGCCAAGAGATTTCCTTTCAAAATGCAAATACCACATTATTTCTTTCAATTCGCAAAACTGATAGGTACCTCTTCGGAACAATAGAAGTCCATCAAAAAACAAATGGCAGTCTTTGAAAGACCACTGGAAAACCATTTTCCACCAAAAATGATAAGAGTAAAGGAGAGTTCTGCTGTGAGCCAGGGGCAATACTCCAAGTTTTAACTCGGACTAGTCCGAAATTCAGTTCTTTTGTAATGGATAGTTTCACACTTCACCTATATGCAGACCAGGATGCAAAATGAGGATTAGGGCACGGGAATGTAATGACTGAATGATTAAAAAAGAAAAAAAAAACGCTAGTTAAATCCAAACCTCAGCTTGATCAGCTACAACAAGCAAAGAACTGATTTATATAAATTGCCCAAAAATTCAGTATTTCAGTAAAACGGATGTAGCTTATAGTGGGCAATTATACTTTTTTTTTTAATTAAAAAAAAAAAATAAAAAAAAAACATGTAGCTAATGTAGCTAATTAGAAATTAGCCCACCTACAGTATACTGGTATTTCAAATTTAAAAATATATTAACACAAGGTCCTTCTTGGCTTAATTTACCCCTTCTGGTTATGTGTCCAGGTGAATGATAACAATAAGGTATAATAGTTTTCAATCAGCACCTCATAGATGTTCATTGTGGACACACGCCCTGTATACTGTAACGGTGTGGTCTGCATAATCCCATAGCAGGGTAACAGAAACAGAGTCAGGCCTATGCAAATGCATAAAAAGGAAATCTCCAAATCGCCTCACTGCTCATTTTCTCACACACAGAGTCAACATCACGCCTCAGAAATGTGAAAAGTGTGTAGCTGTCCTCCAGGCCAGAATGTGGCTTTGATGAATAGAGCCGTTTGTGAGGGTGCTGTCGGTGGGCACGGTGAACACAAAGCACGTGGCAGGGGGACTGGATGAAGAAGCGCGGTTTGTTATGGGGCGGGGACAGACACAGATACGGAAATAATGGAGTGCTTTTGGCGGACGACAAAACAAACAGGCGAAGAATTTCATGTGTCCAACCCATAGCCACGATGTTAACAGCTGAAATAAACGGCTATAAATAATCGATAGGTGGATCTGACCAACAGCAGAACCTCAAGTCACCTGACTCCCAAGGTGTTAAGCGAAAAGTCTGGATTTACTGATGCGTTTTTATGGTTTTTAGGGTGATCAAACTGTGCATTTACCTAACACTGCTTCGCAACTCAGGTACAGCCTTCTGATCACTGTATGCCAGCACTGAAGGCCAGACATCCAATGTGGTCAAAAAGCAGGACTGATGTCCGGCAGCTCTATGCCTAAACGTCATTCTCAGTATTTCCAGATTCAGGACAGTTCCCATTTAAATGATATTATCGTTATTACTGCCTCAATCCAACAGCCTTGTGTAAATATTTTTCGACGTGTAACTTGCTGGGTTTTATTATAGTGATCTGCTGGTCTTGTTAAGGTGGGGGCCATTTCTTAAGTCAACATGTTACATTGTTTGATTAATTTTCTATCTCGCTTATTTTACAGTTATTATATTTGAACAAGCGTTCCAGACAGTCACCTGTATTTGCTCATTTTCTCCATATTTTCAGTTTCCCCAGGCAAAAGGGCCCTAACTAACCTAATGCCTAATACACAAAAAAGCCTCCCAAATCATCACACATTTACGCTATAAACATACAATGTTTGTGACTAAATTATCGTTTCATTGGTAACAGTAGCTCCTTGCTGCAGACGCATAATTTCGACTAACCCATTTTGCATGATATTGTGACATCCATTCCTGCTGTCAGACTTATGAAATCTGATATCAGTTCCAGTTATATTACATTTTAGACTTTCGTGCACTTTTCCAGACAAGTTTTATAAAGACCTGCCTATCTTATCTTTTTTTCATAGCAGCCCAGACTAAAATTTAATCCATGTTTTCACTTTTGGGCAGACAGTGTTTTTCCTGAAATTTATGTCGACAGCTTTATACATATGATAGATATGTATGCGTATCTTATCATAATTTAACAGTCAGTCTTCCTGTTGTGTTTGTGACGCTTTCTTTTTACTGATCAACCCAGGACGATGAGCTGCTCTGCCAGGGATAAGAATGTTAAATGTTTTTATTGGCATACGAAGAGCTGATGTTTTGGGGATGACCTTGAAACGCCCTGCAGCGTCACAAATATGCACCTATTTTAATGGCAGTTAGAGGAGATGCTGTAATAATGATTACTGAGACTAACATTATTTTTCCCTGAGATGCAAAAATTCAGTGTTGTGCAGTTCGAACTCGATCCATAAGAGAACATGCCACCGAAGCCCTTGACTGTTGGGCACCACGGCCAGAAAATGATATCATTCCAAAAGAAGGAAAATTCTGATTTTTAGGCTTCTCAGTAACACACAGCAGTAATCAGAATTTTTCGGTTTAAGGGTTATGTATGTTTCCTCTCTGATATTATTTTTGTGTATGCATATTTTGACTGGGAATGCTTCTGTTAAAGGCAGCGGCAAGCCGACCCTGGCCCTGTGTTTATTAGCGCTAAGTAATTCCAGCTTATTATCATCTGTCTGTGGCACTTTGAATTCCTGCCAAAGGAATTAGCCTCGCGCTTCTGAAGCTGGGCTCCTTGCGCAGCAAAATCTCTTCATTTCTGCTTGCTGAAGGGGGAAAGTAGATGAATACATTTCTGAAACCATGCAGGAAGCCTATTTTTTTTTTTGCCTAAAAAGTTACTTTGATATACACGTATATTTAGTCTTATGACGAAGAAATATTTAAAAAAGCAATCATGGCTTACTGCAGCTCATTTTTATCCTTTCAGCATATAAACCTTTAACTTACTGTTTAACTTACTGCCTTACAGCTGCTCAAAACAGATGTGGACAGTTTTGTATTTGATGATTACAGAGATTGAATAAGAAATTTGTCATGCAAGTTTATTTTGGACCACAAACTATTAATATATTAATATTAATAAAGATTCCACAATACCTTCCAAACATAATAGTCAAAGCTATGGTGCCTTATAAAAGCATATCATTGATGTGCTGGCAATGATGACAATCAAATGATAGGAAACACCTGCGTGTTTAAAAATCAGGCAATTTTACAGTATATCCTGATGAAACTATCAGAAAACTTCTGAAATGTTCTAAAATGCATGTGCACCAAATCTATGAAGTTAAACCTTATTTAGTTACACGTTGCTTTTACTTCTCTAGTTGTTTCATGCAGTTTCAGTTTTATAAATTGTTGATGATAAGATCCTTAACACCAGTTGGGTGTGTCACACTGAGAGTCCCAGTGCTGAAGACGGCCCTGCCTGCGATCAGCCCTACTGACCCTGACATCCTGGACATATTTGGGTTCATTAGCTGCCACTTAAACAGCAAAATTACAGTGGGCGGGAGTCCTTATTTATTTTGAAATTTTTATGCTGCTTAAATTTATCTCATATATCATTTTAAATATTTAATAATTATATATATTTAAATTTTGCATCCATAAAATATCAGCTATACTCCTTTAGACATCGGAACACCGTTACACCAGTGGGTGGCGTAAGAGAGGGAATCTCACTGGCAAAGTTACTTGTTGACTAACTTAAAAGGACCAAAGAAACAGAACCGTCATCCCCTCATTCAATTAAATGAAAAAACAAAACAAATCAACGCAGAGATCATTTTGTCTACTTTAAAGATTCACCCAAAAAAATGAAATGTTTGAGAATGAGGTAAGTCTTATCTCAGAGACGCGGGCAACATCGCCATCGTGAAGAGCAGAAATGAACAGCTACGACGGTTCATACGGCCATCACCCATATCCTAAGGCAGATGTTAGCAGTGAAGGCAGGACTCATCCCTCGTGTGTCACACCAGAATATCCCACAGCACCGGTGTCCCCCTCAGTAAACTTTAACCTTCTGTTCATTTGTCTAATGCTTAATCCACCCCCCCATTTGCAGTGCTCCCCCGAATACGTCAGCTTGTCAGTTATCCTCCTTCCCTTTCACTGGCTCAGAACCCGTAACAACCCGCTGCACACTCAGAAACTGCAGAAGCAAAAATGCAGAGCCAACTGCACAAGCGGAAAACGTCCGATTTACGACCTCCCGCACATACTCAGCATCGGTTAATCTAGTTAATTGCAGCCCGATGCCATCTCTCTCGTAGGAAACTCCTGCAACGGTGGCGGTAGGTGACCGCCATTGGCGACACGCGGAATACGCAACACCCGCTTTTCCCCAACTGGGCGGCTTCCTCCCCGTCAATATTCGCCGCAGCTATCTGGAGAAATCGGTCAATTCCGGGCCTTAAAGGAGCAAAGCTGTACCTATGGCCAGCTGTCTGTGACAGATGAGCGAGCACCATTTGCGACAGGCGGTCAGAAATGCGCAGTGAAGACCGTTACTGGGATGCGCCACGCCAGCCACGCCTCTGCCGGCTGTATGCTGCCACACGGCGCTATTTAAACTGCAAAGCACCGTGAGAAAAATCAATCAGCCTGTACTGTAATGGGGCCGAAGGAGGTGGCAGCGCTGGCCAGTCAAAGGGCACGTCTCTCCGGCCCGGAGACAGGCTGCCGCATTTCCGCCCGGCCCTCTTCCTCCTCGCTTTTAGCGTCAGGCGGAGTCGTGGGCCCGCTCGCGCCGCAGAGGCAGTGCTGATGCCACACTCCTCTCCTCACCCTGCTTTTCTCCTTGGTCACTCCAGGGTTTCCTCCCCCCGGCCACGAGCCCCACTGCCCTACACCTGTCCACCTTTCCTACACACAGAAACATGAATTTAAAGGAGGGGGAGCAGGATCCTGGGGACACAGCCTCTGCGGATGAGGAGCAGTGCCAGCGAGTGATGACTGCGCAGTTTGGGGGCGGCTGATGCTGAGGACCACATGAAGTTCCGCACCATAAACATTCTCTCTCCCTCCCTCCCTCCCTCTCTCTCTC
>JAODKF010000035.1:327588-338972 GCA_026779585.1 Mormyrus proboscirostris | reverse complement strand
CCACCAGCACCCTCCCCTGATGCGGAAAGACAGGCAAGCCTTTACCAGCTATACAGTGGGGAGTGAGGAAGGCAGACCAGCTCGTTTTGCTGCAGTTCACATACAGTATCCATCATTAGCCTTGCGAGTCTCGCCTTGTGCTCAGATGGTGTGTGTGTGTGTGTGTGAGTGTTTTTCCTCTCGCATTAACAATCCTCGCTCACAGAAGTGAAAGTCCTTCAGAGGACAAACCCAAAGCGCATGAGCAACATTTTGGCAAAGCTTTAAAAAAAAAAAAATGTACACTGTAGTTTTTTTTTTTTTTTTGCTACTAACAACCAGGGGAAAAATAATGGCTTCTGGACAGAATAAGCCGCTTCAACATTAGATGAAACCTTTCAAGTCGGCCGTGACGCTCAGGAGGTCTTCGATAAAACGCTTCCGCCCTGAGGTTTGCCAGCCGTGCCGCCTGGCACCTGTTCCTGATCGATGCCAGTTAAACTTATGTCCCTGACAGGCACCGGCTCCCACCAGCGCGGACACAGCCGGGAGGGGGGGGGCCACTGACTCAGTCAACAATGAACGCACATCTCAGCAGAAACAAAAGAGAAAAGGAGGTAGGAGCCTGAGTTAGAGAATAAGCTACAGCATGCATGGGAGGCGAGTGGATGCGACTGCAGCAGGGGCAGCGTGCAGGGCTGAGGGGGTCTGGGGTATTAAAGTAATAGTGGGTGGACAGGGGAAGGCACACACACACCCACGTTCACCCCGCTCCTATGCGGGCGACGCAGAGCCTGACTGCATGTGACGAACCTCGACTAGGTGCCTCTGAACCCCGACGGAAACAACACAGAGCGAAGGAGAAGCCGCGCAGGAGACGTGACGAGAGCGAAGCCAGAGAGGTACCATGGAGGAGGGACAGGCAGCACACTGCCATGCCTGGCGCAGACGTGACACGGATGCTCAACAAAGCCGATCGCTGCCCAAGAGGGGGGCAATCGGCGTGAGATACTGAGTCTCCTTGTTCGCCAAAGCGGGGCACTCAGCTCCATTCCCTCGCCTCCCGCCTCTGGAGCCCCCCGCCCCCCCATAGCACTCCTCAGCAAAACAAACACATCCCCCCCCCAATCCCCCAAATTGTAGAAAATGACACCCCACCGGCATACAGAGCACAGAGGAAGCATGGTGCGAGTGAGTCCGAGAGGTGCTGCTGTGGGGTCCACAGCTGCCTTACCATCTTAAACCCATTCCACTCCATCTCTGAGCTGGCAGCTGCGTTTCCCCCACCCAAGCAAATTTCCCCACTCGGATCTCTCTCTCTCTCTCACTCTCCCACTGTGTGTCTCTCTCTCCCTCAGTGACCAGGAGGCTGAAGACGGCTTGCGATGGCAGGCATTCCTCCTCGCAGGCTGAAAGGCAGGCTGAGAATGCACGCGCTCCGGCGCGAGCGCTCCTCTGCAGCCCACCCCCTGTCTCCTCCTCGCTTGTGAGGTCAGAGCGGCCCCCTCTCCGGGAGAGCGCGCTGCAGCCCTCTCACTGGCTCGCTCAGCCATCCGTCCATCCACTCTCGGAAAATTAACACCTTCATTCTGGGAGACGCACAGGACTGCTGGAGGGGAGCGCGCGATCGATTCGTATCGGCCGTGATGCTCATCGCGTTTTACGTCAGAGATTCATTCTAGCGGCATATATTAAGGACTCCTAATCGGGCGCTTTTTAAAAATACTTTTTTAACGATTACTTCTGATGCATGATAATTAAATGCTGATTCTCATAATTAAGATATCAAAATACAAGTTACTGTTATTATTACCGTTTCTGTTATAAATGCCGTAATACTTCGCAGAAATATTTTTTTTTCGACACGTGCATGCGATGAGTTAGGGAAGAAAACGAGTTTTCACTATAAAAGGTGAAATGTGACAAGCAGCTGACGATTTCGTGTAATTCATTTAATGTATCTACTTACAGCGTTAATTGAAACAGTTCATTTTCTTAACAATTTTGGACACTGATCTTAAATATATTTAGAACTAACCCATCCAGGATATACTCTCAGTGAGTCAAAAACATGACTTATTTTTGAAGCGAAATTATCTTTGCAATAAATCACTGCTTCCGAAAATGACAATGTGGGTTATAAAATATTCACGAAGCGAATACAACTCTTTTCCACAACTCTTATTGTGTATTAAGCCTGCCCACACACAGTCGTGTGCCGAATGTATTTTTATTAATGGTATATTATTATTGGGAGTCTGGTGCGATGTCTGCATAGTTTTCCCCCTTTTTGGAACAGAGCACCTTTCCCTCTCGCCCACAAAAGAAAGATCACGGGAAACGCACACACACGTAGACAAAAATAAAAAATAAAAAATCTGAAGCGACGACTCAACTAAAAAATACTGCCGCATCTTAAGTATATTAAGGGATATTAATAAGGATACGGGCAACACACTGATCTTTCTGAAATGTATTTCACATACCACACAGCCGAAGTGCATACTCACTAATAATCAGGCTATTATACATAGTAGTGCAAGGCGGAAAATCTCAAAGATTTTGCCAGAGAAAGCTTACTCAAAAATTCCATTTAAATAAATTACTCACCATGACCATTCTTGTTGTGCGAAGATAGAATAAAAATTTAAATTAAAGCAGCTGGAAAGTGCTTGCTCGGCGCTTCGTAACAGGACGAAGAGAATGAAAGGGCTGGGAGTCTGCGTGCGGCAGTCCGCTAGCGGAACGCGTGCGGTCCCAAGGACGGTCGCGGAGACGCGGCAGCCGGCGCACCGTTAACTGAGAGAAGCAGCGCGCCCGTGTCGCCTTTCTTTCAGCAGTATGCAATCGCTCGACTCGCCGCTGTGCAAGAGCTTTGCACAGAAAGAAAGTGAACAAAATAAAACATAAAAAACAAAAAGGGAGAAGCTTCACTGGTTTGCAAGTGCCGGAGATCCTTTTTTCTACACCTTATTTATGGAGCCATCTGTCAGTCGGGTGTAGAATCTCATTGGCTGCTATGGAGCGGAGAGAAGGGGAGGTACGCTTGTGTGTACAAAGGAGGAGGGAAGAGAAGAAAGCTGGGCGGATGATGGGGACTGATACCAATGGGATGAAATCTCAGGTGCCGGCGGTTTGTGACGCTACTGACAGTTACCGTTAATTTGGCCCCAACGACAAAGGACAGGGAGAGCAGCATTAGAACAATGAAATTATACGCAGACCATAGCTGTGCCAACACTGCAAGGCAAAAATGAAGAAACTTTGAAGACGATGTAGAAAACATTACGGGTTCATTCTTACAAAGAAAAACAGCGTTCAGAAAAGTATAAATTATTATTAATTGTTTTTTGTACATAACAAATCCTTTAACAAAAAAGCAAATATCAGCCATGTCTTTTGATATTTTAAGGTCTTTCGAGTATGCCCAATATTCGAAACAGCTGTTTTTGGCATCAACCGACCAACAACATAAAACCATAAAAATAAAAATTATTTCAATATAAGCAGAGTTTTCCCCTTTAAAACTAGTTTGCGAGTTGGCGTTGTGTGACGCCCCCTCTATTCAGAGCCTCCTGTGAGCTCTGGATACTCTCCATTGCAGCTGCACGCAAGAAGCATCAATAATTAACATGTAGCCCCAAAGCCCCAACCACTGAAAAACCTGTTTCACGTCCATGGTTGTCTGGGTTAAGGGTGTGTGTGGGAGCTAATTGGGGCGGGAGGGGGACAGGGGGTAATTGCAAATCTCTTTTACTTTCACTTGGGATTCATCGCAGGACCGGTCTACTGATTTTAATCTTACACCCTTTCTTATAAAAGTTTAGCAGCTGATTCTTAAAAAGCACTTTACTGAAGAAAATTACTATATATTTTACCGCCTGACGATTGTATTTTTTTTTGCATACCCTCTTAACTGGCTAACTTGATTGCAACGATTGTAACACAGGGATAGGCTATACCAAATATAGCGTTTGTGAAAAAGTCTCTTTAAAAGTTAATGGTTGGTGGAATGAAACGCCGATATAAAATGATAATAAATCAAAGTGTGTGCTTCGCTGCATTTACAGCATGTGGAGTAAGGATAGAAATCGATTCCGGTATATATAGAATGACAATCGATAGGTCTATTGATCCAGAATCGATTGCTTTCTGGAACATGGTGCTTACTTTGGGCATCAGCACACAAACTATTGCCATTTCGGTAATCTCTATTTCGACCGGTAAAGCTCTCGACGCACGGGGTTACTTTTGACAGTATGAGCACGGAAGATTGCAAATACGACAGACGTTTCACAGTAGGAGAAATAGTCAGTAAGGTTTGTAATTAGGGTTATTGGGTTCATTTGCTGAATATGTTATGGCTTTCCACTCGACCTCGAGTTTAGAAATTAAATCATTTTAAAGAACAGTGTCGGAAAGCGAAAATAGATATTTGAAAAAATTAATCAGTCACAAATGATCACATTTTCCTTTTTAATTTTGTAATGGACTTTAACTGTTATGTCCTCTCGAGTTTTCAAGCAATTTAAAGACTGGCTTTTGGCATGAGAATACAGCAGTAACTGAGGCAAACATGAAATGTTAACAATGTTCACCTTGGCTGGTCTAGAACTCAAGAACAGAACTGCAAACCTCAGCACATCCAAGTTCAGAAACATGGTTCTGTGTCACTTAGGGTATGATATAGTCCTACATCTACCGGAACTTCTTTCTGATTACCCCAGTGCATCTAAACAACCATGTTTACCTTGGATCCAGTTATTACTTTGTGTAGACTATGATTATTCCAACCCTGCCTGGTCTTTCTTTTTCATAAATCAAAGTTGAGAACACATTAGCTGTCCAATTTCTGTGCATTTTTTTCAATTACAGAGAGACACTCACTGTTTAAAAAAAACTCCATTAACCTATTTATGAGTTTTGTGAGTTTAACAAGTGCTTAGGGTGAATATTACAGCCCTCTTCATGGCCCCCAACCTCTCAAGCGTTATTAACCCCACCCTTAATGAGCCCAAATACTCTCAGCAGTGCTGCTCCTTGAAGCATGGTTTTAATTTCGACATCTCCTCCTTTTCCAATCCATATATACGTCCGGCAAACTGGAAAACCTCCATTGTCTTTTTTCCTGTTTGCTACTTACCACACTTAACATTGCTGAGAGGAAAAAGACACACAGATAAAACCATAAAGAAAGTCAATCCAGCCCCCTTTCCACTTTTTACAGTTGCCCCTCCACCTTATTCAGTACTAAAGCTTTTCCAGACAATGTGCCTGAAATATTAATGAGCTCGTAAAGACCTCCGAGGTCTCACTACCTTCAATTAAAAACAAACAAAGAATGCAGTGTTTTCGAACTTCATTGCGCATTTTCTGTGTGACTTTTTTAGGAGTGCGCACAGTTTCGTATCTTCTCTTTGTTTTCTGTAAAAGCCGGAGACAGAACATCATCGTGGTGTAGTGGGGTGTCAATAAGCATCAGCTGTCTTTTGAGCTCGCCTGCTACTGCTCAAGCCCCGAGATGAAAGACCAGGCTGCTGAAGTTTCTCCTTCTGACTCCTTGGCGAATGAACTTCTTTGAACCGATAAGTAAAGATTAATTTGGGACACATCCTGTGATGGCGGTAGCGTAGATGAAGTTGCTTCTTGCCAACTCCAATTAATGTCCTTTCATGCTTGAGGTTTTTTATAACCACTTTTTAAGATCTTTCAGAAAAAAATAGCAACAGTGTGTGGTCAATGTATAAATCCACAGTAATCAATATAATTTAGCTTCTACCATGAAGCTTGAGAAACAATATTCTGGTTATATATAAATCAGGCCTGCTGGTTGTCTATAGCTCCTGCAGCACTCAGTGGCTACCTGCGGCTCTCTCGGACTCAGACGTTCATTTGAGTTATGTCATCATCCCCATGTGACAGAGAGCTCTGTGACTTTGGAATAAAGCAGGTGATTAAGTTGGTTTGGGAAGGTTAAATCTGGTGCACTGGCCCCGCCCACACACCTGTAAGTTATTAGTGAGAGAGGTGCCTTCCCTGCAGACCTACACAATGCCTGGCATGCTGGGTGCAGAGTGAGGACTGTAACAGGGTGACCGCAGTTTGGAACGGTACCTCTATATAAGCCTTTGCACCCTATATAAGCAGCTGTAGAACGGATGAGGGCATGTATGGACAGATTGAAAGATGGAAGTCATCAAATGAAGTGCATATAGTTCTTAATAAAATAATGTGATTTTTAATGAATGCCTACCATTTCTGACACAAATAAACCAGTAAAAATTGAGAAAGCAGGTTTTGGGATTGGGGACCCAGACAAAATGAGCATGTGCTGGGTGTCTTGTGGGTAATACCTTCTTGGTCTGCATGTTGATCCCTTGATGAGTCGTGCAGCTTTCTCTGTCCAGCTCTACAGAGTTCCCTCAGTCACATTCCCAGAATGCCACCGCCATACTTCAGAAGCGACCTTGCCACGGTATAAAAAATGTATTTACACCGGTACTTCCTCTCAGAAAAAGACCGACTGATGTTAAAATCTTGCCTCCTCTTCAACAATATCTTTACATGGATGCCCCTGTCTAACTAAAAATAAGCGCCTGAAATTCCCACCCGGTGACCAGCTCCTGGCACGGCAAGCTGCAGCCAGCAATGTGCAGAGGCATCAACATCAGTATATGTTAGTTTAGTTCTGTAAAGCCAAAGGCTTCATTTGCCTCCAACTCTGCAGAAGTGATATAAGTGGGGGAAGGGGGGGGGGTCGTCACTGGGGACTCATTAATCAAAAGGTAAATATGCTGGTCAAGGTTATAGTCCTGCAGCACTGACATTTTTACGGTATAATTTATGAAGATCGGAATTAATTTGTTAATGACATATACATAATACTGAAAAATGAATAGATTGCAGACTATGAAGGGGGGGTCCTCATTATAATTGTTCAGAATCTCGGAGACCAACATTGCAAAACTGAACAATGGGCCTGGGGAGTTTTCTTGCCAAAATATTCTCACATTTTGCTGTGGTAAATCAAATATGTGCAAAATATACAATTCTCTCTGTTTTCTAATTAAGAGGAAAATGTGTAAAGTAAATTAATCTTAGTCTACATGGACAGTCAGATACATGAATTTGGTTTTAAAATTGTCACTGTTGGCAGTACTTCTGTTAATGCATGAAGAATGTAAGTACATCTAAATAATGGCTCTTCACACTTAAGATATCTTTTGAACTCACAGCCTATAGACAAAAGTAATTTTCATGCCTGATGTTAAAGCAGTTGCAGAGTATATTCAGAATGGAGTCCAAATTGTGATATTATGAACTTGAAAATATACATAATGTCACAAAATGATGTTGAAAGTCATCTAAATGCTAACGATGTCAGCTTGTCTGTTACAGTGGCTAAACAGCTGATATGAATGGAGAATTTGCCCCTTGCGAAAGCTGAAACGCTTAGCCTGGATTCACACCAGCTACAATATTTCCAAATAGAAAGTTCTAGAAAAAATTATGCTGGCATAACAAAACTGTTGAGAGACCTGCCAAGAATTTGACATTATAAATCTTAGTCAGAAACGCTGTAAAAGCCAGCCAGCAAATCCAATCGGAGTTTCATCCACTTAATGAATCAGAAAAAATAAAAATAAAAAGTGCGTCTGTTGAAATATGGAACATGACATGAGGTAGTTCAGACAGACAGCCGTCTGTTAGACTCTATATTTTTTTTGCAGTGCATCGCACTGTTTTTGCTTCAGTCCAATTTAAAGTTATGTAATGGTGAAGGAAACAGCTCGATATGTCCAGCCAGACACCTACAGGGTGGGAAGATGGATGCACCAGTGTTTAACCAATCAGATCCCGCCTAGGTGTGCCAAATTTTAAATGCCTGCCACTCTCTCAAAAATGGAAAGAGTGGAAAGAGAAAATGGAAAGAGTCCGGAAGCACAGGCGATATGTGACGTAATGCTGGACAGCCTTGCGAATGATTACTTAGTAGCATATTAAACAGAGAAAGGTCTCATGCATCTCCATTGTTGATGCTGTCAATACCTTTTCATAGACTGCTTAGGGTTAGCACTGGCATGTACTCTAGCCCTATAGCAATGAACCTGATTTGTTATGCTCTTTTTATATTTTGTGTTTTACTCAAAAATAATCCCTAGACCATGGACAGTGCAAGTTTACTGATATGTAAAGAATTTGTGTCTTAAGTAGGATTAACATGCAACGGCCTAAAGACAGCTACATGGATGACTTGTATTTTCTGTAGTATCACCACAAAGGCCTGCATTCACCGAACAAAAGTGAAACAAAATTATAACTGAAACTGAAAACAAAACAGCTAAAACTGCAACAACCCTTCCTGACATCTTTCTTCAAACATTAAATTCTTCACGTAACATATATTAGCTGTGTTCACCTTATTATATGTTCAGAAACGCGAATATCCTTCCATGTCACCTGTTGTGCAGATGACAAAAGTGACGTGTCGTCACCCTGAAACTTTTAAACTTGATTAAAGTAACATTCAGCTTAACCAGACCACGGCTGTATTGAGACCTCTACCAAGAAGACATAAATCGCCGGCAGTCGAATCAGAAAAGAAGTGCGACATCACGTGATTGCAAATCAGTTGTGTAAGAATATCATGTATGGAGCGTGACAGCTGTAAAAATACATTTCACGCTCCAGTGCAATGCATATATTGAAAGGCCACTGTCGCAGTGAAATATTTTCTAAAACAGACCATTAGTCACTCAAGTGGATATTTATATCTGCTTTTTGGCTGCGACTAATTTACGAATTGCTTCGGTACTGTAAATATCAACGTAAATTAAGTTGGTCATGTGCTGGCCCGCTTTAACGCCCCGTGCCACTGGAGGTAACGGGCACTGCTCTGTCACATGGTTTATCCCCAATTAAAGCTTCTCACCAGAGCCGCATTTGCATCCATTGAAAGTCTGACATTTTAAAGGGAGCACTATGGGTAATTGTAAAAATCCACATGGTCCTGTCAGCATGGCACGCCGCTCAGCTTCCTTGCTCTTTTGCGACAGCGCAGATTAACGGCGAGTGATTTACCGTCCCGAGGCTGAAATCCCTCTTCGATGCATAACAAATATAGTTTAAAGTTTTCTGAGGTTCCCAGATAACTCTGTGGCAGCTCAGTGATCTTCACGCATATTGCTTCAAATCGGTTACAGTCGGATGTAATTGATTATGAGGGTATTGAACTTATTTAAGTGGGGACTGGTCTCAGAACAATCATCCCCACTTCTGTGCATCTCTGGCTCTGTCCCGGCTCTCTGCGGCATGCTGGAGCATGCAGGATGCGCAGTGCTCATAGTTCTAAGCGTAACTGGGTTTAGCTTTAATGCTTGGCACATTTGCACCTTTCTCCCTCCCTGAACTTCTGTGCACCGATGCCGAAATTGAACATGCATGTAGATCCATCGTAGGCAATAATGTGTTATATGCAAGTTTTCCAAGACCAAATTAATCATTAAATGAACTGTTCTAGAATCTCTCGGAGAGATCGACTAATCTAATTATTGAACAGGCAAAAGTAGATAATGACTAATGGCTTAGCACCCGTGAGGGAGATGCTCTGTGTCCGTTAGAATCCTATGAAGGTCAAGGTGTTTTTCGGTCCTCATAGTTGGGATTACACTGTAAAGGAAACCTTGCGGACATCTCTTTGTCCTGCGCTATGCTTTAATCGGAAACAATTTTTCAGTCACCCGGGGGTAGCCTATTCATTTTGATATTAAGAGATGTATCACGAAAGGTTTGGGTCCACTTGTTGGCGCAATGCGGTCTTAGGTGGCCAATGTGTTGGCACGTGTCCATTTTCCACAAGCATCCAATCGGAAAATGGATGCCAAAAGCCATTTTTTTCTCTTTTCCTTCTGGAGAAGTGGAACAGCTCTGGCAATGTTTTCATAATGCTGCTTCATCAGGATGAGCTTCTGAACCATTGCTACAGGACTGCTGTTGTTTCATAATTATCCTTATTCCCCTATTTTTTTTTCTATCCACATGAGCCACTTCTGCTTAATACCCCAATAAAATCGAATTAACTCCTAATTAGGACATGAAGACCCTGTGCATCAGACCGGTGCTTGTGTCACATGTCAACACTGCGTTCGATCACCTTAATTACCTTCAGCTCAGAACCCATTTCATAGTGACTCAGTTTTAGGCTTTATGATGTCATCACCCCACTGAACAGGCTATTTCTAACATAAGAAGAGCAAATCATGTGAATAAAAAGTCGTTTTCCCAATAGCTGCGACAGCTGTTCTGAACTTGAAAATGTTTCAAGTAGTAGCTAACGTTTGAATATTCATGAAGCCACACATGGCATTGGTAGTGTGTGGGGAGACCATATGTCTAAGAATTTGTCCTTATTAGTGTCTAAATGGCACAGATCAATACCCTTCAAAACTGTCATTAACGCACAAAGTCCAATGGACTTAATTACTAAGTAGTATAATATGAACCAACTGTTTGTGTGAAATGCGCTAACATGGTGCTGAGTCCAATTCAAGGGTCTCGTTCGGCTCAGGACACGGAGCAGTTGAGCGTTTTCCTGAGGTATTCCGGTTAAAAAAAGAAATATGGGCACATTTTTGCTTTAATCCACACCCCAGACAGTGCAGTGAGACAGAGCAAGAGTGTGGTGCGTGCTGCTGACGTGGGGCTCAGCGAGGGTCTGGAAAACACCGTGGGTCCCACTGGCTGCGCTGCTGCCTGCTTTCACCGCGTTGCCAGGAAAGTAGGGGAATTTTACCCTTTTTTATGGTTTATCGGGGATATCAGCTCCGGCGTGACTCATTGGTGAGATGGAGGCGGTGCTCCGGTATGCTGCGGGGAAGCCTGCTCTGTGTTTGATCCTAGCCAGAAGCCCTCCACGCTCGCAGGCTGACCGCTGCGGTCCATCTGCTGCGGGCTTTAATCGGGGGACACTGTGGCTCCTTTCAGAGAGCAGAGTTCACACTCCCGCTTGGGCTGGATGCTGACAGGAGGGGGGTTTTAATCAGGGATTGGCACGCGGGAGCGGCACGCCCGGCCCTGGGAATCGGGGCCCAGGCGCACGGACGCCGGCCGCCAAGCCTCATTCAGGTATCGCTTCCCGTCCAAAGCACGTCCGTCAGGACCTTTCTTCACAAATTTAATTTGGCCTGTGACATAAAGCAGTATTGTGGTATTAGCTGACCTCCAAGCAGGCCACACTGCCTTGCCCCTCCCCTTCCGCTCGGCCCAATCAGATCGCCCTGCTGCTCCGCCTGCCTGTGGTTCCCTTCCTTTCCATCCGCCCTCCCTCTCCACGTCTCCATCGCTCACGGCCTCCAGATCGTGACAGCTGAGGCCAGCCTGCCCCCGTGTGATCTGACCCCCCTCTT
>JAODKF010000035.1:301069-324820 GCA_026779585.1 Mormyrus proboscirostris | reverse complement strand
CCCCCCCCCCCCCCCCCCACGGGAGAACTCGGGCAAGATGACTTAAGCTTGGAGCATGTGAGGGACAGGAACCACTGTGTCTCAGAAAACTGCGGAGAACACCAAAGAGGACGGAGCCCTGTCAGATGGGGATTTCTGCAGAGGTAAATGTGGAGAGGGTGAAAGTTAGGGCTGACTGTCCTGGTGGCCGATTCATGGGGGAGGTGTTCTTCCTCTGCGTGACGAGCGGGCGGATGCCTGCTCCTCTGGGCCGGGGACGCGCGATGCTCTTGCAGCTGTGTGACCGCTGATTGACCTGTGGGATAAACACCATGTTCATGTGCCGCTTCCCCGAAATTGAAGACGACTCTGCTAGGCGGAATCGTCCAGGCCTGGATGAGAGAACAGAGCTGGAGGATGTGGCCGAGAGCGGCGGCCCGCTGAGGAGGGCTACAGCGCGTCTCCTTACGGTGGCTCCACTAGCGTTTCGCGTGACGGGGTCAGAAATACACTCAGATCCCTGACTCATGCTGTTCGGACCCCCATGTGTCCTGTGGTCACGTGATACACCTCCATCACGCGGGCGGGTGGGCCGCCTCCGCTCGGCTTGCTTCCGCTGACGTGCTCCTTTGTGACGCGTGCAGCGCTTCCTGGCTCCCGCCGCTCGGCCGGCCCTCTTTCAAGGGACGGTAGCGCTGCACCTGTCTACGGAGCCGTACAGCCCCGGCTGCAGATGAACTCATTTCCTGGGCTACATTAGCTGGAGAAACACGGCAATCAAGGACGGGGGAGGCGCAGGCAACGGCAGATGGGGGGAGCTAATCATTTTCGCATAGATAGAAATGACCCTCACAAGCTGTGGCGTGCCAGTGGACACCTGCCAACGGCATGGCGGCTCCCATTCCTCGCTTTCTGCTTCTGTTTATTGTCATAATGATTTAATCGAGCATAAGAAAATCTCCTGATCTTTGTGATTGTTAAAGCCTCAAAAAAAAACAAAAAAAAAGGAGCCAGTGATTTTTAATTATTATTATTATTATTATTATACAATCGCAATTATTTATGTATTACAACTCATAATAATAAATGATAAAAATGTCTTAATTTCTTCTTGAAAATCAAAATGGATATTTATGCACTCAGCTTTGTGTTTTGTAAGTAGCTCGCTGATTTCTGTGGTTATCCTTCACGTTTCTGGCACCGCTGCCTTTGTTACGGCTGTGTAATTTTGTGAGGAAGTCGCAAAACATCAAAAGCATTCATGTTTATTTTGGAGGGGGTGACTGTATTATTGACATGCAATATGCAGTATGTAGGAAAATTGGTATCCTGACTGACGAAACGAAAAATTGCATTGAACTGCAGCCTCTTCCCCTGCTTCGGTTTTTCAAATCATTTGAAATCCTTCCTAATTCATTCAGCGGAAGGTCAGGTCACCTTCACCTTCCTCACCTTTCGGTATCTGACGTGGTTTGGACAGTGGCTTCTGCTCCCTCTACGACAAACAGGTCATTACGACATTACAGTACATTTGCTAAGTGTGGCGTCCAGATCATCACAAACAAACATGGCGGGGGGCCATGTCCTCACGAAGGCCAATGCATTCTGTCTCGTGCTCCCAATCTGAAAACAATTACAAAACCAAAGGAAATATGGCTTCCTGGAAGGAGTGTCCAAGGAAGATTAACTATGACATTGCCTCAGGTGTTACTAAAGAGATTTATCATTGTTACCTGCTGAAATCTTTGATGAGTATTATACTCCTGTCACATCAACGCAGCATAGCAAGACTGATGGACAGAGTGTGAGAACGTGCAGCTCCCTAACCTGACATTCATGGGCATACAGTGAAAGTCCATCACGTGACACCCGGATAACGGCAACAAAGAAACGGCATCTAGCTGCGAACCCTCTTTGGGTGGGGTTCTAAAGCGCGCGATCCACCCGATATGGCCTAATGGACCATTAATCATTCCCGCGGACTGTGCTCACTGCCTGGTTAGTCGCAGTTCACGACTCCGTAGGTATATTTTTAGGTCTGTTCACATCACGTAAGCAGAGTTCGGATTTACATTGACATTGTGCGGTGGTGTATTTCTGTTTTTAGTATTTCCGCTCATTTACGAATAACACACGCCAAATTGCTACACGGCCTTCAGTTTATGGTCATGATAAAACAAGCCTGTTTTAATACAACTGTACCTCCTTTAGCTTTGTTTTTAGCAAAACCAATAAATTCCTTCACTGAGTGCTTTGACTCTTGGAGAAGGTTTACCGCAGTAAAATGATTAAACTGCAGGGATCCCTGTGTGAGGCTAATTTGGAGTAAACTACAGTAAGTGCTCGATTAAGCTAAACGGAGAGGCACCAGGCAGCTAAGCATGCTATCTGCTGTATAGCGATGTACATCTTAGCATCAGAGCACAACATGAAGTCAGGAACCAGGTTGTCCACTGACCGGTTGTGCAGAAGCACTTTAAATCACCTTTTTTATCAGCTTGCATTTCTCATTCTGGAAAACACTCCCAGGAATGCAATAGCTGGGAGGAAACACTTCATGGTTGCTAATGGATCCCTATGCTTCCAGACACGTGTGCTGTTTCAGTAGCCTGCCCCGCTATCAGCACCGAAGAAATTCTATTAAACAAACAGCAATATGCGTCTGATTGAGATGGATTCGCAAATCATTAAGCACAGTGTAGTCCAACACAAGGAAAAGTTATGACGACGTAGCGGAGACAAAATATTAGCCATGCTACTGCGTCAGGGGCTACCGTCTAAATTTACTCCTCCAATAAATCAGCAAACCGCAGTCAGGAAAATGCTGCGGTCGCATGACTAAGGCATGAGACAGAATATATATGTATGTGACCTTCCAGGATCCTGATACACATAAACCTTGGCCTCCTCATGCATATTATGCATCATGATGATGGTCACTGATGGGGGGAGGAGCTGGAGGCTTCCGGAGCATTTGAAGTAGCGTCACGCTCTCGTTCGTTTATAAACATACACAGTTAGGGAAAGTCTTTGGTACCATCAGAGGTCAGATACCCACTGACTCAAGTCGATTTAACGCACCAGTTGATGGGTCTCCCCCAACATTTGGCGAGTGTTTCCTTTTGCCTGTTTTTGCTTCTTTTCTAGAGGCAATGTTTTGATAGATGGACTGAAAATAAATGACAAAAAAGGATTTGAATCATATTACCCACCAAGACACAAATCATGTTCCTGTAGCTCATATACAGAAATATGGTTTTTATTCCTAGGTCTTGTAACATTCAATTTCCAGCAGAACTGCAACATTTTGGATCCCTAGCCTGTACCCTATCAGTCACTGCCGAAGGGCTGATACTGATTAGGGTGACACAGGGAGGCGAATCCCCACTTTGCAGGACACGGACACACACGCGGGAGCTGGCGGAGAGGACACCTCTGCGTTGAACCTGAAGCTTTCTGGTCATTTGGACAGAGCGAAAATGAAAATGATGCAGTATGTCCAAGGTCAACCACACCCACACACACACACACACACGAGCGCACACACACACAAACACACACACACACGCGCGCACACTCACACACGCGCACAGCTAGGCTGCACAGAAACTCCGTCACATGGTGTTAATTGACTAAACAGCTAATTGCAGGAGCACAATAGCGGTGAAGAAATAAACGCACACGAACTGTGGTTATTCACGTGCCACGGTTGTCCTCTATCTCACATTTTTTAAAACAGTTTTTAAATGAATGCATTCGTCATTGATTTGCATGTTGTCTTACTCAAAGTGACCTAGCCTCTGGCTATATGCCTGAGTTGAGATGCCCAGGAAGAAAAGGAATGGAGCCTTCCGGACAGACAGCGGGATGCTTCACCATCATCCGAGGAATTCTTGACACAGCCTCTACATTCAGCACATGTACACACACGCACACACATACACACACACACACACACACGTGCGCGCACATGCCGAACGAGCGTAGGGCTGGCGAATGAGCCGAGGGCGTCTCGGACGCAGAGACACTGACGAGCACGAGGGTGCTTATACGCGTGCCCACGCCCAGAGCCCCAGACGCGTGCCCAATGATATGGGCCACCTTGCTTGCACGAATCGCAGGGAGAAGAATCAGCCACAGCACCAGCGAAGAAAGAAAACAACACAACCAAAAATACAGGACAAACAAACATATAAGAGCCAGTCAACAGCCCCTGAGCAGTGTGGAGTGGAAACCAAAGTTGTCTTCCATCCTACTGACCATCTAGCACAGCTGGAATCTCTACCCTCTTCCACCGTCTCCTCACTCATCTTTTTCTGTCCATCCTAAAGTCATGCAGGCACGAACACAAACAAACACGCACGCAGGACAACATGACAGGCAGCGCAAACACGGTAAACTGGCTGAACAGAGGGGTAGAATCCAGCGCCTTTACCTCGTTGCTTAACAGCGCTGCGTTGAGTGTTCTGCTGATTTCGAACATCTTGTAGTCAGACCTTTTCTTTGTTATCGTTTCTTCTTCTCTACGTTATGTTTCCCCCTCTGTAACGGAAACGGGAGTCAGTCCCCGGGAAAAAAAAAATTTAAAAAATGAAATAAAAAAAAAAAAATCTTCTGTGGGCTGTTTTATTTTGGGTTTCTGTCACCCTGATCTCCCCTCTTTTTGGTACACCTCTGTTAGATGTGGCACTAGTGCCCAAGGTTTCGGAACAGGACTGAAGAGTCAATTTTTTTTTAATCTCCCCAGAGTCAGCACATTAAACCAAGCAGCGGAGCTGTGGCAGCCTTGTTCCTTTATCTGTGCCCCACACACTCCCTCACACAATGCGCTCCGATCCTCACACTGCTCTCTGGCAGATTAGCTTGTCCCAAAACATAGCTCTTAGTTTAAACGGCCTCTCTCTCTCTCTCTCTCTCTCTCCGGTGCTCTCCCTCCCCATCGCTTTCCGTCTCTCGTTCCTTCTCGCTCGCTCGCTCGCTCGCTCTCTCTCCCGGGCGGATTCAGTTCGCTCTGCAGCCACAAGGTGGGAAGGCTGTGCTACAACAATGGTGCATGAGCATCTGCCGGCCTGCTCTTCCACTCTCCGCTCTGTCCTTTTCCTCGCCCCGCACCCTCGTAAAGCGGGAGCTCATATCTGGCGGCTCATTTTGGTTTTCCTTCCGTTCAAACTGGGACGTCTGTCAAATGAATGCGCCTGCTTCATGTAAACTGATAACAGTGATAAGTGGAGTCTGACCACACGTTGATTTGCCGTGCACATTTACTGATGGCACCAGTTCACGATATGCTCAGAATACAATATTTATAGACCCCGAGGAATAATGAACATCTGTCATATGCCACATTATCTGCACAGGGTTGTGACCTTGCAAGATGGCTGTGAATGACAGCATTTATTCTTTAAAAATTCTCATTATTTAATCATTTTTGCTTAGGTTATGTGTGGGAAAATGCGAGCAATGACAGATCGATACCCCATTTAACAGAAACACATGCACCAGCAAAAGGCCGAAAAAGTCACCAATACATAAAGAAAAACCAGGGAATCCAAAATCAGAGTCAAATTGTTTTTCCAATCTTGGTCCATCGAAGACAGCCTGCCTTTGTTGCACTTATCAGTGTAGAACCTAAAATGCCTGTATGCTTTCATCCATTTAATGTCTTTAAACACTGAGTTCCAATGAAATTTCCCCCGTGGGAAGAATCTGCTCTTTCTGTAAAATATCTCTGATATCTTTCTTGTTACATTTATGATCGCTTATGCCTTTGAATCTCTTTAAACTCAATGTGGCTTTTCATTAACTTAATTAAACAAGTAGGAATAACTTAGATTAAAATTGCAAATTCTTTACACAAGTAAATTTTGAACTGAGTTGAGTATTATTGCAAATCTTTTGTACGCACCTTATTGTCCAAGGGCTTTGGAAATGGCTTAAATTTAATAGTGTCTGTTTCAGTGTGGCCATATACTCCATATACTTCCCTTCAGTTTTGAATGTTGGTGTCGGAATGCTCTTAAATGACAGATTCCGTTGAAATGCAGACAATGCAGAATATTTTATCATATGCTAATTTAATACTATCAAACTTAACAATACAGAAATTAAGGAAATTCTATGCGGCAAAATCATCTTTTAGACAAATTGAGTCTAAAATTAACATTTAAAAAGTTCAATAGGACAGAACACCTTTGAATTTCTTTTACATAGTGTTACCAAAATTTAATGTATTCTGCTAATGCAGTGCTCAGTGTCTTTGTTGTACTCTTTAAAAATAAGCAAAATAAATTAAATCAAACAGACACTGATCTAACTGTAAACGTCTGCGTTCATATGTGTGTTTATGTTTGAGTATATATATATATATATATATATATAGTCATGACCTGCTTGTCCGATCCTCCTGTATGCCACGCCCACCTTGTTACCTCGTGTTATTTCCCAATTGTGATCACCTGTTGCCTGTTCTGTTCTGCTTGTCTTGTGTATTTAGTTAGTTTCCCCAGATCTGTCACTGCTGTGTGTCGTTGTGTGCCCTGTCCGTCCTGCAATAAACCTGTTCACCGTCGGAATTTCGCCTTCCTGCCTCGTCCTTACCAACAAACGTGACAAATATATATATATATATATATATATATATATGGCATCAACCATATATATGAAAAGATAAGACTACTGGTTTTGTTATAGACATATTGGGTGCCAAGAAAGTTAAAATGGATTCCAGTTGGCAAATCATTTACGGTGTGTTTACTTCCTTGATGTCCTGGCATCCATTTATAGATCCTTCAGATATTTTGGTTTCAGTCATTGATCTGCTGTATTCAGCTCAAATCGCGAATGTTGAGCTGGATTCAGGTCCACAGATTAAGATGGATGGTTCTGAGCACTGATTGTATAGTCAGCCAGCCGCTCCTTGGTTGATTTTGATGTATGTCCTGGATCATCATCTTGCTGGAAGGTTCATTTGTGGGCAAGATCCAGCCTCCTGGCAGAACGAAGAACGTGTTTGGACAAAATGTCCCGGTACTTGCCCAAGTTCATGACTCTATCTATCTTAACAACGACCCCAGGACATGTGACAGGAAAATAACCCCATAACATCACCCCCCTCCGAATTTTACACTATATCCTGCAAGCTTTATCTTCCTGTAGCCAAATAAAACGTGCTTCTGAAAAATCCAAAAAAACACCATTTTATTTCCTGACTCCATAACAAACCATTTGAGTTATAAAGCTAAATGTAGTTTAATAAAATTGAAGACACCTTTTTATTCAACAGGAAATATAGTTCAATATTTGTTCTGTTTTTCAAGGGTATGAATACAGAAGGAGAGAACTCGATTCATTAACAAAGTTAATTGTAAACTAAAGAAATTTTGCTCTGAACAAAAAGTGTTGTAATAGGCCCACTATAATCAGCTACATGGAAATCATTTTGCTTTTTTCATGGGGGGGCGGATTATTCTTCAGTGAGGTAATCCAAGGCAGTATGACAGGCTAGAAAGCAATAATAGAAAACTTTTTATACATAACAGCTATACAAAGATCAAAAACATCTACTGTAAATACTGTAAATATAGTAATACAGAGTCATTAGTCATTAGTGTGTATAATGTTTATTAGTTTTTGACATTTATTTATATTGAAGAAAAACATGTTAAATTGCACAAAATCAAGCTAAGTATTTGTAGAGAATATTTATTATTTGTATTTACTGTATTATGTAAGATATTGGTCCCCAGTGACCTAATTACCAGTTACCTTTGCAGCCTGATTCTGCATTACATAAAACCGTGTTTTGTTGTTGCTTGCACTGCATTATCAAGGCATTTTAAAGAATCATCGAAAGGAAGATCTTGTGTGATATGATAACATTTTGCACAAGCTTGTGACCTAGCCAGCTCTTCACACACAAATTCTAGGACATCAGTCCCTTTTTCCAAGAGCAGATGGCTTCAGAAATCTTTCTCATGTACCGCTTTAAAGATAACTGAGATGCTGGTGGTTACCTCACAGCTCCTGGTGTTGAGCCCCAGCTGGCTCTGTAGGTTCTCTCCTAGTGTATCTGTATGGCTTTCAATCCAAGCCCTAGTTGTAATGTGTAACCAGAGGAGCAAATGGCTTTGTGGCCCAGGGTTGTTACTGTAAATGAGGCCTACACTTAAATGACCTTGGTGTTGTCACATTAAACATGACAAATAATGTCAGCGTTCACAAGCTGCATATTTGTGGAATGTGCTTGGTTCTCATTTCATGAAATACATCACAGGAACATGCTTACAGTCCCATCCAGCAATTGACAGTCAACTATTGACAATGCGTGTAAATAGCATATGGCCAGAAATTTCTGGTGGGCAACTTGTCATAATTTCATTTCATGAGCATCTAAACACACTTATGGGTTACATTTGCACTGCACATTTTCTGAGTTAGCCCAAAGAGCCTTGGGAGGAATCTTGGCGCCCGTGTTGGCACGCGATCTTTGGCCTGCAGTCTGTTGGAGGCTTCACACTTGGCCTTATAGGCTGCTGATTTACCCATTAGCGCATCTTACACCAGGATCAGTGGTAGATGTTCGGTGGATGCCATTTCAACCGAGGCCACAGTGGTTCCTGAGTCTATTTTTAAAGCTCCCTGGGAAAGAATCTGGTTTGCCTAGACTTAATTAGATGGATAAGGATGATGCAAATGCTTCCTGTCCAATCCAACATTAAAGACTTCAATATAGACATACCCTTTAAAGTTGCATTTAAACGGTGCATTTGTAGATGTAGTTGTAGATGACACTGAATACAGTGCGAACCTGCACCAGATACGCATCTAACGGCATCCATTCTTTAGAAGCAGCTGTATTACTGCTAATGCTTTGGGAATTAAATCTTTAGCATGACCATGGTAAGGAACGTTAAAAAAAAACTCTTGCTACAACCGTTCAGCCCATCTGCATTATTTTCAGTTTGACATTTTCTTTGGCAATTTTCTCCTCCTTTAAATAAGAAACAAAACACTGCACATTCAGACATAAAGGGCTGCATTTATAACAGCTCTTTGGCCTTTTAAACTTTTAAGTCATTCGCAGCATTTTTTTGTTTTGTTGCTTACAATGTAAAATTCTAGACAGCTACAATTTAATTAAGGAAAACAATAATTTACACTCTTCTCCAACACAAAGACTTTTCTGTCGTCCATCCATCCATCTATCCATCCATCCATCCATCTCCATTTTACATTCCACTTGTCCATTTCAGGGTCCTTGCCAAATGGTCTCTAAGCATCTCATGCTTATCAGAAGCAGAAAACATCTAGACAGTTCCATTTTGTTGAGCATGACCAGCAACTGATTAGCCTGCCTGTGACAACAAGCCCTGTTGTTGCCCAACTTGGGTGGCCAGACAACCCTTGTCAGGGAGGACACTTTGCGCTAGGACAGGATTTGTAAACTACCATGTTAACTGAAGAAAGATTCATCCACCTGTTTTCACTGTTGACATGCATGATGACTGTAGGAGACTGACCAATCATCACATAGCAAGAACAAGTACTTAAGTGAAATCCATTTCCTTGAAATGGTAGCTTACAAATCCTGTTGTAGCTCAAAGTGTGCTCCTTCACATGGATTATCTGGTCACCCTAGTCAAACCTTTCTCAAACCAATCCTGTGGGACCCCCAGATGGTCCATGTTTTTGCTCTCTATGGGGAGTTGGGAGGGAGCAAAAACGTGGACTGGTCCCCGAGAAACAGTTTGAGAAACACTGATCTAGCCCACTTGTAGCGGTGATGTCATGCTTTTGCTCTTGACCTGCAGGCTACGCCTTTGATTCAGTACTACAGACCAGCAGAATACCTGCAGATGGGGATGAACAAAGGAAGGTGGGTGTGAACGACAAGGCAGAAACGCAGGTACTTGGTGGAGATGTAAGGGGATACCGGGGACAGCAAAGGCAGGTTAAAAGGGAGCATTAAGCAAAGAGGCCAATCAGACAATCAGAGAATTTTGGGGAGTCTTCCCAGCCTGGCTCATATTGACAGCTGTTATTGAAGATTGTTTTTTGCGACGTTACAGATGAGATTTGAGGTTGGCAGAGGCATCAGGAGAGATGAGAATGCAGGGAAGGCTCTGCACAGATTTCTCAGATTGTATTTTCAACCACCGATTTTACTTCCCGGTAGAAAGAGTGAAGAAAAGATAGGAGGAAGTTATATATCGGTAAGAACGCCTTGGAGAACCGCAGCCTTGCTTTGGGTGCTTGAGAGGCACATAATACTGAGAAATGGGCAAAACCCATCAGCTACTCAATGATAAACATTTCTAAAACTGTAGTAGCCAGATGTTTAATAACCAAATACATAAACAGCCGGTATATATCTACAAGAAAAACACAGACAGAACACTGTAAAATATTTTTTTAAATGGCATAGCTATAATTCATAACTGGTGGTGAAATAATTAATTTGAATGTTCACAATATTTACAAATACTTGTTACGCAAGTCTTTTACATGAAATAGACTTCTTTGTTTTTTTAATTATGACTCTGATTCACCAGTAATGAGAAACATGCAATGTAGATGTTAGCTGTACAAATTTTATGTTAGTTAAATGTTATAAAATGACACCCCGTCTTATGCTTATGCATGTATCATGATAGAATTAAGCTATGGTACGATATTTTGGAGGCGCACTTAAAATAAAAAGGTTAATAATGGCCAATTAAAGGGTTTTACACCATAAACATACACCTAGCAGAGGTTAGCGAGTGCCAGTTTCCTGGAAACAGCCTGGATGTCTGGTCAGATCCTGGGGTGTTCCTCCTCATGGTAGAGTTAATACATTCTTGGTTCTTTGTAATCAACTCTCCTCAGGGACACTGGCTTTGCACATTTTTCTAGGTCAGCTGAAAGACTTACGTGTGTCCACATTTATCACCAATTTGAAGTTATGCTCACCATCTGCAGTTTCTAATGACTTCAGTTTATGACTCTCCTATAACATATCATTAACATGAGCCATGGCTTTCTCTAATTTGCACAAATCAAAGGAAACATCATGAGGTTAATATCAAACACCTAACTTAAACGAGATTAATCGCTGTTATATAACATCTTGACGAGAAATATTTTTTTTGCCTGTTTTGTGTATCTGCAGAGCTCTATAATTCTTAGCAATTTAGCATTCTTTTAGGTACATCAAAATTCCCGTACTCCATGATACACTTAAGCCGTTTATTTCCAGTGTAAACAGAAGCAGAGGTCTTACAGGCAAGTTGTGCAGGCCCATGCAAAATTCCCAGCTGCCTTTTTCAGCACCGCCAAATGGAAATGTGATTGGACGGCTCCTCTAATTCTAACCATGGTTTACATCCCCCAGCGTACACTCCCTGGTCCCCTGAACAGGGCCGCTCGACGGGGACGGCGTTTCATAGTTGTGCTGAGGGTGAGAATCGGGATGTTGCAGTCTCGCCTTTCTCTGAGAATGCACTAAACCGTGCTTCCTTCAGAAGTACAGAAGCAAAAGGCTTCCTGAAAGTGAAGGATTAAGGGATGTTCTCAGAACAACGGCTTCCACATTGTCATACTACTCGCTCTGTAAACAGATTAAACATCCCAGCTGGTTACTTTTATACCATGCACCACAATGCATGGACAGTACTGTCCTTCTACCTTGTTTTTTTTATACTTGGAACCCCTTCTTTATTTGATTTCTACTCGCCTGAGCACAAACAAATGTGTCCTGAGACTCAGTCTGTGCTTTGGCCTAATGGGAAATTAAAAAGTTGGCTGTTCCTTGGCTCCCACCTTATACAATCATACAGAAATGTGCAGACACACACCTCACTAACACTTTCAGTTTATTTGCTATAACAATGAATAGGGTTCATTTAGATAGTATAGTGCTGCCTTGTGCCTGTAGCCTCCAGGACTCCCCATGGCAGAAAATGGATGGATGAATGGATAGATAGATAGATAGATAGATAGATAGTATAGTAATCCAAATATTAAACTAAGAAACAGGTAAATGAATAGTTGTTTTGAGGGATATATTTGCAAAGAACCAGTCAATTTTTATAGAACCTGAATAAAAACACTTTTCGCTTCTTTGTAAAAGTACTTTTCTCAGTATTTTAAGTTTTTTAGATTTTTTTACATTTATATATCTGTTTACCTTTTTTGTATTTTGGCACACAAAGGATCTGCCAGCAAAATGTCCCCACCACAATCCCATGGTCCTGCCATCTCTCACTTTCGGCCTAAAGCCTTGAACAGACGACCTCAGCTGTGGGATAATCATATTGAGCTGGTGCCAAAGGGGGCAGCAGTCTAAGAGAATAATGCACTATTCAAGAACAAATTGAAATTTTGACCTAAAACAGATCTAATACCTTTGAAGTATGAATACGCAGTGAAAGTACACATCAAAGTGTTACGTCCTACCTGTCATGTCAACCTGACCCTCCTGTCTCCTCTAACGTGGCAATATGGTAAAATTAAAAGCAAAACGGGAAAAACGCACAAGCAATAAAGCACAGTTTTTTTTATTCTTTCGTTTTTTATTTATTTTACTTATTCTTTTATTTTTATTTGTATTTATTTCACTTTCTTACTCGACATTTATTTCCTTTTTTTATTTTTTTATTCTTTTTCTTGGAACTCCTATGACTCCATACCCTTGTCTTTGCCAAACGTCTGCCTTTGGGGCCTTTGTCTTGCAACTCGTGACGTGAAGGTTTTTTATTTGGAAACTTTTTATAGATACTCTGTATCTTACCGCTTAATTTTCACCTTATTCACATTATTGTACATACACACAGTAGCGTTTATGCTCGGCAGACCCTGTGTGCTAAACCCTTCCAAGAACCAAAAGAAGGGGACAAAAACTGACTTTTATCTTCCCATAAATTTGTTCTTTTATTTATTTTGCCTTGAAATATGGACCTACTGATATTCACCTTATTAAAATGCACCAGGAAGTTGTACATGAGCACTAATATTGTTTCATGTGAAGATACTTTACAAGGCAGAAGGGTGCTATGGATGGAATCACACAATAAAAACAGCAGAAATGAACACCATGAAAACGGAGGGTAAAAATATTCATGCTACTGTTTTGAAGGCAAGCTGAACTGTTGGGTAGATGTCAAATCTTATCAATAACATTCACAGTAGGTACAATTTTGTCTTTAATTCTTTAGTGCATCTTACCACTATAACAGTAGCTTGTTAAAATCAGCTAGCTTTGTGAAGGAGTTCCTCCAGGGGGAGGGAGTAGTATGCGTGATGTTGGGCAGAGTGTGGATAAAGCTGGAGTTATGTCATCTACTGTGTGGATGAGTACTCTCCAGTTCTCCTGAACAGACTTGTTATAATTTAAGTTTTGGCCAACCCCAGAGTATGTTGAAGTCTTACAGGGCTCTGTGTAGGTCAGACGAGTATCGAATCCCAAAAAGTGACTCTGAAGTAGTAACTGTAAATGTCATGGTGTCACTCGTATCACACATCTACCAGTAATGTCCACATATGACCTTTAATAACCTTTAGCCTTTAACACTCAGCACTGGTGACTTCATTGTGGCTCAGTCACTCTGCCTCCGACCAGCAGCAGGACATCATCCACAGAAGCGGAGCTGAACCATAGTGATTCTCACGTGGCGGTCATTCTGCGGGCAACCCATGCTGATGTCTCCCGGGACTTTTACTGGAGAATGCTCAGACTGCAGCGGGAAAGGTGTCCAAAGACGAGACCCGGTGGGACTCTGTACTGCGAAGGAGGCTTTTCGCCTTCGTTATATTCCTGTTGCCAATTGTTCTCTTATTCTTTTATCATTCGTATTCTCCTGAGTTCCTAACAAAGGGAAGCATCTCAATCGACGCGGCCTCCTATCGGTAAAGCGGCACCCTGGCAGAGCCACTGCCTCCGTCTGCCTCCTGCCACAAGTTTCCATACATCTATGAGATTGTTTTGTGCTAATAGGCCTGCTGGAGTATGAATGCATAACTGTTCGTAATCCAGTAAGCTCTCTGTGTCCTCTGCATTACTCTCTGGCTCGTAATGTAACCTTTAAAGCTTTAAGCTTCCCATTTTATGACAGGCTATCCCGGAGTGTGTTCCTATACATAAACATCTCTGTGTACATAGAATCCATCGAACCGGTTAACATCAGGGATTGTCAGCCTGTCCATATATAAACAGCTATATCCATGGCAAGACTCGTCTGTGTCTGTCAAAAAACTATTCAAGCTTTGTTTTTAAATACAACGGTCAGGGTAAAAATTGACCACAATGTCTGTCATAATCTGCCACGGTGTTGACCCCTGCTTCACACTATGGATTACAGCAAAATATAATTTATAGAAGTATTATTATACTATGTTTTATCTATCTTTGAATCAATAATAATAATACATTCACGATGTTGTAACATACCCATTTAAATTTTTTGTGTTTTTGTTGCAGAGGCCAACTTACTTTGTCCAATTTATAATAATTTCCCATTTTTGCACAGTGCATGCAAATAAGAAAACTGAAATATAATTTATTTACTCTATTATGCCCTCATTTATTTTGGACTTTCATAATAAAATTTGAAATTTGTGAGAGCAGAATAGGATGTTTATCGCAGAGAGCTGGTGCTAGTCATTGTCTTACCATATATATAAAAATATCTATTCATTTCTCAGTCTAATTTCTAAGCTGCTTGATCAGTGAAGGGCTGCTGTGGGTGTGAAGCCTAACCCAGGAGGCAGGAGGCAGGAAACAGCAGGTCCACCCCGGATGACATTCCAGGCCATTACAAGGCACACCCACCCTCACACACTGTCACAGACTATGGGCAAGTTAAAGGAACCAACTCACCACACTGCATGTGTGTAGACCGCTGGATAAATGTAGACTTCCTGAAGGAAACCCACAAACACCCAGGAACAACATGCCAACTGTAGGAATATAGGGTCTGAAACAGGAATCCGGCCTGCAATATACTTGTTAATACAGAGTTCTTCACTGCGCTGACAGATTCCTCTTCAGAAAAAACATTCAAACCTCCCCTTGCAACACAGCTTCTTTTCCCTGCATATGTTACACAACACATGCAACACATACATCAGCATAGATGCTGATGACATTTTTGCATTCTTATACATATTAGTGGATTATTACCTCCAGTGTTTAGATAAAGGCTAATATTGCTTAATAAAGGATAAAGATCAATGTCATTTTCTATGTCATTATCACCTTTGCTTTTCGTTTCATACAGAATATGAATGGTAATATTCTGAATCTACACCTTCACTAGAATTTACAGTTAGTTTAAAGGAAGGTTTTCTAAAATAAATGTAAATCATATATTGAAGTAACACCATGAATAGTATGACCTATCAGTCATTATCAGTTGCAGCACAGAGGTGAGGCTGGCTCTCTGGTACTTATCTGTTACAGGATACGTGTAACATATGTGTAAAGGCCATCGAAGTGCTGTGTAATGGGAACATTAAAGAAAATATGAAACTTTATAAAGCTTTATAGAGTGTCGACAGCCAAATTTCTTGATAAGACAGATAAATATCTGCTATGAGAGCAGATAAATAAAATTAATGAATTACGTTTTGATTGATCGATGTAATTACGGCCATAATTATAATTCTAGCTGTCTACTGACGCCTGCATGCTAATGTTTCACTGGCAGGAAGCCATCTTATGAGGAGTGTTATCAGCTAAGCAGTTCCTTAAAAGCAGCATTTAGGAGGCAGGTTTTCTATAAACAGGAATGAACTGTCACTTGAGCCGCTGGGTGATCTCTTTGTCAGCTGCCCTTCAGCCCCCCTTTCTGGCCTCTTTAGTCCCACAAGTCTCCTGATTACGGTCTCCATAGTAACTCGCTGTCTCTTCATGCGGCCACTTCTTCACTGGTCCCCTGTGCTCCGTCCTTTTATTGCCTGAACTCCCAGTTAGGGAAGATAGTTTGTATATGGAAGTTAGCAACTTGGAGATCAGGTTACTCGCAGACAAAAATCGAACAGCATTACAAACGCAATGTTGACATAGAAACGTCTTTTCAGTATGGATCTAAATTTGAAGCATTTGAAATCATTTATGCATCAGTTTGAAATTAATCTATTTATCAGGAAAATATTTGTTTACAGTTATGACAAATAGTTTGTGAATCTCTTGGAAAAATCACTATTTCTGCATGAATGGGTCCTAAAATGCGATCTAATCATAATCAAAGCCATAGTAATAAACAAAGACACTTTTTAATTAACAAACAACAGCATTTTGTATTGCTTGCATAATGTGTATTTACTGCATAAGTAGTTTAAATAATGATGGAAAAAAATGTTAAGATACCCTAACTAGTGAAGGCTCCTTTACTGCAAATAAGCTCAAATAAACCAAACGCTTCCTTTAGGTTCGGCACAGTGCTTAGAAAGTGGTTTGGTGCCATGCTCTATACCAGCCTTTCTCAACCTGGGGGTTCCAACCCCCAAGGGGGATGCGAGATCATCTCTGGGGGTCGCCAGATCATTGTAAATAACTGTACAGTTACTAAATAAAATTTGGATTTTGATGAAATAGATTTTTAAGTGGTTTTAGTTGTTTTTTCACCATGTCCATTCGCACCTAGATATGGGGGGAGGTGAGGCATGCGGTGGGGGGGTCACAATCAGTGTTATCTTGGGGGTCGTCACTCAAAAAGGTTGAGAACCACCTGCTCTATACAAACCTGTTTCTGTCCATGTTCATGCCACGTTCAAATCATGCAGACAGAACACTGTGTACATGTACCAGTAACTGCTTTTGTCTCATTTGTCTATTGATCATTGTAGCAAACTTGGCGGGCAACAATGTTTTTTGGGATCAGTGGTCTCCTATGCAGTATCGTCCCATGAATAGCAGTCTTTTCTACTGTGTTTCTTATTGTAGACTCATGATCACAGACATTAACTGCAGATCTATAACCCAGTCTGTCTGACTGTGTACTTATGGAGGCCCAAGCCAGTAGAAATTTTTTTGTGACATGTTCCAGTCACACACATCCACTCTTCTGATGTTCTTTGAACCTCTTCTGATTTGGCCACAATGCAATTGAAAGAATTCTGTTGTGAAGAGCAGGTAACGAACATTGTGCAGTTTCTTTTACAGGTCAAACCTACACCTGAATTGACTAGGACTTCAATTGCCCTTGCTTCAAAGGGTCATTATCATAGAGGTCCACACATACTTTTTCCATCAATGTCCTTGATTGATTAAAGCATTTGTTCAATAAAGATAAGGCAATGTAAAATGCTGTGTGTAATGTTTATTAAATAGGACTGTTCTTATTTAATATCATAACATAGATGAAGATCAGATCTCTAAATTAACAAAAAAGACTAACTAAACAATATCATACTATAACAATAAAGTACACTTTACAATATGCATTCATAATCCAACCAACTGTCATGGTCATGACCATGAATGTAAATAGCAACAAATACATGCGTAACCATTCGCACATTCAACTGATGGATATCAATGCAAAAATCTGTTCCGTTTATAATAGCAATAGCAATTACAACTTGGGGAAAATGTTTTTTATACCTCCCTCAACTTGCTCTTTGTAGAGCAAGCTGTCTGTGAAGGGTTGGGTTTGAACCTGCAACTTTGTGATTAGAGGCACACAGGCTTAGCCCACTGAGCCACATGCTGCCTCCTAATGTATAATTATTAATGTATAATTATCATATGTGTTTATATACTGACAAATCTTAAAGTCATTTGTTTGTTTTTCTACGTGTACGACAAGGGATTCCTGACCTATCGGGTTTCAAGCTTTGGTGTCCAGTAAAATATCCATCCATCTTCTACACCCACTTATTCTCTTCAAGGTGGTGGGGGTTAGGACTCCTTACTAAGGAGTCTATCCTGGAGGCTACAGGATCAATGCAGGGAGCAGGGCAGGACAGGGTGTCAATCCATCTTACTGCTTTCTCACATTCATACCTACGGATAATCTGATAGCTACAAATCACCATAGCATGTTTAGACCGAGGGGGATGTGGAGTACCTGGAGGAAACTCCACGATAACACGGGGAGAGCATGCAAGCTCCATATACAGGCGATCAGGGCGGAAACTCCAACGGTCCCAGAGCTGTGAGACAACAGTGTTAATCGCTGCAGCACGGTACCGCCCCCAGTAAAATATTAATTTAAATTAATTCCGAAATAGATAGGCAGAAAAAAGTGTTGTAGTTTCCTCAATATAATTACCTATTGGTACTACTGAAACTGAAAAGATAAAATGAGAAAATGATAACAATTACTGATGATTCCTCATAACCTCACAGACTGACGGGCACCTATCGGTGTACCGCTACTGCATCACATACATTACGTACCAGTTTAATCCGTCAAGGTTACACAGGCACGTAGGGTTCAACAGCATGGAAGGATGATTTTACAAGCATGACGCATTATCATTTACCAAACAATCAGAGAGCCATCCCTGTAGCTTTGTTGAAAGAGGAAAAATACTTCTATTTCTTATTAAAAATACCCCCTCGTGGTCCCATCCATCTGCTTGTGACTCACAAAAATTATATCCAACAATTTTGCAAGAGAATGCAAAAATGCTGCCTCCCTGTACCACGGGTAACTATCCATTCGATCCAGCTAATTAGGTGCCACACTAATAGTGGCAAAGTAATTAGTCTGGCCATGATTGTGCCTGCTGACACACATTCAGATTGTCCGGGAATTCATAGACGGTAATCAATTTGTGGATATTAATACTTTTCTGTTGTTAAAAAGCTTAATGAAGCAGCACGTACTCGCTTCTGTCTGGAACAATCATAAGATTTCGCGGGCTGAGATGCTATTCGACTGAAGGTAAAGAATGGTATAAAGACAAATAACCAAATACATTGCATACAGCAAAAGTGTTTAGAATATGCATGGTTTTTCACCCATATAATTAACACAATGACAACTATAATATGATAAAAACTAATCAACTATAGGCCTAATCAAATTCTTTAATCAAAACCGAAATTTCTAAGGTTTTAGTCATGACATCTTGCGCGGCGACATTTGGTATCTGTATTTGTAAATATAAGCTACACTGTAAAAATCAGTATTTATCCATTCTTCCATTTAACTACCTAAACTAATATATAAAGTTTATGCCGCATTTTGACAAAGCTTTGTAATTTTCTCGGCTAAACTTATATGACTTTAGTGTGTCATAATTTTTCTAAATTTTATTTTGTTATAGCAGAATTGAATATCTCGTTTTTTTGTACCTATGCGCAAAATGCATGAATCACAAAATGAAACCAATATGTAATTAAATTTTTAAAAATACCGAAATATTTTGCATATGTAGAATCGGTGGTAGGATACTGGTATAATAAAGTGACACAGTGCAATAATTGTTGTAGTGTAGCAGCCGGGAGGTCAGAGGCACTCGGAAGCACGAACCCCGCCCTCTGTCATTCACGTCGCGTTACCGCGGCAACGCGCAGGCAGCGTCGCGTGCTGCCGTTTGTTGCAGGAGGGCGAAGGAAGATGGAGGATACCATCAGAGACCCCGAAACCGGTGTGTAAACATTGGCAGATGTTACCTTTACGCCCCATTATGGGGCCAGTCTGGAAAGTACATACGCATATAGACGACCGATTCGTCATTATCCGGCCCCGTTGTACCTGCCTTGCGTGCAATAGGGATCTCCGCAGACCGGCTAAGTGTTAGCTAGCAATTCCCCGACACTGTCATGGTTTATGTTGTGTGCTGCTAGCTGGCTAGCTAGCTGAGTACTTTTCCGTCAAAATATTATAAAATGCCTTCTATTTTATTATGCAGGGAAATAAATATACGTAGGCGATGTTGCTAGCAAAGCATTTAAGCGTAATAACAGGCTTGCTTTTGTTATTGCTATTCTGTTTTTGCTAACCTGCTGGTGACTGAGAAGTCACCTGCTGTAGCAGCTGAAATTAAGCATCTCCTTTCAACTTACTGTGCTCGTCGCATCTTTATGGTGTACTTATGCATAGATCTGCCCCCTCAAGCAAATAGTCTTTTTATTTTTTGAAGAAGTGAATATCTGGTTTTCAGCTCCAAATATTGGTCCCATCATTTTCTTTATTTGTTTATTCATGAGATTTAAATGATCGAATTAAATATTCCACTCTTCAATTGAAGTAAATGCCCTTCACTTTAAGTGTTCTTTTTTCTCCCATTAACGGTGACCCTAAATGAACCTTGTTGTTAAAAGTTCCTTCCGGTTTTGACTTCATTGAAAGTGTCTGGGCAGTGAATTGACCTGCAATATCAGAAACTGCTTTTTTTTTTGCCTTGGCTCAGGTTGGATTACAGTGCTACCCTTCCCTTCCATTACATATGATGTATTTTGTTTTCTAATATTATTCTTTCTAATATTGATTTATTTCAGTCTTTTTATGACTGGATGGGAAAGTGATTTCTTCTCTGGCGTGCGACATTAATGCAGCATAAAGAACAGAGAGGGAACATGTTTAGTGTGGCCATGTTGTGACTGTGGGACCCTCTATCTGTGGCAAGTGGAAGATGTACTGATATTTGCTGACAACACACACCCATGATTTGTGCTGGAATCTTCCATTGCGTTTACCGTTTTGCAGTGAGGGGTGTTACCTTTGCATTTGTGTCCCTACAGTATGGGTCTGGCTAACTTATCAAAACAGAAGATGCAGTTAACAGGCAGAAATGATAACTGATCACACAGCATCTCCTCACAGCTTCTCACAGTTCCCTAACATGAGTATAATATTTGTCATTGTCGTGAGAGATGTGTCATTATAAAATTGCTTGTTTTATGTGTTCTATTTGTATTTCTTAAATTATCGTCATTTTAGATTAAACATGAAACATAGAATTTACAATGTGTGTCCAATATAGCAAAACACTTAATGTGAAATTATGCTAAAGGTTAAAAAAGTATAACTCTGGAAACAGGAGTATAATCCGTAATTCCATTATGCATTCCACATTTTCTGTTAAGGTTAAAAGGTTATAAATAACTAATGTGTGGAGTCTGACATGGCCTACTAAATGTTTTTACTATTTTAAATCCATGACCCACCACTGACTATTAGCTATTAGTAAAATGAGGAAAATTACCTTCTATTCATAAAGCCAACATTCAAGACAAATTGTGTTTATCTCTTCCTCTGTCTAAATGATTAGCATCTAGATACATGCTCTGCCATATAATACAAAGAATACGTTTGAAAGTGCAAATGATACATTACAATTCAATTCCGCAATAATTCTATAGTATTCAAGTAAAATACAGTTTGATTCAGTTGTGACTGGATGCAATTTAGATCAATTTAACATGTATTGATGTGTCCTACTTTTGAAGTTAAAATATTAAAAAAATTAAATGTCACTTTATTCTGTGCAGCAAAAAATTAGTGAAGTTAATAATAAGGTCTTAACGTAAAAAAAACCGAGTAAGATATTGTAATTTTGACATGATGTGTGTATAGGTTTGTGATGGCTTTATTGGTTTCTAGATGATTTCTGTTTAAATCTGAGTTGGTTTTGGGGTTTTGAATCGATCCAGCAACATCTTGATTTCCGGATTGGTTTTTTGTTACATCCTGTTTTAAGAGTCATGCAAACTGACATATTATTGAACTTGGGGTATTCAGATATATACAGTGTATTTGGATCTTAGATAAAGCGATGCGATCTAATGCTGACTCCTTGCCTGTGATGCATGAGGATGCACATGTGAAAAATTATGAAAAGCTGATGTGTAGCAAACTGCTTGACAGAGTAGAGTGTGTCTCTTCCAGGTGGTGAAGCAGGAGGAGAAGATGCTTTGGTGGGCAATGTTAACAAGCTGCTGGTCGTCCCTCAAGGTTACATGGGGGCGAAACGGAAGGGGCACCTCATCTTTGATGCCTGCTTTGAGAGCGGTGAGTTAAACACGTCATAATAAACACGGCATAATAAAATGAACACACAAATAGAACATACATCTAAAAATCATCTAAAATAAATGAAAGATAAACTACCTAGGAGCCACTTTAAATATCTGTTATTTCCATCTGTTATTGGCATGGTTCGAAAGTAAGAGGGTGGGGTTTTGGTGCAAAGCAAGCGAAAGAAGTTTTTCAACCATGTTTTTTTTTTTGCTGTGATTTGCTGAATATTTTTATTGACAAGTTAACAATAAACCATTCATCTTTGGAATTTTTATTATACAAATGATCCTGAGTTAAGTTAGGAGCCTAACTTCTCAAGTTTTGCTAAGTTGCCTTTACAAACGTAAACTTAAATTGACCTGTAACAGTTCTACTTGGTGTAGTTTAAAGATTATATAGTAAATATTTGCTCACGTTTTCTGCATATAAAGAAATTTTGTGTATCTCTTTAAAATAAGATGAACTTGACTCAGAGTTTTTGAATTTTTCATGATCTAGTTGGCTTATCAAACATGTAGTTTGTCGTAAAACCTGTTCTTTCAAAAAGCTAATGGTTGTTCCTTCCAGGTCAGTCCAGCATTTGGAATCAGATTCATACGTAAGCCTGTACTCCCAAATGCACTTCACTATTATAAGTGACTGTGAAGCACATCTCTACTAATATTTTTTTTTAAATAAGCTGCTTCAGATCAGTTGGTACCTCTTTCTGCTATACAGTATCAAACCAGATAAAAGTTTCGTAAAAATGTCTGGCTTATCGTATTTGTTCATACTGGTTACCAACCATATTTCACTCCACAGTATCTGCTATTCATAAGTGAGAATGATAATGTTTCTGTCTGTATGAGGATGGAGACATATGGCTGAGGCAGCCGCTACGTTACCTTAGAGGAATGGTTTCTGCAGCCAATCATTTCAATGGCAGTTTGTTTAGACCAGAGGTAATACCAGAAACAGGGATGTTGGGGATTTTTAGTTAAAGATTAGCTGCCGGCGATGTACTTTTCAAAGTCAAATGTCAAATGAATTTCTTTAGGAATGATGCTACCAAGGCTGTGTGTAGTTATGTTATTTGTGAATGCTTGATTTCTCACCTCTGATTGGCTAACATTGTCTTAACACACGTTACGATTGGCCCATTGGAATGAGAGCTGATCTACATGTCAGGGGGTCATTCTGGTAAAATAATTAATTCAATTTCATTGTCTTCTGTTGCTCCAATTGTGGTGGATCTGCAGAGACGATCCAGACATCTTGTTATAGTAATAACAAATTGTTTTTCAGTCTTGGAAATGGTTGTCATGCAAGTCATTTTTTTGGTTTAAGCGCTATTAAATTGAATACAATATATCGTATTATTTACACCTGGAATTGATTAAATATGTTCATGCAATTTCATGTTTTTCCGGTAGTACACATTGACACACTACTTAATAAGCATTTAAGATGTTTTTTTTCACATGTGAATGTGGTCTTGGTGCACTGTTTTGTTTTAATAATATGAGAAGCTCAGACTCCATATGTACTTTTTATGGCCGAACCCAAATTGGAGTATTGTGACCATGACTGTGTCCATTAATGGTAATAATTAAAAACTGGGATGCATTATCTAAGTGACTGCTCTGTTACTTTGTCAATCTCCCTGCTGAAAACTGTAATTAAACTGAGTTAATATTTGACAATTGCTTTGCAAATGTTGTTTGATTAGCACTTTAAAACAGACTGAATGTAGAGGCACTGCAAGTCCGGGGGGGGGGGGGGGGGGGGGGGGGGGGGGGGGGGGGGGGGGGGGGGGGGGGGGGGGGGGGGGGGGGGGGGG
>JAODKF010000035.1:285556-297757 GCA_026779585.1 Mormyrus proboscirostris | reverse complement strand
ACCATTACAGCACAAGCCACAGGTCCATTACAACAGCTCTCCTTTCATACCAGTGTGAGCATTTTCACCATTACAGCACAAGCCACAGGTCCATTACAACAGCTCTCCTTTCATACCAGTGTGAGCATTTTCACCATTACAGCCCAAGCCACAGGTCCATTACAACAGCTCTCCTTTCATACCAGTGGGAGCATTTTCACCATTACAGCCCAAGCCACAGCTCCATTACAACAATATGAGAATGGTTTCATACCAGTGTTTCTTTGAGAATAATTAACCTTTCAATGTTACTGAAAGAAGGCATGGCTAGCGTAGGTTATTCCCAGCATTCCATTTAGCTATACTTATTTGCACTTCAGGACTTTTAATGCATTGCTGAATGCTTACTGATCATTCTGAAAAACCTTTAGTTTAGCTTTGATACTGCAATAAAATAGATGTAAATATTATTAGACCCTCAGTAAATGAACTACCCCTTTTCACTTGATCTGGAAGCAGGAAAAAATTCTTTTTATGGTCTCACCGAGTGCATAAAGAGAGAACATTACTACGAATTCTAGGCATCATCCGGCGTAACATGATAGGTGATGCTACTTCAGATTTAGGTAAACTAATAAACTGAATGAATAAATAACATTGTGCTAGAATTAAAAGTTTTATATATAATTCTGAATGCATTTTTTGTGCCAAATCATTTAAGCATTTTAAACACAGACTATTATGTATTATTTGCGACAGGTATCTGAATTTTTTATAGCTGATTAGTGTGTGTAAACAGGCATAAAGAGCCCTGGCGATGATACTGCCAATGTTAATGCTTAACATGTATCTGCTTAATGGTTTTGGTTGTAATATATAGCCTACAGATGAATATAGGTTATTTATTGTAGGGTTTAAATTAAGGGAATCATACTTCCGGCTTGATTCCAGAAAAGATGCTGTCAAAATAACAACAGTGTGTCCCCAGACTGACCTGCCGCCTCTCCTCCCATCTGATTCTTAGTCCACCAAGAACCGCAACGTCTACTGTAAAATTTCTAGAATCACTGGAATTAGTAGTAAACTAGAAAATAACTTGAAACGTGAAAGCTAATTAATGTGTTATGACATGTATCTCTGAAAGTATGCCTTTGATTCTTAACTTTTCAGTTAAGTGTATTCTCCTCTATTCAGCATGGACACACCCACCACACTTAAGCCGAACAAGGCGACCCGACTGTGTCAGCAGTATAAGTAATTCATCCAGCAAGTAAAAGGTTGCTACACCCTCAATGATTCTGGTAACAAGCCACATGTGGAACATCGACTGTTTCCTTTACATTGTGAAACTAATGGAGTTCTGCAGAAAACGAAAGCATGGTAGCAGCCTATAGTGTGTTTATTTGGTCCTTGTTACAAACCTGAGCATCCTTTGACAAAAATGATATGTTATAGTGAAGTACAGTGTTTGAATTTTGTGCAGAGCAACTGACATTACCGTAACTTCTCAGGTACGTTAAAATTATATAGCCTAATTTCTAGCTCTGATTTAATGATCCCTCAACTACTTTCCTGAAAAATGCGCTACCATTGCAGTTTTAAGATTAAATAAATTAAAATTAGATAAAAAACATTTTTGAATCTTTCAACTTGACTGCAAGAAATCCGAAATAGGCAATCAATTCGTATAATAAAATCTACATTCATATCTTCAATTGTTTTATATTGTCATTTGTTTTTTATCAACTGATGAACTACAACAGGTGAAAATCAACATTTTAGGAAATAATATTGTGGGCCAGGCCAGACCCAGGCATCAGCAACAGGGACGAAACGAGGCGGTTTAAAACAAGACAGTTCTTTTGTCATTGCCCTTACAAGGACTAAGCAAAGACAGCAACCACTACTCTGACCAGCACAGCAGGGAAACACAGGGAGGTCTGAGGTTGGATGGCAATGCAAACACACAGTGGGTTGTTAGTCAAACAGGATCTAAAGTTACGCACGGATTGGATTGGAGTCACAAATAATACAAGCATTGGCACAAATGACATACTGGGAAGACAACAAGTATTTGCAGTAAAACAAACAAGGGGCTATTCACATATTCACACATACCTACACATCTACCAAATTAAGTGTGGAACGGTTACCAATTAGACGAGTGTCCTGGTGAAGCTCTTCCATTGGGGATCCCTGACCTAGTGCAGTACTGTTCAAGTCACATTCCTAGTGGGCCAAGGACTCTGCTGACTTTCCAACCCTCCTTTACCTGTTGAAATCCCTACTGTAGCCAATCAGAATGAGTAATTATTAAACTACCTGGGAGAACTGAGAACAAGGCCTGCATTTGTAATAGAGGTTCAGATTTGAAGAACCCTGATCTAGTGCATGTTTGAAGTTTATGTATGTATGTGTACGAAAATATGTGAGGAATCGGAATTCGAAGCATACGATGCATTCAGCATTGGTCAGCTGAAGTGCATCAAGATGGCGCCGTCTCTGTGCCGCTCTCTCAGGAGTGCAAGTACAGTCACTGCAGCTTAAGATTGTGAAGATGCACTACTTTGAACCTTTGATCCTGTATTTTACTTATTTGAATTGAAATAATTACTCTTTAATGGACTGCTCATTTAGGCTAATTTATTCACTTGCTAGGTGTGTTGAAAAGGTATATGTCACTTGAATTCTGTGTAATAGTAATATATGTTATACTTATGTATGTATTTCTATATTTCAGTGTAGGACTACCATTGTGTTATGTAATTTTTATGTAATTATATGAATTATTCACATTCTTTTGTTAATGTGTGGTACATGTTAGGAAGTGTAATTTTGTTACATGTTTGGCTTTCTGAAAACTGCAGTATTTGACTATGTAGAGATGAGTGATTTAATGCAGCCCTAATATATATTACTACATTCCCTGGTTGGCACTGTCACCCCCCCCCATCTAATCACTACTCCTACTATACCCCCCAAGCTCTAATCTCTAGCCCTTCTACAGTAGTCTTGCATTGTATCTATTTTTAATACCGTCATACCGTTCATATGGGAGGGGGCAGGGGTTTGCCCATGATAAATTTAATCAAAATTTTACGGTGCTACCGCCCCAGTCAACCCTACACACTATACCCATGTCTCCAAATGAACCTGACACGATTAATTAAATAGCCCCTTGATAAATTTTGCCAAGTTGCACGCTACATTCCGCCGATCAGCTGCCAGACTGCAATCAATACATTTTGCCGAGCAGGGAGGTTGGCAATGGAAAAACAATATGAACTCTATAAAATATTCAGAAAATCATGCTGTGGCTCTAAAAGAATGAGCCACACTTTCATATTCACTTAGTTTACAGTCCAGCTTCTGCATCCCCCTTTCTGCCCAGTGCTACTGCTTCAATTTTGGGGGGATTTTGTCTCAGGTGCACATTTTCATCTATATAATGTTCTTGTGAAGTTGTGATAAGATCCATGGAAGATCAAGTAGGGTGAATATTGGCTAAGTGGAACAGAGGGTAAACTGTTTGATAATCTATATCAGGGCTATTCAACTCATGGTCCTCTAGGTCCGAGCACTGCTGGTTTTCCAGCCTTCCTTTACCTGTGAGCCAGGTGTATAGCCTCTGACCAATCAGAATCAGTAATTATTAAACTAACTACCTGGGAGAACTGAAAACAAGGCCTGGATTTGTAATCGAGGTCGAGAGTTGAAGAGCCCTGATCTATATCTTTATGCCTTGATGGTGTTCTGTATTAAATTAAGCACAGTTTTTCAGCTTTTAATATAACTTTTATGTTTTATTGTGTATAATTATGATTTTTAAAGTGAATGAGAAAGTAACATTTCTAAAGCTGTCCCATTTACCCATTATCCACCCTAGAGTAAATCGAGTAATAAGATCAGAGCTATGCTGAGTCGCCCTTCCCATTGCTGTCACTAAGCAATGTTACCTCAGTTTTTTTTTCTGTTTGTCTCAAAAATCTGAAGATACTAAGTCTGGAAAAGACCTGGCAAATAATGTTTGAGTTATCGTGCCGACAAAATCAAGTGTCTGAGGCTGACCTTCTATGAGAACATCCTTATGGTTTGGAATGAAAGGTCCTTATATTCATCCAGTGTCTGTGGTGGCAGCAGCAGACTGGTCCCAATATGATGTGTATTCCCCGTCCGTGGAACACTACATCATCATCATCATCATAATCATCATCATCATCGTCATTATTATTATTAGGAAGAATAATGAATTCAGCTCTATTGGTTTGTTTCATTACTGTAGAACAGAGGTCGTCTACTGTCACAACTCAGTTGCTTCCGAAATTAATTTCTTTGTAAAAGTATCTCTCGGTGTAAAAAAGGTCGGAGTCCTGCCCTCTGACTTCTTTTGGTTGCTTCGTTAATCTTACATTCTTTGATGTCTGCTCAGTATTTTAATTGCCATTAGGAAGCACATCTAAAACACATTTTGGTCTATGTTGCGATGAGTAAGCACCATGGAACTGGACTGAGTGATGCAGTATCTGTGCATTACTCAGCGCACCAGTGATGACTGGTGTTAGTGACTCAGGCTCTGCTGCCTTCGCCCTGCCCCCTGGCACATGGACCTCTTCAGACCTGGAGGTCTTATTCAACTGAGCCTTGTACAGTTTGCACTTCCCCCGTTACCGAGTGACAGGGGCGGGCGAGCATGGCTTCTCACTATAGCAGTGAGGTAGCTGAGGGACCATATAATTATGATAAATACATTCATTTTAAGGAAAGTAAAAAGCATGAGGGAAGCATACAGGATGGAAAATACACTGCAATTTAGTGGATGGCTACTGCAAGTACAGGCACAAAACGGTCAAAAGTCTGTGTGAATGGTATGTCATTAATAGGTTCGTCTAAACATAGCGTTCCCTGATATTCTGAATTTACTGTCTAATTTAATGACTGAAATTAAAGGTGTGTTAATGTACTGCATTTCTTGCTGACTGGGGGCTGCCATGACATTGGATGTGATGTCAAGAGATTAAACAGATTTCAGGCAAATTCGGAATTCTGTGGCTTCTCGGAAGAGATCAACATGCATCTTTCATTCCCCCTTTAGGTCAAGGGTTATGATCTTGGTCTTTGAGCATATACAGGATAGACGCTGTATGAAAAGGTCATGATCGGAAATGTACGGTGCGTTAGAAAATAGGGTTAACAGCCAGAGAGTATGAGATGTGACTTAAGCCAGATTTAATGCTAGTCACCCCTTCATATTCGCAAGGGTTACGAATGTAAGATCCCCACAAATGTGAGAATTCAAGAATAATAAGTATCCCTAGCCTTGACCTATAACGGTGTGCTAGCCTGAACAATAACACAAAAATTCTGTTTATTATTTTCCATATTTCTAAATGAATGGTAATGTACACTTTGCATGTCAAATTATTTATGGCTTTATTTTGATGATCTAACACAAAACCTTTATGGTCGTGTCCAAATCCATTTCGCTACATTGACAGCTGAAAAACCAGACTTTGCACCAGCGCTAGGCGCAAAAAGGTCGTCCTAACTCTCTTAATTAATCAGAGAAGTGTTTTGGGCGTCCCAGACAATGAGCCAATGGGAATGGGTCGTCACCTCACCTTTAGAAGGCAGCGTCGCATGATCTGTGGCAGATCGCTATTACAAAGGCGCGTTTGCCTGGCAAGCCAGATCGCTTTTTGGCAGAGGAGACGGACGTGCTCATGCGCGAGGTGAAAATGCACGAGCACATCATCGAACGCGTGCACCACTGTTACACCTGAGCCTTTCGAGGTGAAGCAGACGTGGGATGAGGTAGCAGCGAGTGTGTCCTCGTTTTCAGGCATCACCAGATCATCCGCACAGTGCCGAAAGTGGTATAACGATGTCGGAAGACGGGGAAAACAGAAGCTCACTGCTGAAGGAGAGCACAGGCGATCATTCAAAAATTAAAATCGTGCTTTGAACAGTGAACAGCGCAAAATGTGCAATATATAGATGTATAGCAGTACCACGTCTGAAATGTGTGCATTGCACCAGATAGTCCACAGCTCTAAGCAGAGTTCACTAGATGTGTCTTATCTTTTATAGTTTTACAGTTTAGAGTTATTAGATGCTAACTATACATGACGTTAACTTTACTGCGGTGCGTACGCCATCATATACTCTCTCAAATGACGGCTGCGTGTTAGGGACAGCAGCAATGTTTAATTAAGAAATGTTTCATTTCTTTTTAGGCAGGTTTCATCATTCACTCTATTCACCAATGGTGATTCCATTAGCTATACGCCAGGTTTCTTTGTGTATGCAGATTTCGATCACATTGTGGGGACCATGTAATATAAACATAATCCACACACAAAAAAACAAACACGCTCACACACCGTGACCTGTACTCATATCTTTGTAGAGACCGTCCATTAATTTTTATGGGCAAAAACCTATTCCCAGCAATGACAATCTTAGCCCCTACCCAGCCCTTTCCTTAACCAGATTCTTATAAAATTGAGTTTTCCTTGTTTGGACCAGAAAAATATCTCTATGTTTAATAAAAGTGTCCGACTTTAAACTGCAAGAAGCACCGCCATAGCACTGACGTCTTTTCTTACTTAGTTTATCCACAATATCTCCTTATAAAAGATGCTGCAGCTGTTGACAGTCCCTTTCTTCACTGCCACTTCAGTGCTTATCGCTTCAAAAACATCATATCTGACGTGCCCCACTAACTGAATTTGATAAACATAAGAATACTCTGAATTTATGAAGGTTCGTAACTTTTGGGCGTCACAGTACGCCTCTCATACGACTAATCTGCTTACCAAATTTTGGGCATAATTAAACATCCATGTAGTACTGGAAAGCCAGCTCCATCTGTCTTCTAAAGCCTTGGGGTTATTGCGAATGCGCCATATAATCGTGATTATACCGTGATGTGATATTGTGCAGCCCTAATTACTAATATATAGTATGACATATCCATACTGATATGTCCTGTACCACTTCCTCAAGTCATGTCCTTCTGAAAAACTATAGTCTACAGGTTACATACAGCCTGCACCTTCATTCCTCCATTTCACTGACTGCACAGCAATGTCTGGAACCTCTTGACAGTTCCTTAGGTTTTGTGATATGAAGACCAGCATGTAAATTTCCCTCACTTAAATCTAACATACTTGAATGAAAAATGTGAGTTATAAAGTCACCACCTTTCAGAATTTTGTAGTAACAGCAGTGATTTATCGATTTCATCCATCTATTATCTAAAGGGTTGGGGTGGGGGGCACAATAGGCAAAGGCTCTACAGGACAGAAGACCAATGTGCCATGACGACAACATACAAACTACACCCAGATATGTTATACTGTGTCGTTGTATCAGACACCAGGCCCAGAATGTTCTGCTGCTAATTTCTGTAGCATTTACTTATTTACACATATTAGCACTCTTACACCTGCCAGTCACCTACTCTTTTTTCAGAAAGTTCAGTTCATATATACGAACTGTATGTATACTGCATGTAATGTATACTGCATTAACCAGTGGCATAATCCAGTGTCAGAATGACAGAAATGACCTTGTTAATGGCTGTACCTACTGAAGTGGTTCAGGGTAACTTCAGTATCTCTTTGTCCCTGCTCACTGTCGCACTGCGCTTCAACAGAACAACAGTTATGCTACTGCCAAAAACATCAAAGGTGTCCACACTACCCTTGAACACCTGGACAGGAGGAACACCTATGCCAGGATGTTATTTCTTGACTTTAGTCCACCTTTTACCTCTATTCTTCCTGAAAAGCTTATGGGATCTGAAATCTCAGATCCGTGGGCCTGAGTAATTCCTTCTGCATTCATGTCCCGGACATCTGGACAGGGATCCGGACAGTGGTACATATTGAGAATAAAACGTAACCCCTCTGATTCTCAACATGGGGACTCCCCAGGGTTGCTACCTGAGCCCATGGCTGAACTTCCTCTTCACCCATGACTGTGTGGCTAAATTCAGAAGCAAATGCATCATCAAGTTTGCTGATGATGCTACAGTAATTGGTATCATCATCAATAATGATGAATCTGCCACAGAACGGAACAGGAAGGCCATACAGGAGGTTGAGAGGTTGGCTCAGAATATCACTGGGACTGACCTGCTGTTCCTCCTCGACCAAATATACCTCGTCCAACAAAGCAAAAAGTATATTACAGGACTCCAACCATGCTGGCCATGAGATCTTTTCACCCCTGGAGGTTTCACGGCACACTTCCTCCAAGCCTTCCGCATCATCACCAGCTAAATTTGGACCACCACAATACTTTTTCCATGGCACCGTAGTAAGTTTATTGCCTGTTGTTTGTTTGTTTGTATACTTTTGGTTGTCCTTCAGACTGGCTGTGACTGAACAAGAATTCCAATGTACTTGCTGCACATGCTGAATGAGGCAACCAAAATTTTGAGTCTTGAATATTGCATGAAGCAGAAATGAACAGTTGCCAGTTTGTTACAGCTCTGTGTGCATTCCGCTGTAATGGGAGAGCACCGAGAACCAGGTTTTTTTGTGAGTCGTGATTCGCTTCGGCACAGTGGGCAGGGGAAAAATGACATCAGGTCTGCGAGTATGATTATCAGATCCAAGTGATCATCAAGTAATTAGACCCGCTACAGAAGCATCCTCAAGTATATTTGAGGTCGACAAAAATAACTGTTTTGAAAACTTCCCACATTATTAAGGAGAAAGAGAAAAACTTGGGAGTTGGAAGTTTTTTCTCTGCTCAAGTATACAATCCCTGTAGAATGTTTAGATATTTCTCTTAAATCAGATATTGCTGACTTGTGTGAAATGGCAAAATACAGAGTTGATTAAAAATACATTTTGTGGGTGATTTTATTCTTCTGTGGTGTGACCTACTGTTCTAGTTAAAATATATTTAATGACATACAAGCAAGATTCTGCATTTAAAGATACTGTTTATTTATTATGGATTCATCATTTAACAGTAGCGGTATTTCTATTATATTCTCTAGATAGTATTGCATAATTAACCATTTAAGCAGCTAATGTGACTTAAAACATTTTGGATAACACTTTACTAGAGGAGACAGAAATATGTGGTACAAATCCAGTTACTACTGAAGTACAAGTCATGAACAAATATATAGTAGTTACTTAAGATTAAGTTGTGTCATAATTCATTAATGATGAACAAACCTGACATCACTGTTTCACGTTGTTCATTACTTGTTCTTTCAAAAGTTGCTTTATAGTTTCTTCAGTAGGTCACTTAGATTTAATTACAGAATTAACAGATATAGTGACAAATATAGTAACTGCTTGGGATAAATGATGCGTCACAGTTCATTAATGATGAACAAACATGACAAAAGTTTGTAACACTTAGTTTGTGGTTAATTAATACGTACATAATAGCATAATTCTACCTTATTTATGTCCCATCATGTAAAGTAATACCAATGTCTGTTATTTTTGTCTGGCATTTTGTAGCTTATTCTGCAGCTGTGGCTGTCTTGTGATTGGATGCAGACTGAATGCTGCCCTTTACTGTTTGTTAATGCGCTTTACCTGATTGTATGTTCAACCCAAACTTTATGACACTAAAGGCAACCCGTGGTATTTATATGTTATGTAACTTAATGACACGTAACCCTGCAGATCAGACTAGTAAGAGGAAAAATGCCGTTTCTGCTGCCATTATTACTATCATTATTATTTTTATTAATATCCTTTCCAGATCTACAGCCAGGGAAATGTCAAGGATCTGCTGGAGTGCTCTTGTTTTAGTGAATGCAAAATTTCTACTCAAGGTTATTTGAATTCATTCATTTTCCAACCCGCTTTATCCTATTGGATCGCGGGGGTGGGGGTCCAGAGCCTATCCCGGAAGCAATGGGCACAAGGCAGGGAACAACCCTGGACAGGGGGCCAGCCCATCGCAGGGCACACTCACACACTGTCACCATTCACTCACACACTGTCACCATTCACTGACACATGCACACCTACGGGCAATTTATTAACTCCAATTAGTCTCAGCGTGTCTTTGGCCTGTGGGGGGGAAACCGGAGTACCCAAAGGAAACACCACGACGACACGGGGAGAACATGCAAACTCCACACACATGTAACCCAGGCGGAGACTCAAACCCGGGTCCTAAAGGTGTGAGGTAACAGTGCTAACCACTGCACCACCATGTCACCACGGTTATTGAAGAAGAAAAAATAGAATAAATGTATTTCTTAACTGCTTATACAGTAGAGGGTGTAGGTTTGCATATTTAAAAAATGTTATTATTAGAATTAGCAATATTTTTCCAATATGTGGATCGGTTCATTGTTAAAAGTATTCAACTGTTATCTGGATTAACTGGAGCTGTGTCTCTTTAGGTGCCTGTGTATATGGATGGTGCCCAGTGAGGCATCCAGGGAAAATGTGATGTAACAGGCTGCTGTTCACACTGTTGCCAACTGACATTACTCAGCGAAGAATGCAAGTTACCTTGTGAAATATGAGGTATAACAGGGGCCTAATTGATGGAATACAGTGTTTCCTCACAGATGGAAATAATGGCTTTTCTGCCACTGATATGCAACACAACCTTGGCTTGAACATCAGCCAGATAAGCCAATAATCCCTTGGTAAAGGCTTTTCTCACATTTGGCCACCTTGGGAGTCAGTGTACTGTAGTGTGATAGACAGCAAATGTCAAAACAGTAAGATGTTCTCAAATAGAATTTTGTTTGGTCCTTGAGATGGCTCCTTGTAAAAGCTATCAATTAATAAGTTCAACGTGATTAGGGACTTTTTCAAAGTCATCACGGCTGAACTTGATCATCGTTGGCATGTTGCCTTTTACCACTCATTTACATTTATTCCTACATCAGTTAAAATTGTTTTATTGTAAATTTACATTTTTTTTCAAAATACTATTTTTAAATTAGTGTTATATGCAGTCTGTACATATTTACTTAAACATCTGAAAGATGATTAATAAGAAAAAAGTTAAGATAATGATACTAGCAATATATGCATATTTGTCAGAGGGATGCATAGTTTTTTACAATTAGATAAAGGGCTTACAGCATTTAGTGAAACCAGCTGAACCAAATATTAAACATGCTTTAGATATATTAACAATAAGTTAATTTTAAAGCAAATTTGATACACTTATTAATTTGCTGTGCAGAAGATCAAGCAAAACCTCCCAGAACAGTAAGATCCAATATCTGGCAGCTTATAGCTGCTGCAGTTCATTGCCTGCTCTTCCTGGTGTTCCCTTTTTGCGTTTGGCGCTACAGTAGGCTTCAAGCAGTAAAGGCAGCATGTTAGTACTTTGTGCAGGTAAATTAAGGCAGTACATTCCTGGACTGACTCTCTGTTTGACTGGAAAGGGACCAAGGTATCTAGTTTTGAATTTCTAAGAGGTAATGTAAGGTTTTCTGTGGCCAACCTCAGCAGCTAGCCAGGCCAGTGGCATGGGGTCACACACCTCCTTTGTGGTACTTCATGAGATGTTACCTTAGTTGAATGTACCTGTGTATCTTCATTTAGAGTTTTTCTTTTTCCAAACCAGTCATCAACAGAAGGGATGTTGGTACATGACAGATTGAGCGGAAACAGGGGGGTTGGTACCCCAAGACATGCGGGGAAAGCGGGTAAACATGTTGTTGAGCTAACAAGGAAGTTATAGGCATATTTGCTAAATAATTTACCCTCTCTGACTCTCTGACTGCTTGTCTGACTGCTTGTCAAAAATGTATATATATAGACAATGGGCAAGTTTCTGAAATAGCCATTTAGTCTAGCTGTTGTACTGGGGATACCACCTTGAGGAAAGGCTGATTGTGGATCCCAAGCGTGCAGCAGGCGGGACTAGGGCTTCCGCTCTGTCACTATGTCCTCTGGGATCTTACAGGAGTGAAACACCTGATGGGTGAGGAGTTGGGGAAACTACTATAGCAGGGCCTAATTTGCATAAGGCAGCCAATCTACAAACCTTAAAAAACTAATGATCACTGTTGTTGAGATAAGGGCAAGGATGATATTAAAACATTTGGGAATTTTGTGTCGTCTTCCTGTGAACCCTGCTAATATGGGACAATAGCATGAGTATTACAATTTGGGCTCAGGAAGTCCAGGAGGGGGGCGGCATGGTGGTGCAGTGGCTAGCACTGTTGCCTCACACCTCTGGGGCCCGGGTTCAAGTCTCCGCCTGGGT
>JAODKF010000035.1:257318-285456 GCA_026779585.1 Mormyrus proboscirostris | reverse complement strand
GTTGCTTCCGGGATAGGCTCCGGACCCCCCGCGACCCATTAGGATTAAGCGGGTTGGAAAATGGATGGATGGATGGATGGATGGAAGTCCAGGAGACATTAATTTCACTTGCCAAGGGTGTCCCTTCCCCAGGCGAGCTGGTGCATTTCCTGAAGAGCACGGAGAGTACAGGATGGTGACGGCTCGGCTCGTCACCCTGCGTGCTTGGGTTTTGGCATGGACAGACTGTGTTGGCACGCTTGTGGCATTCTGAAGTTACCTAAGGTTCCCTCCCCCTCGCTAGCGCTAAAGCCTGGCCCCCCCACCCCCGATGCTCCCATTGGAGGTGATCTAAACGGCCGGACAGATTCATGAGGGACTATAAAGTCTCCCTTTTGTCTTGGGGTGCAGGTTCGCATTTGAATGTGTCCAAAGGCTCACAGGACTTGGGCCTCTAGCAGGCTTTGGGTTCCCCAGTTCAACATGTAAGGAGAAGGAACCAAATGCGGAGGGGTGATGAATAACAGAATCCTGGCACTAGGGTCAGAAAGGAACAAAAGGTAAAACAACTGGCAAAAATTAAACCAAAACTTACGAGATTATGATGATGAGCACAAGAAATAATGAGAAAATGTTAAAATGACACGCAAACTTCTAAGAAATTGTACAAAGGCTTGGGTGAAGGCTTGGACTTGCCTGGAAACTCCAACAATATTGAGGAATGAGGATCTTGCTTGGCTGTTTACATAACCGCTGGAACGCTTTACCTACTCGTAGTTTCTGGTGTTCCCTGATTATGTTCCTTTCTATAATGCCTTTTGCCAAGGGGGAATTCTGTCAGGGTTTCAATAATGGCTTGAGTAGTTAAAGTGTCTTCCTGCAAAGGGTTTTTAAAAGAATCCTTTAAAATTAAGCAACTTTCATAGTAAATCTTTTGATGTTTGTGAACTGGTTTATGTTGTATAAAAAAACACGGACCGGGGATGCCAGCACATCATTTGATCGTCAGATTTATGAGGTTGTGGGCCCCTTCCCAGAGGTTAGGGACCTCTCACTTAGTTGATTGTTTTTCATGGTGTCTTAATGGCAGTTTGTGGCGAACTGGCTAGCATTGTTTTGTGTCTTACCTCTACTCTCTGTGTGGAGTTTGCTTGTTTGCTAGGAGTTAGCTTGTTCTTCATAGTGTACGGCTACTGTCTGCCCTGTACTGCATGGGAAGGTGAATGGATTAATAGTGATTGCCAGTGACCTTCCTGTCTGTAAAAGCCACAGCCCATCTTTTTTGTTGTCCATTGCCAGAATCGTAAGTGGTCTGTGGCTGACTGAAAGACTCTTTATCCAGGCCATTAATTAAGCTTCACTTATGCCTAAAATGCAAAGCTGCAAATGGTACATATCCACCTTCCCACAAGCACCTGCTTTCCTCAGTCTATGTTCTGCACATACCATGTACCTGTAGTGATCCTTTCTTTGCAGCTTCCTTTTCCAAAATGTCCAGAAGAATTTGATCCAACTGCATCATAAACAACAATTACATGCTATAAGTATTCCCTAGCTCTTTCTGTGTAGTATGCTATTGCCCTCCAAACCCCAGAGCCCCATCAACCAGCACTATGTTGACATGTTCTGGTGTGTTTATCTATAAGGCTTTCTTGGTTCATAATGTTTTGTTGCCGCCTTTTATATGGTCTGAAATTGTGCTTCCCCATTGTTACCAATGTAGTTCAAATACAGCTACGACACATAAAGAAAATTATTTAATTAACATGCTCAGTCAGTCTTTTTTGGGTGCTTCCACCTTCGTCAGTGAGCTACTTCACTTCTGGTCGAGCACATACAAAGAAAAATCTCCACTGGGGAAGGAATCGTCACTTGTAATTAACTATTCTTGTTGATGCTTTTTTCAGGCCTGCTGCTTTTATATCACCCTCAGTCAGGTGACGCTGTTCATTCAGTTTGTAGAATTAAGTCTCTTTGCTTTCGTTCTAGCATGAGAAACGTGTATCATATGTGCTTAATATGGCTATTTCACCGTCATCATGAAATCTCTATGGAAATGTCACTCCATGAGATTTTTTTGTGCCGTGGCTGACTGGTTGATGAGATATGAACGATACATCTGCACATTTGTTTTGTGGCATGGTGGAGCCTTAACACCAGCTTATATGAAGCCGTGTACTAGGTTCATTGATTGTTGCATCCCTAATTTGCTTTTTTTAAAAAAAAGCATAAAAACTGGCTTTAAATCGAAAATATTTACATTTTTTGTGAATGCATGAATGCTATTTTTAAAATAATAAATAATGTGTTTTTATGATTCAGTCACATATAAATTTTAAGACGGTGTTTTATGGGATATGAGCCTGGAACCAGATTTGAATCCTATTTTGCATGTTTTATTTTCCCTCCGTTTGAAAACTGCTATCTGCTATCTATTCAGATTTCAGTGGGGAAATTGCTTCTTCACAGTAGTTCTTTGGATAGCGATATTGGAATATGCTGGCAAAAAATCGCTGCCTGCTTTTCTCTGCCAGTGCGACGTCAGGGGGAATCTGCATCCGATGGTCCCGCTTGGTGACCATCCTTGTCACAGTTATTCTTCCAGGGAGACAACAACATTGCGGTGCTAAGGGACTCGGAGTACATCTACAGTGGATTAGAATGTGCTCCTCGTAATGACTGTCCGTCCTTCTATTTTTCATAGATTGTCTCTTTATTGCACACCTACTGTGAAGAACGAGGCAGCACTCTTCAGCTCCGGCTAAAATGTTAATGTCTTGTGATAAAGTCGCACGGCAAGAAGTGTCCCTTTTTGTCAGAATTCAAAAGCCAGTACAGCCAGGACCCCGTTTCTACTTTTATAAAGATGAAAAATGGAAATGATAAGCAAACTGAAAGCCTAAAAGGAAACCTGTCCATTTGGGAAGGCAGATTTTCCATGATTAGAAACATAGAACTCCTTCCTATTTAGACAAAATCAGGGCAGGATTTGGTGTAATTTAGCCCACTTCACATATGTGTATAATTATATTATTTCTAACAAATAGTTTCAATAATTGTGGCATATCTTGAAATGAAATTATACTACATTTTAGGTCAACTGTTCATCCAATTTAACTTTAACAGCCCTCAGTTCTGTTTGTATGCTAAATTAGCAGATGGTAGCTGGTAAATTTTTATTTTGAATGCTGTTTGTTTGGTGTTCAGAACTCTTCTCCACGACACTTGTTTATCTGTCATGGGGAAAGAGTCAGGTGACCAGGATTTTAATTTCAATGATGATTAGCTCTGTTTGTCCCTTATTCCCACAAACTGTGTAAACTGACATGTTGTTTTTTGCGTTGGCCCTTGAGAAATCTTATTACATTATAGATGCCAGGACCTCTGCTTGTGTGTTATTTTGGTCGCTGAATTCCCCGCCTGAGTTTCTGCTTTTCATTCGTTTCCCCGTCTGCTGAAGCAGCTTCTTTATTTTTGTGTTTCCTTTTGAGTGCTGTTTAACCTGTCCTTGTCCAGCACGATCCTGTCAATGAATGATGCCTCAGCGCTTTCTGCCTCGCACCAGCAGCAGAGCAGGTCTGAGATCCAGCTCCCGGTGCGATGCGTTCGCATGGGTTCTCCTGTCGTCTCTTTTGGCTAACATCTCTGTCAGCAATCTTAGCCCGTTACAGGCACAAGTACCCACATCTCATCCAGCGATCAGTTCTGCCACAGAGCACCACCTGTGTTTATACTTCAACTGTACTGCTATCATTAAGTCGGTAAATGCAAAAAAGCACACACTGACGTTTGTCAGCATCAATGCAGATGACGAACTTACTTCTAGAACCCTGCGACCCAATCCCGCAGACTGAAGTCCAGAGGATGTGCTCTCCCACTCCCTGTGGAACACTGTGAACCTGCTTTAACCGGGCTGTGATCATCTCTCACCCACACTACAGTCTCCTGGCTGGACATCTGATATGCATCACCTTACCCTTCCACCTTTTGAGAACAGTGCTTTGGATTCCTCACATCTCACCCTTTCCTACCTCCCTTCTTTGGCTGCGGTTTTGAATCTTAATGCGCTCGATCTGCACAGAGCATGCATACTACCGCCAAAGCAGGATTTCTACACTGGGTGATGGCATGTACTCACTGATGGTTGATTTCTGTCTGTCAGACACATTATGTTGTGATTCTATCTATCTTCCATGTTGATGCTCACACAGAAGAGATCCTTACAGCTGTTCCACGTTTGTGACGTGTTCTGTGAATTAGACCCCAATCAAAGCAGAAGTCATACTCATGAAGGGACATGAAAGAGTAATGCGGAGTGAACCTCCCTCACCCCCATACCTGCAGGGGGCTTTAAATTGACCCCTTTCAGAAGGCTTTGGCTCTGCCCCTGGCCACAGATACCCCAGAGGAACAGGATTTCCCGACTTTACCTCGGAAACACCTTTGAAGCTAATCTGAAGATTCTCATGAAGCGAGCGGCTCGCATAGCCTGTCTCCACCCTGCCTCATCATCGTTCGTCTTGTGAAGCAGCCATGAAAAGTAGCCCACCTTCCTTTACGGCCATTCATATTGGCTCAGAATATCTCCCTCTGACAATCAACTTTATTACACGCAACATTTTCGATTTTTCCCCTATATTTTTTTCTCCTCTAACTGTGTTTGATATGTATCTCGATGTAGTCAGTCAAGTCAGACCTCATGCACACTTTATATTTTGATTATTTTTGATTACTTTCGCAGTCTCTTTACTGGCCCCTAGTACTTGATGCGGTACCTAGTGTCAAGATGTAAGTATTTAACTATTTCACACTCACTGTTGTTGCTATGGTGCACCATTACCATAGCCAACATGAAGGGACAATATAAATGAATATTTTTGAGTATCTATAAAGAAAGCATAGAAATGTATGCAAGAAATGAAGAACATGTAGTGTTCAGGTACTTTGTTTCACTTTTGACTGTAGCATTGTTACAGATTAACAAGGTTGCTCCCAAGTAAAACAAATCAGATTTCATTCATTTTATATGTGTAATGTTCCAGTTTTAATTAACAATTCAAAACAGGCTTGTCTGGAACAGAAACCATTTACTGTGGACAGTTCAGTGACATATTGTACAGGAGCAGCCCACCTAGATTTGTCAATTGTTTTGTATAAGGTAAGACAATTAATACTTTTAAAGGATTCTTTTGAGCGTCATATGTGGTTTTTAGTATGGTGACATAACAGAGAAGTTGGGTTAGGCAAAGTTAGTCTGATTCTGAATTCTGATTTTTGATTAAGAACGTAACTGTCAGTGGGAATGAACCTACAGCCTGACATGTCCATCTCTGCGTTGCTGTGCCACACCAATTCCCTCTAGGCACGCTGGTGCAGTACGAGTGTGCATGCCCTGTGACGGACTGGCATCCCATCCATGGTGCATCCTGGCCTTGTGCCCTGTGGTGCGCTCCAGGCGCCCCTGGCATCCCTGACCAGGATCTGCACTTAGAAGATGGATTGGTGTTTGGCTCAGTATTTTTTTTAAAGTTTAAAAGCCCATATTGAGTGTCCAAAATTCAATGAAGTTGTGAGCAGAGGTCATCCCTTTCCACACTTCTGAGTTGTTGTTCCTTTAATTACTGATGGAGACAGACCTGGGGATCAGGTTACAAGGGGAACATCTGGCAGCATGCATGCGTCTGTCAATTACCAGACCACCTCCATCTGAATCTCCCGGTAGGAGAGCCCTTGATAGTTTCTTTACAAAACCGCAAAGATAAAGTTTTCTGGGCTGGGTAGAAACTTCGGCACTGACTACACTATGCCATTGCTGTGAGCGAATGTACAAACATGAATAAAATGTTTCTCTTTAAATCATAGGCTTTCACTATTTTTTGTTTGCAATCAGCCACCCAACCTCCCTGGGTCCATTACGCCTCTGCCCTCACCCTAGTGAGTTCTCTAATCCAGTATCAAGTAAGGACCTTGGTACTGGAATACAAGGTTGCCAAGGGAACAGGCCTTCATCAGATCCTTCACTGCTATGAGTACGTCACGATCCTTAACGGGACTTCTGGCTGTGCCCTGCAAGGCTGCCAATCAGGCCTGTTGGTTCCTGGCTTTGGGCCCGGTGCAGCAGAGCAAGGTGCGAAATGGGCATTGAAGGCTACCTTACGCCTAAGGTCCTGAATGCGTCCTAAGCACGTTCACAGTGCATTAACCTGCTGCAATGCACTCAGTGGCTGTTTTGTCGACGGCTGGTCTATGCTTATATACCTTCATGTTTAGTCCAGTTCTCTATGAGGACTATTAGAAAACTATTCATTTCCTTCCTAAAATTTGTACACTATGTTTCTTATGTGTTGAATGGTTCTGTTGTGCAGGGTTGTCCTTTGCATACTGGACATCACACACCACCTACTTGTATCCGCTAAGTGTAGTCATTCCTATATACAGACCTTTTTAATACCTAGTCTAAAAAAGGTGAATGACATATGAGGGAATATGGAACATCTGAAGACTTTAATGAATTTTCTTTTTGCATTCAGAATTATCTATTGCAATGATAATGCTGAAAAAAAAATTCTCACATTTGAATAAAGGGCTGCCATAAAATGGGCTGTGAGAGATTTATTATAAGGATAGACTTGCTAGAAAAGTCATTTACCGCTGATGAAGTTTGAATTGTTTTCAGCTGTACTGCTCCCTCAGTGTGGAACACCTTATCGCACCTCGGAGGTGGTCACGTAGCGATTGCTGAGACTGTGGGTGAGATTTCTAAGCGAAAAATTGTGAAAAAAGAAATTAAATGGAATGAACGCAGGGGGGGGGGAAAAAGTCTGAAGATATTTATGTACTCTTGAGCACTAAGAATCAAGACAGCTGGGTTTTCATTGATTAAAGAAGAGGGGCGCGCTTTAACAATCAGCCAGGATGCTTAGCATAAGTGCCCCCAGTCGGCAGAAGCTCTGGAGCCGGCTGAGCCCTGTACTGCCTCAGATCAGGGCCCTATTGTTCCGTGTGTAGGACAACGCAGTGACAGAAACCAAAGTCTGCAGTTCAGAAGGAAAGCCAACAAATTATCATTATTTTGAAATGTGCAGCCAGGTAATAGGGATACGTCCACAGTTAATGGGATTGTCGCAGTTCCGCTCCTCATCTTCGCTTTTTCACTGTGCTCTTTGTTAAACACCCATTTGGCACAGAACAGGGAATATATCCCTGCTTCCCATAAACAATGTGTATGTGAAAACAACATGAAAATATCATGAAGATTAACTGCAGTTTATATCATTTTTGCATTTCAGTTTAAATGGAAATCAGTAATTGCTTTTTTGCATGATTTCTAAGAAAACAAGTTTAGTGGAATTTAGTTTGTTGAGCCTAAAATGGAGAGAAAATCATCCTGCTGAACTTTTAGTTGCCCTATGAATTGTAATTAAAATTACTGGCATTAATAGATGGACCTTGCAGTTTTTGCTTATATTTCATGTGCCCTGCATAAACACACACACATGTTCACACACACACACACACACACACACACACACACACACACACACACACACACACACACACAGAGGGCCATGGAGCCTCTTTGTCTTTTTCACATGTCCTTGATGCTAGAAAAGCTTCACTGCCCAAAACAGTAAATGGCCTCTTTTTATATCCTTCTGTGTTTCTTTCTTCTCTTTAGTCGTGAGGAGAATATGGAGATAAATTTGGCCTGTCAAGCAAGAGTGGGCTAACCTATTCCTTTTCATTTATTCAGTTCCTCAGCCATTTATAAACTGTAGCAGTTTATTTATTATCATTGTTGTAATTTTTTCCTGCGATATGTCGTCTCTCACTCGCTCTCTGACTCTGTGTCAGCTGCGTTATAATATTCCATATTTTCTTGTACGTTCTTTTAGCCTTTGTAACGGAATACCAGATATGGTGTGACAAGGAGACCTTAATGCACATGTCCTGCTTAGAGATACAACCTTCCAGACCCGGGGAGAGGCTTACCAATCCATTTTTCTTTAGAAACCATATTTTAAGCACATGGGGCACAGATTTTGCTTATGCTTTATAACAGGTTAATAGTGTAGTGGTTATGATGTGCAAATAACAGTCAGGCACTCTGGTACTCATGCATGAACACAGTGATACAGGAACCCTGTAAGAATAAGGACAACCAAACCCTCCTTGTTCAAACATCCTCAAAGCAGTTGCTGCCCAGGTTTGGTTTGGCTTGGTTCGGTTTGGTGTGGCGTCAATTTAAGGGCTGATTAGTCAAGTTGTGACAGCTGTGTGATGAGGGGATGGCTTCAGGAGCTCACCAAAACAGAGACCCGGTTAACGGAAGCTGTCTGCAGCCCTTCCTTTGTATGTCCCGTCCTGGCTCGCACCGCAACCACAGTTTATGCCAACTTCAGATTCAGCACACAAATGTCAGCGTTTTATTTAGTTAGCAAAAATCATTTTGTACAGACACATTCATGTTGTGCTTTTATTACGACATGCATGCCTGAAAAATGTTTTACAGCATATGTGACAGAAATTTGAATGAAATGATAGGAACTTTAGTCAGTTTTGCCTGTAACATTTGATAACTTTTCCTTTCAGTTATCTTACTGTGTGCATCAGAAGCTGAAGGAGGCAGGTTGGGGTGATATCTGGGCTGAGCTGCGGCGGGAGTCCTGAAACAGGAGATAATGCCGCCTGACATTCTCTGCGCTGGACTTACTTACATCTAATGAGGGGGAGACACCGGCGCACTTCCATTCCGCTTCATGCTCGTCCTCGCAGAAGAGCTACAAACATCTTCAATATTTTGAGAGTTAATTGCTGATTGCTGAGATACATACATACATAGTAATAAGGAGTTGGCTTTCCTTTTGTTTTCTAAAATGTCACAAAATATTACATTTACATTTTTTTGAAGAGCAGTGGTTTAGCGGGGCTGTTGTAATCCAAAACAACTTTTTAATTTGAATAACCATGCGTGATATATGACATTCCATTAACCTTATTTACTCTGTAGTCGTTAGCACCCCGAAGTAAAGATCCCTTAAAATTACCTTCATTGAAAAATTATCCTTAAAAAGTGGTCATTTTTTATCGGTGTATGATAAAATCATTATAATATGGTACATAACGGTTACCCAATTAATGCACTTATACCTCCCTTAAAGCTTCAGCATTGACAGTGTCAATATAGAGTTATATACATTCTGAAATGAGTTGGATCCCTTCCATCCATTTTCTGTAACTGCTTTTCCTATTTAGGGTTGCACTGGGCCAGAGTCTACGGGTACAGCCCAGGATGGGGTGCCAACCCATAACAGGGCACGCTCATGTCCCACACACAAACCTGTGGGCAAATTGGCAACTACAAGCTTCCTCAATTTGTGCACTATAGGGGGACACATGGAGGAATCCCAATGACAACACAGGGAGAACATGCAAACTCCACACACATGGAGCCAAAGCAGACACTCGAACCCTGGTCCCAGTTGCGTGAGGCAACAGTGCTAACCACGGCACCACTGTGCCCCTATTTAGTTACATTGTTAGATGATAATAATGTATGTTTAATATTTTAATGCATGCTATTCATTGAATTTAAACTAAATATTGGCGGCATGCCAGGTTGGTAGTAACATCTGTATAGATCTTTTTTTTTCTCACCAAGCAGCTCAGCTACAAGGCTTTATACATCCTGTGTGTACAATTCATTGTACTGCCCAGTATATCACTGTAAACACATCAGGTGAATTTATGAATATAAAGCAGAAACATAACATATGTCTTTAATAGGCATATATATCTTGATGAAGAGAAAAAGTTATTTCAGTACCTTAAAAATAAACAAAACATATCATACAGTATGACATGGGGGTGACAAAACATAGCAGTCCTGAGAAATGACATCTTCCAAGAGGTTTTCTGTTGTGCATAATTCTGAGGATATTCAGATGGGTTTGAAGTCTCAATAGGAAAACTCACGTTGCTGACAGAAACTAACATTTTATCACAGGGGTCAATTTTTTCACTTTTTATTATGGTATACATGTTGATACAAATTTCTGCTTTCAGATTTACTGTCTCATAATAAGCCATACTAATAAATACGTCTGTGACAGTTTAGAAGGTGAAAGAATTTCCTTTTATCCATCTACAAGCCTTACTGTACTTTAACAATACTGCAGAGTCAGTGCGGTTGATCTGGACAGGAAGCAGATTGCCAACATAGCAGTGATGGTGTTTGTAGTCCTTGGGGCTTAAGTTGTAGGCAACACAAACCCCTTCCTTTGTTTGAATGATATAAAGATCCAGTAAATGAAAATGACTGCAACAAACCTCTATTGCACCATAGAGTTGTGCATGCATACAGCTCCAGTGATGGGGTAATTTGTTTCTTAGCAATCCTGATGCCATAAACACAGTTTTGAGGCAGACGTGTCATTTTTCATCTTGGGCAAACAGATGCAGTTTGGAAAAATGGCAAGAATTTGTAACGCTTTACCAGTCTGTGTTATTTAAACAGCCTTTGTTTATTTTTCCTGATTTGCTTGAAATGTATTCGCAGCCATATTGCTTTATTGAATTGTCATATTTTGTTTTTCTGTCACATTTTGATGCGAGGAAACCACAGATTGAGGCATGAGAAATCCATCCTTCAACTTTTAAATGCTTATCCTGGTTAGAGCCGTGGAGGGGCCTGGAGCCAATCCCAGGCAGCGTAGGGCGCAAGGCTCCGGTACACCGCAGACACGATGCCCGTCCATTGGAGGGCAGATGCTCATATGACATGCAAGCTCCGCACACAGGAGGCAGCATTCAAACCACCATCAACTGAGGTGTGAAGGGACAATGGTACCACAGACTCGATATGCCACCTAGCTAAGCCGAATGTCCGCATGGAACTTTCATTTAGTAAATACATTTGATTTCAAGGAAGGCAGCATCCAAAAAAGCAATGGGCCCAACATATATTAGCAGTCTGGGGTTCTGTTTTCATCCCTGACGCTTGTGTTGATGTTAACAGAGGGAACGTATATATTTTTTTTTTCTGCAGTAGTATCATCTTCTAGAAGCCTGGCATGAGACAGCTGGCCCCTTCAGCAAAAACAGAGGAAGGCATTGGCTGAATGAGACCTGGTGGTAATGGGCGACATTTGCCAGCGTCGATCAGCTGTCGTGCTGTAAGGAAAAACCCGAGAATTATCATGGATCCATACCAAGATAATGAAGGCTCTGATGATTCCTCGCTGGCTAACCTTTAAGTGGCCATGTCTGTAACCTTCTCATCAATATGCCAGCTTAAGCGAGTCCCTGTGGTGTGTTTGGACCAGTAATACAACAACATAATATAACCCTAAAGCTTTTTGAACATATTGAAAATGAGAAGTAATGAGGCTCTCAAAACTGTCATTCCAGTTTGTTACACATTTATTTCTCTTTTAACCAGAGCCAGACCAATCATTCATTTTGAGTCTGATGCTGAACATGATATCTGTGAGGCCTGTCTGACAGATACCGATTAAACAACTGACACATTTAATATGTCAGCCATTAAAATTGAGAGAGAAATTGAGTTTTTTTCTTTGTATCTGTAGAACATTGTTACGATACAGTGAAAAAAAAATGCAACGCAACAAATTAACTGTTTAATACAATAATTATGTGTTTATTATGTTTTCATAGCTCCTGTCTTCAGATTCAGTGCAATTCAGATATGTGTTAGCATTTAAAACTAAAAAATATATTCCGTTTTTACGTCATTCTGAAACACCTTGGTACACACTTAGTGGTGTATTGAAAATAAGTTGTCTTGCAATGGTTACTATGATTAAAGATAGAATTAATGCTATTAAGACTGTCCTCGTGCCTATGACTGCGGTTTTGTGTTGCATCACGTGGATGGCTGGGTAAACGTCGAGCATCTGTGGGATGCGTCGTTGTATGTAGAAGGGATCCGCGTTGTGACACATTACTTCCATCACCAGCATCAAAATTATCTACCATTTGTGCCATAGTAGCTATTTTGTTAGTTCAAACCCCACAGGATTTCCTCAGTTCACTTCTCACACTGACAGATCTTAGCCACCCGACTCCCTGTTAGTGGTTTATGGTTCTGCCCTCCCCAGACCGCTCTCAAGAGGTCCTCACCATGGCTGAGCGTCAGCACCCCACAAGCCTTTCCATTTTGGCGATGCTCTGACCCACTCAGTCATACTCCAAACATGGAATGTTAGCTTTTCATCTAATGTATCTCAGACCTTTTTTTTTTTTTATACAAGACAGTTAGTGTTATTTAAGTCGTGTGACATGGGCATAATGTTTTGGCTCATCGGTCTGTGTGTGTGTGTGTGTGTGTGTGTGTGTGTGTGTGTGTGTACAGATTTAAGAAATACTGCCCAAATAATCGTTGAGTATTATACATTATAAGTTAAGTAAATTTCTTTCTACGTAATTTGCATATCATATATGCTGAATATTGATGTGTCTGAATCTCAGTAGCTTTTTGACCTCAACTCCAGCAACCTACAGTCTCAAAAAATACAGAAAATTCTGAAAACATTCTTGCTAGTCTACTGTTTGTAGTGGCAACTGTCGTTTTATGAATGTAAAAAAAGACTGTAAAATGATTAATATCTAATAAGCATTTTCAACAAATAGTCTTTTTAATTTATTTTAAACAGGATATGTGTATGGTACAAAGCTTTCATTTATTAAGTTCTAAGGAACAATATGTCAAAAATAGCATAGACACATATATTTGCATAAAATGCAAAATTAATCAACCATGTGCTGTTGCTTGATAAAGCTGAATGTGTCTCACTATGTTATGGACAAATTATCAACAAACAGCCAACAACATATTAATGTCAACACAACAACTTGTACAAAAAATAGTATGACTTTCAATTCTGAATGCATGGAGAATAAAATACACTTATAACAGTACGATAATAACACTCTGTAACTTTAAAACTTAAAATGTTCCCTTGTGCAGACAAACACCATAGGGTCTTAGCTATTGACCTAATAGCTGTTAAACTTTTAGTGTTTAGCATAAATCTAGTTACACTCAATTTGTAGCCAATCGTCTTTCAGACATTTGCTCTCTGCTTTTCGTGTGTTTTCATACATGAAGCAGTGTAATATGTTTTATTGTCTTTGTTTTGCATTGATTAGTCAGGTCTTACTACGAGAGGCAGTAGCACAATGTATCCCTCAGAAACAAAACAGGGTTACTGGGACAAAACGACCAGTGTGTTAGAGAAACACCATTTCTGGGCAGAGATTAATGACTCAGGGAAACAAACAGCTGCATGTCATTTTTAATTTAGAATTACTCTTTGTACAGTAACTGATATTAAATACATGCAGCTTACATGAGCTCTGCTGGCAGATGCTCACACTTAAGTGGTCTCCCAAGTGCAGGAAATGTACAGGCGTCTTCTTTTCCCAACTGAAAGCTTGAAAAGGCTTTCTAAGCGCCCATAACAGCCTGCTGAAGCTGGCCCTCCCTAAACGCTGCCTGCAAGCGAGCGTGCGCCATTTGAGTGTCTCGCTAGCCGAGCGGACAGTCGTCCTCCTAACGAGGGGAAACTTGGTGGCTGCCCTTTGAAGAGTGTCCTATCTGTGTGAAACGCCGCTGCCACCCCCCTGCTGGGCCCGCTGCTTCCTGCGGCGATAAAGGCTTCCCGGCCCAACAGATTTGTGTGCTCTCCAAGTGGAAGATTTTGCTTAAGAAAATTGATACGTCGAGCGATGTATCCGCATCTCTAGCGTTTAACACGTTTAACGAGGATTAGAACTCGTTTAGAAGGATTTGCCCTTTCTGTGTTTTTAAAATTGCAATTTTTCCTCGGTGCCGTTTGACTTTGTTATATATATTTATTGCTCCGTTGCTTAACTCTGCTTAAGTAATTGCGCTATGTTTGGATACAGCCTGATGATGCGATGCCAAGCCTTTGAATAGCTCTCTGAAGAGGTTTTTTTCCTTCCTTTTCATAGCTGGCAGAGCATTGACAGTGGCTGCACTATGTGTAATTCCCCAGATTGAAAAGCTGTTTCACAATGAGAGATTTCCTCCACGAAACCACATCTGCAGATGGCCTTTTCTTCACGGGCTCAATCCTTAGACCGAATGTGCTTTACTCTTTATAATTGAGGCCCGACTCGAAATGTGGAGCCGTCCGATTAACCTACAGCTAGGGAGGTTCCCCGGGGGAGGCGGGCCCTGCCCGGACTGGCACTGCAGGCTCATCCTTTCGGTGTCGGCGAGCCCAGTAATGTTTGGAGTCCCCACTCGGCACGGCCTGTCGGGACTGGACCCTTCTCGACCGCTCGCACACATCAGGGTGGGAACGCCTGAGTATGTCCTCCTCTTCATCGACAACACCCAAATGGAGAAAATATTCCAGTAGCTCATGGGAGCCCTACTTTCCGCTTGGCCGTTGGCAGCAGTTTGGTTAGATCGTTCTGCTTATTTGTTTCCCTTTCACTCCCTCCGTTCCTAAACTCATTACAGAGCAATCAGACCCAAGAGCTGAAGTGTGGATCCAGTGGGAGCAATAACTGTAAATAAGCCGGGCTGCGGGCTGCCCGATAACATGCTACCAAGATAATGACGGGCCTCCGTAGCAGTCCTGTTGACCTTCTCACTGCACCGGGCCCACCAAGGTCCCTTTCGGCTCCCTCTGTTTTCATCTGCAAGCTCTCTGCAGGAAGGGCTCTGATCTGTGATACCGCAGGTGGGAGACAGCGGCTAAAATAAAACACCCGCGCTGATATTCCACTGCTTCGTCTTGTCCTTCACTGTCCTCGCGGCTCACCTATAAACAGACGCCATGCCACTGGAACACGCTGGTATTTGCTTACCTGCTCTTACCCAGCCTGTAAATTCATTTTAGTAAGAGAGGGAGGGATAAACAAAGCCAACCAGTGATGTAACTGCATTACCTCGTCTATAAGTGTCTGATAACAACGCAGGGTGCCTTTATAAGGTCTTGTTATATGGCTGCAAGTAGCCAGACATTTTGTACCACAGCCGAGCTGACAGAGCTGATGGGGTTTAGCTAATTACATTATGAAGGCCTTGCCGTGACCTATAACTGACTACTAAAGGCCAGACTAGCTTAAGGCTTTATTTGTAAAAGGCTGTAATGAAAGGGCTTTGCAAATATGTGAGCTTAGTAATTTGTAACTTTCTAGATTGCGGTTGCCTACTGTGTCATGCTGGTACCCTTGAGATCTGTCTTTCAGCACTTCCTCTTTTGGGAAGGGAGCCAGGTAAATGTGAGGCTAGAAGGGAAGACGGTTTATTAATAAAAATTCATTTCGCTTTGCCATCTTTGTTCTTTTCCATCTTTATCTTTTCTTTTTATATTTCATGGTAAGTGGGGATGCGTTTTATTTATATTTTTGCACTCACTGCCATCTTCAGGACAGTACTTGAATTTGAGGTAGTGGCACATCGAGAAGCTACTTCCCTGTGGTTTTAGCCGTGTCTTTCTTTTAGCACATAATTCTTTTAGCTCTGATTGGGTTTGTGAGGCGTGTATTAGTGCGTTTTGCAGTTTAGGGACAGACACTATTACAGTGCGATGCTGGCTGGGATCGTAAATAATGGCGCTGAAGCAGCTGGGGCCTCATGGACAGCTTGCCTTGATACACCAGAGAGCCGCAAGGACAGGCTTTTGCCGAAGGTCTTAACTGAGACGCCACTCCTTAGATTTAAATCAATTCCATCTTGAGGTGAATCTTTATCAGCTGTCCTGGAATTTTCAGTCTGGGCGAGGCTGATGTGTTTTCCAATAATGAAATGGAGCAGATGTATTTAGGAGGTACCCACTCGGCCCAGTCCCCTTTAATTTACAAAGCCGTAGGTAACCTGGCTGAGGGCTTAGGTGCACCTGACAAACCAAGGGATGCCCTTGTTTGTTGTCTTTTTTTTTAACCTGCCTTCAAAGGATTTAGTCAGAGTGCAAAACACTTCCTGTCAGGAAAGCTTCCTGCCCATCTATCCCCGTATAAATATTTATGCTTTTTTTTTTTCTTCCTTGCTAAGACTTACTGTTAACATCAGCAAGTGACACATACTCTAGTGACAATGTATATCACGTCAACCATCTGGGCAGTCATTAAATAATTGAAACGATTTATTATTTTAGCTCACGCTCAGAATGTCAGGCTGCAGTGTGATTAAGTGAGGCACATTCATCGATCCATTACTTGGGGTGAGGCAAAAGAAAATTTCCATACGTCTTCCATATTTCCCATTCTGCTACAAAAATCTTTTCGGAGATTTCATTTTCTGTCATCCGAGTACACAATACAGATGGGACCCGTCGCTTCCCCAGTATGTAGAAGTAATATTATTTAAATCAAGAATGTTATATTATTGTAATAACTTTGGCTATACATGCTTTGAAATGGAGCAGTATGTTTTATTAATACTTAGAATAGATTAATACATTTTGGGAAAATAGGAGGAGGTGTGAGAAGCCTATGAAGCGCGGATAATGACAGACGGGCGGCTGGGAGATGTGTAGATGTGTGGGCTGAAGCCCAGAGCCCCACAGGCGGCCTGCTGAGCGCCGTGTGACACTGGGGTCCATCTGCGCTCGGGCTGCCCATTGTGCTGCCTGAGCCCTGTGACTGCACACGCTTGTACTCCCATAATGGGATTAGATAGAACATGCGCATGTAAGAATGACCCACTGCACTCTGCGGCGACACGGGATGTCGGGACTGCGGGGGGCGGGAACGGGCGTAAGAATCCTCTAAAACCCTCTTCCTCCGCCTTTACGCTCCCATGACTTTGCTATACTTCCATAATCTCCAGTATTATTTATAGATAGTTTATTTTGAATTCTCCTATTTAAAAGATCCATTTATCCATCCATTTTAGTTCTCGGGGGTGGGTTACCTATCCCAGGCAGCACAGGGCACAAGATAGGTAACACCCCAGACAGGATGATGTTGATAAAATTAACCATGAATGTTTAAAAAAATACAGTGAATGCTGAATTACGGTTAGGTGTTTTGCGAACCGTGTGTATGAAATTTAATTTGGTGGACTGTACACAGAGCACAAGGCACCAAAAATGTCAGCTATGCTATTAAGTTTACAAATCATTTTTATTTTTGGACATGACAGCATAGAAGATTACCATCTACTTTCACATTATCTACTTTCCAGTTACATTTATAAACTTCTCTAGCAGCCAGAGGTACGTAAGTTTTGAGAGACATATTAATTTCATTTACAGAATGCACTGTCACAATGATTTTGTATCTACTGCTCCTGTACCCAAATGAACCTTCTGCTTGATATATTCTTACATAATTTTGTCTAAAATGAATATTTTACAAGTTTTTATTTCTCTTCCCCATTATTATTAGGAGCAGATAGTTTAGGGAGTGAGGCTGGCGGCTGGGCACCATGTATGTCTCCGTCCTCTTCCTCTCCTTTGCCTCTTCCTCCTCTTCCCACTGTTGTTGGCACTCGGAAGCGGTACTTTCCTGTCCAGGTTCTCGTGCTCCTGGCCCCCTGGGTGCTGCCCCCTTTTGGCCATACTAAGCACATCCAGGTGGCCTGTAGCCTAAACTACTAAGAGCTAAGCAGTTGACTCACCATAAAATACACAGTAGGCAATTATATCTCATTATTTCATCATAAATAAATAAATCAACAAGTGAATGGTAATATGCGCAAGGATTCGCGCCGGCCAGCAAGGAGCATGACTGTTGCATAACAGACATTTCTGGGAGAGGACAGGGCAATTTCTTTGTGATATGGGGTACGGCGGCGTTTGGCAGAGGAGACAAATGGCACTGTTCATGCAGACACAGGACGATGCCTCAAAAGCCAATGGAAGTCATTATTTTCACGGGGAGCCGGCGACAGCGCATGGGGCCTCGCGGGCCGGCAAGGGAGGTGCTCACCCCGCCTCTCACACCCCATGCCCTCGCACGCCGGGGGTCTGTGCCGCCCCTGAAACCCCAAGCCGAGGAACACTCTCCCTCTTTCTGTATTTCAACACATGGCCGTCCATCGTTTCAGGAAATAAATGGATAGCAAAGAAATATAAAGAATGCAATTTGGGTAGAAGAAACCCTCTGCTTGAAGGAGTACTTCTTGTGCACATATCTGCTAGCATCTCACCAAGCACACCTCACTAAAATGTTCGTAAGTGTTTTCAAAATGAAACTGAACGTGTGCAACCTCAGATGATGCAGCCTCCATTAACAAAGTCATGGACGTTAGAGATGCTCCATGAATGGCTGTTGCAGCCAGCTGCTCAGCTACCTTTTAATGTTCAGGTGACTAAACCTCTCCATATGTGCCAGTGCAGCAAGGGTCTCTCATTTATATTTTAATGCAGTGAACAGCAAAAAACAACAACAACGGGACAATTGTAACACGGATACATTGTACAGTATATGTACTGCATGTGTACAATCACTGTCTCAAGTCCCCATGTGATTAACAGCTTATTATTAGCTCAACGGTTTTACTCTTGGAACAATAACATGTGCTAATGTTTTCTACACCATAATTCTCAGAATTATTCTCATATAGAAATGAGTTTAACCATCTCTTTCCAACAAACCAAAGAGAAACATTTCAAGCTTTTGACATGCATTGCATATTGTTAAAGGGCTTCATCGGTGTGTGTTCATATTCTGTGTGCTGTTAAACCTATTACTGTAAATATGCCCATTAAACACAGAGATATTCAAGTTGATGGATCACAAAACACATCTGCTTAGAACAGGTGTGGATCACATTTTTAGCCCGTCCTACTCACAGCTGTGCCTGTTTCCACTAATTCACGTTTTAAAAGCCTATATGCGGAAGAAGGCCGTGTACTCAGTTTCTGGTGCATTTATATATGTAATCCTTAATGAAACCACACACACGCATATGGTAAGGTAGGATGTGAATCTTTTACATGCAGATGATTTTTCCTCTTCATTATTTTCCTCCTGTTTCAGGAAACATTCTCTTAATGATGATGCATTGATACTCTTTGTATCCGTATAAGGTGGCGTGGTGGCCCAGCCCTGTGCGTGGAGTGTGTGTCTCTTTCCCAAGGTCATGCGCGTTTCGCTTGGGGATTTCCAGTTTCCTCCCTCTGTGCAGAACATGCACTTTAAGTGAATTTGTCTCTCTTAATGGTGTGGGAGGGTGTACTGTGATAGGCTGGGAGGACCTACCCAGCATGCTCCAGACCCTCAGCGTCCTGTGCTGGGATCCAGGTTAGAGAACCAGTCATGGAAAACACAGAATGACGGCGTTTAAAAGGGAACAAGAAATTCGTCAACACAGCTTTTTATCTTTTTAAATCATGATTAGTTTCTGATTTTAATGGAAACAAAAGAATAAATTAAATTACATTTTTTTCAAATTAAGCAATTTCAAGCATTTAGAGAACATTTAGGCTGCTGTTGTGATCATTGATTAATATTTAAAAAATAAAAAAAAAATATCCATACTTATACACTGATAACTAAGGTTAGAAACCTCTGTTGGAGAAATAGCTTATGGTTACATTTTATTATGAATGCTTAACATGTATTAATAACAAAAAAAATGAATACAATACTGATTTAGTGCTTTTTGTACTTACCTATTTTGTCGACTTACTAGTTTTGCATATTTTGTTCTTACGCAGATAATTTATGGTTTTCTGTTCAGTCATTTTTTCGAAAATATTAAATCCTTTGGACTTGTAAACTTCTAGCTTTTGGCTTTTATTTGATGTTGCAGTGGAAGTAATAATTTGAGCACAAAATATAATTTTCATTCTGTAATTTGGAATCTAAATATGTAAAGTTGAAAATGTTACGGTTTGGATTACAAAGCTGGCCAAGTGATATTTTGTCGCTTTCGGAAATATCGTCTGCTGTTAGCTAGCTTTCTTAACGGCAGTCATAAAAAGGATTTATTTATTCTATGCTTGTCCAGGAAGCTTCCTGTTTTTGTTTTTAGAACACGATTCTTTTGTTTCTTTTGCACCGAGATGCGCTCCAGGCGCATACAGACTGTGAGTCCCGCTAGCGTTAATCTGGCGGAGGAAAGGGGACTCGGGAAGTCGATGGATTAGCTATTTCTGATGACATAAGGAGAGCTATCTGCTCTGACAGTGTGGTAGTTACCCCATCTGTCAGTAATTAGCTCTGTGTTACCTGGCACCTGCTGGCTGGTCCCACACTCCTTCCCCACCACATGGTCTGACTGGGGGAGGAGGGGCCCTAGGGGGGTCTTTTTCCCCTGGGCCATTAACGTTGCAGGGTGCCGAGAAGTGCTGGGCACTACCGCAGTGTTTACATTAAACAATTTTATCCATATATATATATATTTTTTTTTATCTGTTTTCCCTTCCAGACTCTGGTGGTTTTTTAAGAAAGTGCTTCAAAAATGGTTTGTTTTTCAGTGCTGTGTTGTCTTCCGAGGCCTTCTGTCACGCTGCTCCAGAGAAGCAGTGTCACACTCAAGTCATCAGAGGAGCACTCGTGCTGCCTCCGTGCTGAGCAGAGCGACTCCAGAAGCTTCTTATGCGTTTGCTGCCCATGTCACGTTTTTGTTACGCCCCCACACCCATCGTGGTGGCTCTGTATGCTAGGCCGCGTTGTTTCGCTTTGCTGATTGCCCCGACGTCCCAGGGAACCCCCTGTCCCGTTTTTGTACTGCCGTTGCTCCTTTTCACTATGTTTATTCAGACTTTTGGATGAGGGGAAGCCTGTCTTCCAGTACTAGCTGCTCTGGCTGTGGCAGACAGCTGGCGAGATGAACAGACTGAGAAGTACCACGTACTCCAAAATCCCGGACGACAGCACCTGATTTACCAGAATGTTCCTCTTGAATACAATACAGTTTAGAGCGTTGAGCCGTAAATTATTCTTAAGTAGTCTACAAACGTGGGACTACTTAAGAATGCAGTTTCTCTGCACCTGTTTCAGAATGACCAAACCAAAACATAGCTCTAATTCACAAACATATAGTTTACATACATACAGGCCAACGCGCATCGCTGGTCAAAGCCACGCGGTTCTTCGGGCCAGCTTCACTGCCGGTGGCCCCCGTGCGAGACAAAGTGAAATCGGCTTTGCTAAGTCGGTGCCCCCTCTGAAGATGATGCCCTAGGTGGCTACCTAGTGGGTTCACTGGCACTGCTAACATGCCCTAAGTAGTGCGGCTGACAGCTAGCCTGCTGGAGTCCAGCATGGGGGTGATACATCACACTCATCGCATTGCTGATCGCAAACTGACAGATCCCTGTGTCCTAAGACACCGTTTTAATGTGAGATGTGCTGGAAGCAACCAGCTCTTGTCCCCTTGAGCAGAACGCTTAAAACGACTCGTTAGGTACGGCAAACAAAACGTCTGTTAAAAAAAAGGACAAATGATTAGACAGCCCCGCCTGGCTGTGTGTTTTTCCCCCATCTTTGTGCTCATCTGAGGATCATTTACAAAAAGCAGAGCTCTCATCAATGCGTCCTTTAATTTGAAGCCCTTCCTCTACACTGCTATTACCTCTGTTATTGTCTCCCAGTCTGTGGTGGAATCTCCTTTGCTAATATGTATTTAAACTGACTACCGCCGTGTTATTGCCATGCTGTTACGAATGAAGGGTTTGTCTCGTGAGAAATACGGCATTTAAACATGCTGCACACATATTGTGCTTCTGTGTATATTGCTGTACATAGGAGAATTAATTTAGCTTTTTTGTCATTGAACTGGAACAACAGAACAGTCCTATAACAAAGAAGTTGACTCCTCATTTGTTAATTTTATGAACACAGGCATAAATATAGAAATGAAAAGCACAACTTTTTTAGCTATCTAGTGATATTTTAGATAAAGAAAAACTATCCAAAATATGTTATTCAGAGGCTTTTTACATCACAGCTGACAATGTTCACTGAATGTTGATTTCTGAAGAACTCAAAATGGAACTGGCATAAAATTGGAAAGTGTACCAACTTCATTTAAAGTAAACAGCCAATGCTATCAGAGATGCCTTCTACTCTGCTGGGCTCATGTTAATCATGTGACAGTGTACCTTCTCCCCTCACAGGTAATCTTGGCCGCGTGGATTACATCAGCGAATTTGAGTTTGACCTGTTCATCAGGCCAGACACTTGCAATCCACGCTTCAGGGTCTGGTTCAACTTCACGGTGGAGAATGTTCGTGAGACTCAGGTGAGTTTGAATACAAATGCCAAACACCCATAAAAATGGTGACAGTAGTGGCTGTTACTGCTAACAATTAGTTATTTTGCAGACTCTTTTATCCAAAGCAAGTTCATTGTGAAAGCACTGTCAGTCAGTCCCGGTGCACTTGGAGTTAAGGGTCTTGCTCAAGGGCCCAATTTACGTTCACATGTGTGGAAGGTCATTCACAGAAAGAAAACACTCACTGACATGGTAAAATACTTGACTTGTGAGAACCAAATAACGTTTGGTCAGACCCAGGGCTGGACTGGCCATCTGGCATACAGGGCAATGCCCATTGGGCCAACACACGTTTTTGGGCCGGCCCGGGGCTGTCATAATTTACCCAAAAAAAGTATATTATAAATCATTTTTATCAACCGCAACGTCCCATTGGTTGATTTTCTTACAGGATATTGGGTTAATCCAATGAAATCTCTCAGCCCTCCTCGGCCCGCCCTTCCATTTTAACCAAGGTTAACAAATTTTGCCAATTGAGCTGACCGGAGTTGGAGAGGAGTGGCTATGGACAATCCAAAAAAGCGCAAGGGGGGCGCAGAAAAGCTCAGATAAAAAAGGCAAAAAAGCCTTCAAGCGGACGCAGCAAAATGCGCAAAAATTACCGATATGTTTGCCACCACAAATTTTACTGTTGCAGCAGCTGGTGCAGGGCTGAAAGGGGAGGCAGAATTAGCGATTTAGGGAGATACGTCAGACGAGGAGGATGAGAGAGACGTGGCCCAGGGAAAGATTGAAGAAAGAGGTTAGATTAGCTGCTGTCCAGCCCGGTAAAAGTAGCCGAAATGTTAATGAAGAGGGACGTTTCATGTAGGGAGTGCAAAGGGCTGGAGTGTGTGTGTGTGTGTGTGTGTGTGTGTCTGTGTCTGTGTGTGTTTGTGTGAGAGCAAGTGAGGGGTGGGGGGATGTTGCCTACACATAAAATTAGTATTGAATTAAAACAGAAAACATAATATAAGAAAAAAGTTAGAAGAATTAATATGATTTTACAATGATAAAAAATGACTAGAGACACATCTTCATTAATAGTATCTGGGCCAAAAGTGTGCAAATGCTCAACATAGGAAATTATTACAAGACTTATTTTATTCAGTCAGACTTAAAACATGCATAATAATGTTAGCCTATAGAGTTATATGTCATTTGTGTACAAAACTACAGCTTTGTGCACAAATTGTGTGTGTGTGTGTGAGACTGAGAATTGCCTTTTTAGCCTGCATTCAACGCTATGAGTAGATTTGGTGTCCAACTTAATGGTATTTTAGCTGCCATAAAATTACAGTTTGCAGGTGTTACAGCTTACAGTTATTATCATGTAACATTAGTAAAACTTTGCTTTGCTGAAATGTATGATTTATCATTTATAGGTAACCAGAGATGAATCCCTGAGTAGTGAAAGAGCATATCAATTTCTTAACATGGTTGCTCTCTTCCTTGTAGGCTGCTGCGCTTTATTTTAATTTTTGAAATCACACAACGTGCGCATATATCCTCTGGTATGTCATGTGTTTTCGCATATCGTATAAATAATCAAAGTGGGCTGCCGTGGCCCTGGCATTTTTTGGTCTCAGTCTAGCCCTGGTCAAACCCCATACTGTATATATGACGATACCCGATTAACTTTATAATGGAGTGGAAAGTTTCCTATCGCCTAAAGCCCTTCTAACATAACAGTACAACCTATGTGTTTGTGGTGATGCTTGCTGCACTGTCAGTCATATAACAGTATAACACATGCAATTGCGTACAGTACGTAATACCTGATAATGATAATAAACAAATATATTACTGCTTTATGCATTCACTGTATTTTTATCATTATTTAAGCTATTGCCATATAGCCTAGGTGTGTAGTAGGCTATACCATCTAGGTTTGTGTAACTACACTCTGTGATTTTCTCAAAAAGGCAAAATCACCCAATGATGCATTTCTCAGAACATACTGTATCCTTGTCATTAAGCGACTCTATTGATTCTGCTAAATGAAACTACACTTGATACATTATTTTTCTTTATATTGGATGTGTATTTATTACATCATTCACAGGGAGATACCTGTACTGCAAAGGAGAGCAGAATATAAACAGCCACCATGCCTTTGTTAGGAAAATGCAGTGTATCAATCTGGTTTTTTGCTCCAGAGTGGTGCATCATGGGAGTACAAACCAAGTGGACCTATATGCAGTTACAACACAACATGAAACACAAATTAAATCGAACACTGCTGGCCAATGTCACAGTGGAAATACAACTGTGGTGCCTTAATAAAATAATACAGGCGAACTCATGCCGTCTCAAACTTTTACAACCAGCAGTGTATTACCAGTATAATGGATAGTACCACCTATCCTTTGCCCATGACCTTTTGTCCAGTTCAGCTCATACACTTACACTTTTTTCTCTTTGATAATAACAGTAACACCCAAGCCAGGGGATCGAGGGGCTAACAGACTAATGAAAACACCTAATAATATATTAACATCCAGGACCTAATAGGGGGATGGGCGAATCTTTGCCTTCATGACAGCTTCACTTCAGTCCTTCTTGGAATGCAAATCCTGAACTGTGAGTACTGTTCATGCATTGGGCCATTCATTAAGATGGAATCCCGGCCAGTTCTTTGAAGGATAGAGGAAAAATCTATTTTACATTTTGCCCTCCAGAACCACCCATGTAGGTTCAGAGATGATTAGATCTGGTGATTTGGGAGACTTTGTGCAGTGTTTGACTTCATCTGGGTGATCATGAAACCACTCTTTAATTTGTGTGGAAGTATTTATGGGGGAATTATCATCTTGGAATGTTATAATATCACAAACTCTGTTTGTATCTCCGGATACACCTGCTCCTGCTCCTGTAAAATCGCCTCTCATACCTTGGACATTGTAGGACCATGCAGGGCAGTCACTGGGCCTAATGACTCCCACAAGACGGCTGCATTGACCATCAGACATTGTGGACTGAAGCCATCCATTAGCTTTTTCCACACGTACAGCTGTCCGGATGAAAGGAAAAGGGTGAAAGATGATGCAACAGACCACATTAATTTTTCCATTGCTCAGGTTTCCGGGTTTGTGCTCCAGGTCATGTGTCTTTGCACGTTGGCAGTGGAAGCAATTGTGTGAAGCTCGCAACATCATTTTTTTGTTGCGACTGTGTCACAGTGGTTTCAGTTCCGCTCTAATTTCTGAGGCTGTACTTTTGTGGTCAATTGAGATTGATCCATGAAATGTCTGTCTGCCATCTTGGTGTTGGTGAGCTTGGATTGTGAGCCTCGTGCATGTTTGCTTGATTCCATGAAGACAAATAACCATAGAATCCCCTTAAATGAACTGAATGGACCTGAACATTCACACATGCAGATGGAGGCTCATTACGTCACAGGGTGTCTACTGCTTATCCCCAGAGGCAGAGCATCACACGGGTGTCTTGGTATTTACGGTTAAGCTGTCTTTTAACTGACAGAAATATAAGCAGTGAAAGTATAGGGATCCCGGTTCACTTTGAATTTCTAAGTATGTTTCCTTTTTGTCATAAGGCTTAAAAATAAAGCATCTCTTCACAAAGTCACAAAAAATCCCTGTTATCCATCTCCTAACCGCTTAACCATTACAGCATCGCAGGCAGGGTGGGGGAGTGATGGGAAGCACAGAGTACAGGGAACATTCTGGGGAACAGGCACACCCCACACACACAGAGGAGGACCAGGAGTGAAACACGCACAGCACCAGGGGCGCCCCACCAAGCTACCTTATGATGAAATAGCTTTATGGTATTTTCACTCTGCTTGTGGTAAAGCAAGCATAAATTCAAATGATTTTAAAATGAATGATCCCTGTTTTCTATATCTGGTGAATGACTATATGGAAAAAAATAGCTTTTTCAAATTGTGCACATTAACAAATAGTGATTTGCAGAAATTTTGCACAGGTTAAGAGCCAGTTTCTCACATGCATATAATCAAACGTAAATCACATTTAGCAGAAAGTCCCTTAATTGTACCAAAAGAAGCACCCAAATTACTTCCCCATTTACTTCAACTATATTTAACACAGTGCTACATTTTTAATTTGGTCTCTCTTAATTTGATCAACCTCACATAAATGATTTTAACATTTTTGTAATACATTTAAGTCAAAGTAAAGGGAAATCAGGCTTTTTAATGTTGTGTATATTTGAACTTTTTGTGGATACAAAAATGAATAAATGCACTGTGTAAAAGTCTTAAGCAGCCAAAGAAAATGATTCTTAAATGATTTTCTTCTTGGTGTAAAACTATGCTGTTATGCCCGTCAAAGTGTGTCAGCTTATCCATCTCAAAAACCTCTGTTAAAATCACCCCAATATTAATTCAATTATTTAATTAAGTAAGCTGAAGGTGAAATGTAACAAACACACGGAATCGCAGAGGTGCCCCTGAGGAGAGTTTTAGGAACTGAAGCAGTGTTCAATTAGCCATCCAACTAGATATCAGGAAATTTTTGGAGAACAGAAACAATTCTTACTAGTTTTTATTGTTACTATTAATTTGCATTCTACCACTTGTGTTCTACCACTAAACTGTGTTTTTTATTTCTGCAAAAGTGCATTTACTACCCAGATAAATTCCTTTAACTATTTCTTTTGACTGCCTAAGACTTTTGCTCAGTACCGTAAACATATATAATTTTATATAGTTTTCTGGTAATTTTAAAAAAGGTAATTTGAAAAGGTTTTTGTACTTTATTTGCCAGAATTACAAGATTAGAATAAGTGTTTTGAATAACAGGTAACCTAAAATAAAGGAAACACCAAGACAATGAATATAACTGTGTCATTGGGTCTCTGGGATATCATTCTTCAATACTTCCACCACTTGATGTTTTGCTGATGGTAGAAACAACTGTTTCAGGGCCTGCTCCAGAGTCTCCCATGAGTGTTTGACTGGTTTCCAGTCCAGTGACTGGGACGGTCATGACATATGGCTTAAGTCATTTTTTGCTCATCAAACCATTCAGTGAGCACTTATGCCCTGGCGATGGGGACATTGTTATCCAAGAAGAGTCCACTCCCATTAGGATAGAAACCCTTCACTGGAGGCTGAACATGATACACTTTAGATGCTTTTGTATTCATTGGCATTTACTCTGCCTTCCAGGGGGTGGCATGCCAGGAAATCGCAGCCCATACTGTATCCGGACCTCCCTCGCTATCGGAATCCAGAGCTTGACTCCTCTTGGCTCCTGCCATACATGTACCTGTCCACTTGGGTGAAGGCTGACACATGTAGCAGATGCTTGGGCATCACTGGTGACAAGAATAGGCTTCTGTCCCTGGATCGGCCTAGAGGATAATCAGGGTTGCCAACTTTGGTCAGCTGGCTGGTGTGAGATTTTCAATTTGAGACAAGTCTGCACACCCTAGAGTTGGGCGGTATGACCAAAAATGTATATCACGGTATATTAGTTTCACGGTATACAATGGTATTTTTAAAAATGTATGATTGGGCTTTTACCACATTTTACAGGACACATTTTTGTTTTACGTTTTTGCATTGTTCCCACATTAACTATATTTCTTTATTAGCCATTGCGCCTATCCGCTACCTAAATGATAACATACATGTACGGCTACTTGCTTATAGATAAACGGCTAATGTTAAGGTGTGCACCTCCCAAGTAAACATTTTTGTGTTTAATGATTTAAGTGTTTAATAGTTCAGTGTTGCTGGAACGTGAGCTTTACTGACCTCGCGAAATTTCTCATAAAGACCAGGATGTCGGTGCCAGATTTGACATCCTACTTGACTTCGTCGCCACAACTTTGTATCACCGTTTGCATAGAGGCTTATCGACATCCTTAGCCTTTCCGTGCTCGTCTGCAAAATACTTCTGAACTTTTGCGTTTTTTTTTTTTTTTTTTTTAATAAAGCAGCGTGTGAAGTGCCTTCAGCTG
>JAODKF010000035.1:238980-249878 GCA_026779585.1 Mormyrus proboscirostris | reverse complement strand
GCTCCAGTAGATGAGGAAACAAGGATGGGATGGTGGCTCCAGTAGATGAGGAAACAAGGATGGGATGGTGCTCCATCACAGGGCACACACTCTATGGGCCATTTAGAGATGCTAATTTGCCTGACTGCATGACTTTGGCCTGCAGGAGTAACCTGGAATACACAGAAGAATCCCACATGACATGGGGAGAACATGCAAACTCCACACACAAAGGCTGGGATTCAGCCCCTGGAGACGTGCTGCTGCAGTGTAACCTACTGAGGCGCCCAGACTTCGCTGTATATGCAGTGCTGTGCATCAGTCTTAGGCAGTCAGAGAAAATGATGTTTAAATGATCTCCATGTTGGTGTAAAACTATGATATTATGTCTGTAAAAGTATAAAAGCCATTTCAAAACCTAAAGTCACACCTTATTTTTTAACCACCACCGCAACTCATATGGCTAATCAATACATCACTGACTTTTTAACACAAATGTAGTTAATTAATGTAGTTAGCTGGTTGTGAAATGTAACAATGGCTGTGGTGCCCCTGAAGAGAGGTTTGGGAACTGAAGCGGTGTTCATCTAGCTTTATAGAACAGAAGAAATTCCTGTTAGCTTTTATAGTGTTATTCTTAATTTGAATATGTTCTAATGTAAAATTGAGTTTTTTGTTCAGAGCAGACATATCCATACTAACCAGATAAATAGTTTGAAACATTTCCTTTGACTCTCTAAGACTTTGGCATAGTACTGCATATTCACCAGTTGCTGGTGAGGTTTTTGTGAATTTCAAAGCCCCCCCTTCCCCCAGTCAGCACTAGCTTACTGTGGACATTATGATATAGAAGAGTGAGCTGGCAAGACTCTCCAGAGAGGGAGGCAGGAGTCTTTGGCTTTGAAGAGCAATAGTGTTTACCAACGCTGGTCACTGACACTGCTGCTTCACTTTGCTTTGTTTCTTACCCAGAATCCTTTGGTCTGTCGTTGGAGACTGACTGCTCCGCACGCTGCCAAACGCAGCTTTTCTCGCATGCTAACTCGCATTATGTGAGAAAAAACTGATTTATGCTATTACGGCGAATTTCAGTGGCATGAAAGTGAATTTCAGACATTAAAACAGTGAAATATCGCTGACGCGTCTACATGCAGGCCGTTGGGGGCCTTCTGGAATGGCACAGTACCGGGGCCACACAGAGCGCCGTGCATCTGCATGGAATTACGGGTGTGCAGCCGGGACACGGATCATCATTCACGGAGCGTGATGAATACGCATCGCATGGCAGATAGAGACACTCTGCACTCTGCTGTTCTGCAAATGAAACAACTATACCCCTAATCGAATCCTCTTTTCATGCCAGCGCCGCCTTAAGTCGGCCTGAATCCGATTGCAGGCTCCGCCTTGCAAATGTCGTAATTAGGCCGCCATTTAAAACCTGGGGCCTCCTCGGGCTCCGGGGGTAACCCTTCAGTTTCATGGAGACCAATCAGAACGCGGCGTCGCTCAACGGGACCCCAGTGCCGCTGACAGATTCATTATGCCAACTAGTGGCCTGGGAGCACACATTTCAGCGTGTTTATTAAACAGCGCCGAGCTGCTAAATAAGAGCAGCGCCGCTGGGCCGCTGCTGCGTGCTTCTGTTTGTGTGGCTCATTTAATCAGCGGCCTCGTCCGTCTCTCCGCACCATTTGTTCATTGAGGATAATTACTCTTCAGATTGTTCTCCCCATGTTATCTGTTTTGCTATTTTTTTATTTCCGTGTGGGGAACCCTCCCAATTTTACCGCAGTGCACTGTTCGAGTTGTGATGTTTCAGGCTTGTAATGATATAAAATGTAATAGCTATGATCGTATATGGCTATGTTAACGTATTAAGCTGAAGCTTCGTTTCGGCTGTTCTTTTTTTCAGATGCCTTTTTTCTAACGAACACTACTAACCAACAAAAGCTTACTAAGTAAGATGCGTCCCAAGACATGCGCTTCCTTTTCAAGCTCGACACGCTATAAGCCGTTAGAAGCAGCACATTCAGTTTGATACTTGCTTAGCATCTTTCTTACTCCCCGAAATATGGAGAGCCCTTTGACGAGCTGAACTGGCGACGCTGCACAATTTCATTTAGCTAGGTCATGTAATATCATGCCGTTCTTTTCCAGCAATCTGCAGACTTAGCATGTCTGAGGCGAATCACGGACTGGGGCTAGTCGATGGGATTGTGTTTTGAGTTTCAATTTCAGCAGGAGTGTGTTGATGTTCTGGCAGCGCCCTCTTGGCTGCAGCGCAAATTCACTGCCTTGGGTTGATCCGCGTGATTTACAGCCAGCCTGCCCATTGTTAGCCTTTGAATAGGCGGCCATTTTGTGCTTTATGCTGAATTTTGTGAGCCTTTACCTGCTAAATTGTTGTCATTATTGCATGCAGAATATGTCTGGCAGCCACGTACGGTGTAGGGAGCTGTAATTAACGTTGGTGGTTTTCTGTGTGAATGCATTCAGGCTCTTCATGTATGTGCTAGTGGCGGCTGTGTATTGGTGAGCAGCCTATACAGCTTATGGGCCTCTGGAATGTCAAAGTTCATAAATGTATCTATACAGAATATTCAAAATATTTAAATTAGCAATATGAGTTTGTCTTAAGTATTAGGACAGAGATAAAACATATAATAATATATATATATATATATATATGTATCACTACTACAAATGGTATGAGTTAGAGACTCAAATGCGTTTTTTAATTTTTAGATGATGTGGACAGTTCATGTATGTATTATGTGTTACAGACAAGCATGCAGATGTTTAGGATCAGTTTACTTACACCTGGCAGCTTCCCAATCAAAAGTGTTTTGGCTGCTGTGTCTCTTTACCACTGTGATGAAAATCTCCTGCGGTGAGTCGGATTTGCCCTTATTCTTTAAACATGCGTGCGTCTGGCTGGCCTGCAGTTTCCCAGTAGTCTGAGTGATGTGGCCCTTAACTTGTGCTGTTCCTCACACTTATTTGGATAAGCAGTCATTTCAAACAGGCAAGATCCCCATATATATCACAAAACAGTTCAGATCGGTATACTGTAAAAATACATGACACTAGTGTGTTTTCGCAAAGTTTTTGTAAGTCTCCCAAGAAGAGAAGAATTACTCAACAGTTTATATGCAAGAGGAAGTTAACCTGTGTAAGCTGGCCCTTCTGTGTTCATGATGATGTCATGTTATAATGACGGCAGTCCTAAAGCCCATGGAAAGGAAATCGCCGGGGGGAAGCCAGGAGCTTATAAGACTGAAGATTTGGACTCATTCAAATCCATGGGGGCTCTCCTGTGGTGCCTTTCGGCGAGGTACTTTACATAAAATTCTCCAGTAAAAGATCTTGCTGTATATAAATGGGCTGTAACTTTATGTTGCCTTGAATAAAAGTGTCAGCTAAATGTAGTGTATTGGATGTAGACTGTGGTCATTGCTGCTCTTGTCTCTCCACATCGTCTGTCTCCATATTGTACGGGCCTGGCTTTTTTCTTTTGTCACTCTTCACCGTCGCATGGACCTGAGTTTCCTGCGTCCGTCGTGTGAAGCAGCTCTGAGCCGCAGGAACCTCTCGCCCTTTATTCTGGCCTACTCAATGCTACACCACGACTCCCTTGGCTTTTGCGTGTCGGAGACACCGATGGTGCCATGTGCCTTTACTGCGTACCCAGGAGTTCCCAGGAGCCGCGTTACTAGTTCACATTTGTCAAAACTAGCGCACATTTGTGTGGGTGTTCCCTTGAATGCTCCACGGCCTGCTGTTCACTACTGGCCTCTGTTGTCTTCGAGGGTCTCTTGGCCACTTGTTGGGGATATTTGGCCATAACTATAAATTTTTTTTTGTGGCCGTCTAATAATAATTTCCCAGGAAAGCTGAACCTGGCCCATGTGTCCTTAAATTGTTTTCTTCCCTTGTTCAATTTATTTTTACATTCTTACCCATAACGCTGCTTTACTTGGCGATGAACTTTACTCATTGTCTGTCTTTGGGAAGGTTATTTGTGCTCTGTAAGTGTATATAGCTGGCAGCAGCGGAGCTGGGAGTTTATCCTCAGTTTATACTGCCTGTGTTGTTGGTTTTCATTTAATGAGTAACATATTTGGGCGGCCATCTGCTCGGGGAGTCTCCAGCCTCACCTGTCTAGGCTCGCTGTCATACACTGCATGCCACTGGAGGCTAAGACCAGCCTCACCTGTCTAGGCTTGCTGTCATACACTGCATGCCACTGGAGGCTAAGACCAGCCTCAGCTCCATCCGTGAGCTGGGCTTGGACGGGGTCATCTGGCAGGCATCCACACCTTATTCATTTATGCTAATGGACCAGAGGCCCATTAACTCCGACCAGAGTGAAGTTGTGGACAGCACCCAAACTCAGCCCTGGGACCTTTAGTGAACCGATGAGTGTTTATAAAGCTCCAGATCGCCACGCGAGGCTGAAATGATGAGACGTGAGTGACAGACAGCTTCCCCAGTGACATCCTCCAGTTGCATTGTACGGGCCTGGCTTTTATACCCGAGGTGCTGGGAATCCGCCCTGCTCTGCTGGGATCCGTCACTGTTTAACAGCATCGTTCACATAGATCTGGACCCTAAGCCAGACTGGATTAAAACAGGCAGAGAGTGATGTGCATTTTCATCCATTTAGGGCGGGTTTGACTCGCAATCTCAGGCTCCCCCCGGGTGCCTAATAGGCACGGAGGTCCTCCAGGCCTACCGACTAATCTCCATGCCAAGGTTTCCCAGATGAAGAGCTGCACTCCGTTTGCTGCCAGAGTAACAAGACGAGATTAGCAGAGACAAGCCAGCAGAAAGCACAGCGTTAACATTTATTTGTTTATGCCAGATATTTGCCTTTTTTTGTGAAAATATAAAAAGTTTCAGGCTTGTTTGTTTGGCCGTGTTTGTACATTATTTTCAGTATCATTGAAACACCGAAAGTTTGATTATAAAAATGGCATGACTACCAGTGTGAGCACTGCTGCCTCGTGTACCTGGGTTTGGGGTCGAATCCCACCTCTGCTTGTGTCTGGAGTTTGCATGTGCTCGTATCATGTGGCTTTCCTCCTGCGGTCTAAAGCCGTGCTGTCAGCCTAACTGCCTTGTCTGAGGCTCCAGGACACCCCACCACCCTGACCAACAATAAGAGGTTACTGTAGAAGATGGATGGATTACTCACTTCTAACTGACTTCACAGTTCACGGTGAGACTTTCATTATATTACGCAAGGGATTTATGATACCCATATGTAAATCAAAAGAAAATACAACTGTTGCATATCGTTATGATTAATATTTGAAGCACAGTAGTTTGTTATTGCTAATAAGTGAATTATTGTAATCGATTGTTAAAGTCTAACTCCCCTGATAATTATTTATAATTACAACTAGGGTGGCCGTTGCTAGTGGAAGAGAGTATTCCCTACTGCGCCATGCTGATGTGAATGCAGGCTACAGGGTCCTGGAAACCAAGTCTGTCCACATAAGCAGATGCCACTTTCCTTGATTACTGATGTAGCACATTAGATAGCACATTTCCATTTTCACCCCCCAGTACTGTCCCCCCACCATGCAGAATATGCTTCAGAAGCTGTAATTCCAGGCACCGCAGATCCTGAATGCTGTTTAATTCCCTCTGCTAAACGGCTTGGCCGGTGGGAAGAATCGCTCTCAATGTGTTTCTGTGCCTGAAGCTGTTAACAGTCAGCATCAGTAAAGCTGGATTTCAGTCCCTTCTTTTCGGTTTGGGTTCTGTTTCACGGCACAGAAACTTCATATTTATGTTTAGAGACGTGCAGTTTTTAATTACAGTGACACAGTTGCCGGTGCTTAATCTGAGTGTCTTATTCCATGTGATGTTCTGGAGGGACCATCTCCTGCATAGGGCTGTCTCAGGTCCATTTAACAGGAAGACCTTCCTCAAAGTGACTCGTGTTCAGTTTCCTACAGGCGTAACGTAAAACTTTAATTGAACTGACCTTTTTCCACATAAAAATTGCAGAACATGAATGTAATACTAAATACAAATATTATTGATTTTTATTCTTAGAGCTACAACGTTACGCACTGGTTTTATGTGTAGAGATGTGAAGAGTTTGAGGTTCTCCACACTATTCCAGGGTCACAAAGGTTCTTACAAAAGTAGAGCTTGTCTGAATGTTAGTCTGGACAGACAACATAAGAACAATGTCATAACAACAGGCTTTGTTTCTTTGATTTAAAGGTGCAACTGTTGGCAGCAGCATGATGAACAAAAACATAGGAAATGCAGAAAAAACATAAACCAAGTTATAAACCAGCTGTTTCTACCATAGCTGATAGCACATTTTAATATCCATCATAACACCTTGAAGCAGTATAAGGACATTAGCATACCTGTTATAATGTTTTATTAGGCCAGGGGCGCTGCCCATTGCAGAAGCAGCTTGTGTGAATTGATGTCGCTTCCCTGACAGAGAGCGCACCTCAGTAAAACACTGCATGTGGGCCGTCCACCTTTCTTACAGAGGAAATGATGAGCAGGATTTCTCATACCAATTCAGTTTTCCCACTAGTTTTCAGTGCGTTTTAATGTGTAAGGGCATATTCTTGGCATATTGCTGATGCAGCTAATTTGGCTTGGAAGGGGCAGTTTCTGCGAGACCAGTATAAAACCATAGAATATACGGGCTGTTATGTTAGAGGGCTGGAGTTAAAATGGATCATGTCATGGCAGCCATGCTGGGCTGCGATAAAATAAAACATTGCGTGATAGAGGTTTTATTTATTTATTTTATTTATATACTGGTTTTATTTCAAAGGCTTTGGATTGAAGCAAGAGGCACTGTGCTAGAAGACCCTGGTCATGATCAGAAACTAGCAGGTTAAATATGAACTCCTGATACTAGTACTACTGCTAACTTACTGCTGCTGATTTGGTGAGCACAGTTGGGATCTATTGTTCCTTTTGGGTCACAGTTGGGTAACACAGGCTGGAAGTGGCACAAGCAGGTCTCAGTGAGCTGGCCGTGTCACCGGCGGGGGCTGGGGGGCTTCACTCCATGAGGGTTTTATCTCCCAGCAGCACCTTGGGCTGTGCTCAGACCGAACTCCGCAGCTCTATAAATCAGAGCCTGGGCTTTGACAGCATGTGTGCAGCCTGTCACAGCTGCTGCTGGACCTGCAGAGGCAGTGCGTCAGTGAAACAAAGCGGCTCTTACACGCGCCGGAGCCGCTCACTGGACACTGCTGCCCCACCACTTCCCTCCTTCGCAGCCTTTCTTCTCCTCTTTCTCTTTGAGCCATTGAACATGTCTTCTTCTGTGAGTGCTTAACCCGTCAGGCCTCTCTCTCCAGGAACAAGCACAGACAATAGCAAATACACTGAGATATTTTTCTAGCTAGAGGATTTAAACACTTCTATTCCGATGTGTGAAAAGCGTGCAAAGCAAGAGAGTGATGGTGATTTTAAGCAGATGTTAGAGTGTAATGATCACGCGCACAGAAAGCTCTCAATTGGCACAATATGCTGTATGGTAATGTCAGTAAATAAAACAGGGGTGAATTTCTTAGTGTTTAAAGTCTTTTTTCCCTCCTGAAGGGCTGCATTGTGGCAACAACAACAATTCCGTGCTGAAATAGGTAAACTCAAAAACTAATTGGCTTAATTAAATGCTAAGGAGCTCAGGTAGTAAGACTCTCTGCTGTAAATAAACTGCTGGTAAAATCCACCATCCTGCTTATTTTAATTTGTTGTTCACATTGCTGGGTGTCCTAGTGGGCTGAATACGTTTCGATCAGAAATGAATGTACACCTCTAGGATTATCTGGGACAGCTGTAAATAAAACTGAATAGTAAATGCCAGTATTACAGAAAACACATATTCAACAGATTTAGTTATTTGTGCTAATAAAAATAAAACAAAATTAATAAAACATATTTAATTTGTTTAAACAGCCAGCCAGCCTTTTTTCCACCAGCCCTGTCTCTGTATATCCGCTGATCTTTCTTTTCACCAGCCCTGTCTCTCTCTATTGTGTTATTTTCTTTTTACCAGCCCTGTCTCTCACTATCCCCCATTCTTTTTTTTTGACCAGACTGGTCTCTCTCTATCCCCTGTTTTTTCTTTTCACCAGCCCTGTCTCTCTCTATTCACTGTTATTTTCTTTTCACCAACCCTTTCTCTTTCTATCCCCTGTTCTTTCATTTCACCAGCCCTGTCTCTCTCTATTCGCTCTTATTTTTTTTCACCAGCCCTGTCTCTCACTATCCCCCATTCTTTTCTTTTGGCCAGACCGGTCTCTCTCTATCCCCTGTTTTTTCTTTTCACCAGCCCTGTCTCTCTCTATTCACTGTTATTTTTTTTTCACCAGCCCTGTCTCTCACTATCCCCCATTCTTTTCTTTTGTTCTCTATTTTCACCAAACTTATATCTTTCTGTGCCCTGTTCTTTTCACCAGCTCAGTCTTTCTGTGTCTCCTGCTCTTATCTTCTCTTGTGCCCAACTTCACAAGAATGACAGTGGATGTGACTGCTGCACCTCTAGTATCCTTGTAGGGAGTAAAAAAATGTTCCTGCACGGTGAAAGGTTACAGGTTTGTATCAAATTGTGGATAGATCTGGTCTTCCCAGTGTAATAATTACAAACAACTACAAACAGTATTTGTGTAACCTCAGATTACAAGTGTGATTATTTGCAGAAGCCATGTGTGAATAACTAAGAACACCCCCTGATTCAGCGGGTTATACAGTACAACCACCTCTACCAGCAATAACCCCAAGTAGTCATGTAGTCGTTTCCTGTACGTTTCAATGTCTCTGACATCGTTTTGGAAGAATTTTGGCCTTACATTCATTCAGTTGATAGATTTTCATCACATTATATAGCTTCATTATATTACTTAGCATGACTCTCTTGCAGTCTTGCCACAGCATCTCATGGGGTTGTGGCCTGGACTTTGACTTGATGATTCCAAAACCTTGATTCTTTTTCAGCCATTCAGCTGCTGTACTTGGAATCATTGTCCTGTTGCATGACCCAGTTTTGGCCAAGCTTAATCAGACAGATGGCCTCACATTTTCCTCTAGAATACTTTGGTATAAAGAGGCCTGAATGACTGCAAGCTGTCCAGCTCCTTTGTGTATGTAACAGCCCTCTGCTGTCCTCCTTCATGGCTGCTGTCAGGGTCTCCCCTGGTTGCCCTTCCATGAAAACTATACCTCTGCAGCCTGGTTTTTTTATTGAAAAGTCATAAAATTTAAAATATAATATAGTATCCAAGGCGCCATGACCCTGACCAGAGTAAGTGGAAGGAAGATGAATGGATGGATATTAACCAAGGCCTTTAGGCCGCTAGATGTTCCACTGAGGATTATACTGTCTGATCTTACTAGAAAACCCGCTTCTGAGAAGACTGACACCTGTCTTGTATGTTCTTCCTTTCTAAATAATCCTTTTCACTGTAGAATGATGGATTTCAAACTGTTTGCAAATAGTCTTATAATGCTTCAAAGATTGATTAATGGTAACAAGTTCTTCTCTGAGATAATGTCTGATGTCTGTTCTCCAACCTGAACACTCCAACCCACCAAACTGCTAAAAAATTCCACTTTTGTTGAGATGGTCAGGCATTCTGATGATCAGCTAATCAGGTGCAGTTGATTGGTAACACCTGGTTGCTAATTAACTTGGTAATTCCTCTGGAAGCAGTAAGGGAGTGCTTACATCTCCCCCCACACATGGCTTCTGCAGTTTCGCTTGCATCTTGTTGAATAAATACTGGCATAGTGAAATCTGTGTTTGTTATCTGTGGCTAGATTTGTCTTATTTCAGAAGTTGATGAGAACCAGATGAATATTATGTCCTGCTACGCAAACACCATTGTATTAAAGGAGGGTGTATGTTCTTTCTCATATCACTACTATCAATACAGATATATTTTTAGGTTTCTGCTTAAGCCTTGCTCACATCAATTCCAGCAGGTTTGTAAATGAGTCTAACATGAAAACTATTGCAGAATACTCAGACTAAGGGAGGGTATGAATCCTTTTCTTGTCGGTAGTTTAAGCTCCCTGGCAGAGTCATCTTAGCCGGAACCCCAGGACCACGAGGTATAAATAATCCACCACCACAGATATGAGCTGCGTCTCCACGCGTGCATCCCACTTTCGATACCATACATGCTGACTTGCATTATGAATGAGTTTGTTTTTTTTTTTTTAACTCATTGACCTAGTAATAATTCCTGGTGACGGTTCAGATTAGATTTAGTAGATTCCAGATGCTGGATTCTGTTGGTGGCTCTTAGAGAGGGTTTAGTATTGATTTTGAGACTTTTAACCCTGACCCTGAGCCTATATGCAGCTAACGTATGCAGGTCTTGATCGGCGGACCTTGGCTTCTTCTTTGCCTTCCTGACTATTCGTTTTCCCCTGCATGGGTACTGTGTCCACCTGCGTACAAATTCTCCAACAGTTTTGTCCTCCTAACGGTGGTTAGTGTCATGCTTGTACCCATCAGCTACCTAGTACAGGTTAGCAATCTGCCATTTGCTTCTTTTTGATTTTATTTTTTGCTTTCTTCATTCTGATGGGTGGAAAAGGATTTTCACATGTGTGCTAAGAGTGCACTACACAGTGTTCTTTTAAGACTGAGATCATATAAGTTACATTTATTTGTACATTTATCATTGTTTGGTTTTATTTAAATGATTATGAGGTATCGGTTCTGCCACCTACAGCTTTGAGAATAATAATATTACTCAATAAAAACAAAATGTGTTGCTTTAATTGGAAAATAAGTAAATAGTTTTCCTATAAATCTGAGCAGGTCAAATTATTTATGGTGATGTTTCATTTTATACCTGTTCTTATGTATCCCTGTGAAGAGTTTTGATACCTCTGGTCCTGACTATACATACATG
>JAODKF010000035.1:204778-223845 GCA_026779585.1 Mormyrus proboscirostris | reverse complement strand
GAGAGTTTAAGAGGAGACAAATATGCTGTTGTATATATATATATATATATATATATATATATACACACACACACACAAACACACACACACACACACGGTATGATGCAGGGGGTTTTGAGGAATATTAACTTTGTGGCAGCTATATTTTGACCAGTGGAAAATACGCAGGATGCCCGTCTTTGTGATACATATGAAGACCAAATGTCAGAGACGCACGCTGTCACCTCCAGCAGATGTTCCTGGCAAAGCCCTTGACAAGGTCATCCTTTTTTTTTTGGAGCTGGGGCAGCACGCAGCGCCGATGCTCTCACAGATACGGCGGCGCCTATCTAATCTTGTACCAGCCGAGCCGATGAAGAGCAAAAGCCGCCCTCCGTCTCCCTGGAATCCCGGAGCCGTCACGCTCTGGCTGATTGACATTTAGTCCAGCGCCCGTCCCCGACATTCCCAGACAAAGCTCCCTGTGGCATTAACCCCCCCTTTTTACTTCCTGTTCCCTCATTCTGGCCTGCCTCAGCTTTTCACCTCTCCCCTGATGTTCCCTCTGTTAAGCAAATGAGCGCTTCAGAAATTGACTGCAATTTCCCCAGGTTGCCGGAGACCCTGAGTAATTGTGTGGGAGCTGAAGCAGGGCTTAGACTCAAGGCTGAATAATGATAGCTGCACATTGACTTAAATTAAGGGTACTTATATTAATTGAACCTCTGAAATAATGTTTTATTTACAACAAAGGGAAGGTGCAGGAAGAATAAAGCGTTTGCGCTGGTTGTCAGGGACCGGAGCCTCATTCCTTCCGTCTCGCTGTCTGGCTACAGTAACTTACATGGGGATCGGCCGGCGATTTCCCCTCTTCTTAAATGTCAAGGTTATTTCTCAGGCTCGTTCGGGAGAACCTGGGGGAAAGGAATGGCCGGGTTCAGAATCGGATATCCAAGTTAAGCAAATGAGCCGCTTACAGGAGTGAATCTCTGCTGAGCTCCTGCTGGGGATTGATTAGCACTGATTCAGGGGCAAATGGGCGATTCACTCTCGCTAACGGTGACATTGGTCGCCCCACTTGTTTCGCTGCACAGCAGTGACTTCGGAAATTATGCATTAACGCGGTAGATTGCAAAATTATTATTCTCAGGATTCCACATTATTTTTCCATATTGACTTTTCCTCACTTAAATCCCATATTCCACCAAAACAGCTAGTGAAAGCTTTGTTGACATAAGGAAGACAATAAGTGAAATATTTTTGCAGAATCGTGCTAGAAATTTCCGGGGCATGCATTGTTCCAGGTTGATTATAATTCTACTGTTTATTCCTGATCTAATCAGCTGTATTGTAATGCAGTCAGAGTGATTGTGTTAGTTAAGATACAAAGTATCACTGGCTACCTCTGTAATTCCCCTGTGACGTGACGTGTATGAGAAGTGCCATTTGAGTAATGCCCATGGACTTTAGCTTTAATTATATCACATTACTGGTCTGGAGAATCGGTTTGCTGAACATGTTGTTATGTGGGTATAAATAGCCGGCACGATGCTGGAAATGCCAAGCGAGTATGCCCGCACCCCGATGGGGGCCGGCACACCCTGCTGGCCTCCCACCCCCCTGTCACACCGTCCTGCTTCCCGTGATGCCGCCTTCAGAGAAGCCGAGGCCCCTCCGCCGGGATGCGATCGACGTTAACAGGAATGGATGGAGGCGGTGGACATGTGCACTCAGGCACTGTGACAGACTCGGGGCGGGGACACTGCGTTGTGATACATTGCCACTCAGGCCACAGCTTTTCGCTGGACTCCACCACTGACGATTGATCTTGATAGTCCATTACTGGAGTCGGTTCCAAGGACGGCACCCTCTCTGGTTCTCCTCCCCCCCCCCCCGGGGTCCTAAGGGGAGTTCTAATTAAGATGCCCCGCCCTAATGCCAAGCGTAAGACACACAGAAGACTTGCTGCCGGCACCTTTCCAATGAACCTGAACCTGTTACACAAGTGTTTTTTTTTCCAGTTAATCACTGAAAATGCATTTGATAGATTTTAAAGAAGGAATGTAGTGTTTTGCCCTTTGAAAGCCGAAATATGTTTGGCTTTCGTGGGCCATATTATTGGTCACCCTGGTGCATGCTGGCCAATAGCATGCAGCTGTGGATGGAGGAGGGGCAGCAGCGGGATTGTGAGAGCGCTTCTGGCTAAGCTCAGTTCTGGAATGATACTGGAAAGGTTTTGTACTCCGGTAATTCTAGCAGGATGTCATTAATTGTGCTGAGCTTGCATGACAGTGCTGGATGCTTTCGCACCGGCCCCTGTGCCCCGCTTTGTCCCGTCGCCCTTGCTCTTGTGGGGATGGTCCTGCTTATTTTTGTCCGGATCCCACAGAAAGGGAAGCTTGATTAGTTCAGTAGCCCATTAAGTCGCCGGTACCTCCAGTCCATATTGTTCTCCTTTGCTCTTTATGAAACATCCTTCCGGAGCAGCATGAATTCTGTACAGCGGCGAGGACTGAACCTGGTGCTGATGGTGTCGTCCAGGCTTAAGGAGGACCACTGTGCCATTTAGGTGCTGTGAGACCGGCCCCTGATGTCGGCTCTTGTGTCGGGCGAAGGTTTTCCATTGGCTGTGCCCATACCCTTCCAGCTCGCTCGGGCAGCCTAGACGGCAGGCACAGGCTCATTGGCCGTGCTTTGCGTCACACCCGGGCAGCCTTGTCCATGGAGAGCAGGTGTCTGCTGTTATAAGCCCATACAAAAATCTACAGGGTAAGAGGAAAACTCATGGACTAAACACCTCCATGCTTCTTTTTGACTCTGCCCGATAGTGGGGCTCTCCAGGTTAGAGATAATCCTCCCTGGGAGGATTTTTAAAGGCAAAGCCCATGGCACCTCCTTCATCTTATGCTCCTCTCCGCTTGCACCAAAATATGCCCTTGTGGGGAATTCAGGACTGAGTTGCAAGGCTTGTTTTCCTCCGTAACTTATTTTTTTTTTGTCTCTGGGAAAGCTTGTCACCCCTCCGGGAGCCGCCAGAGCCCCTCCTGCCCCGGTATTAGCGCGTGGCGCTGCTGCTCCGCACAGCCGTCCTCCTCTAGCTCCTCCCCCGGCCATCTCCCGCCTTCGCCGGTCGTCACGGTGACAAATGGGGCGTCCGGGTCCACGTTTGACTCCTGGAGGATATTTCTTCTTTCTTTGTCAGCCCGGGCTGCGGCGATACTTCTTTAAACTCACTGGCTAATGAAGTGGCAGATGCTCTGTATTTTTTCCTTTTCCTTGCACGCGGCTGCAAGGCCGCGGCCGGCGCCGCCTCCCGACTGCCTATTTGTTCCACCTGCACCAAGTGAAATCAGGTGTAACGGGCAGGGTGGGAATGGAATGGAGGGGAGCACGAGCGGCAGCCCGCACAGGGCAGGCGAGCGCAGCGGCGCCATCACTGGTGGCTGAAAACAGCTACAATGGCGGCGGCCAAGGAGATGAATGTCTGTTTGTGCTGTTTTCCGACCACCTTTAGATTCATTAGCTTTTCATCTCTTCGCTTTCCCTCGCTGCGTCGGCCAGCCCTGCGTGACACTGACAGGTGCGATGCCTTCGTGTTGCTCTCCCGCCGCGTCGGGTTGGACCCTGAGTTTCAGGCCCGCGCTTTTGTTCCTGACTCCGCCCCCCCTGGAGCACGGAGCATATGACATCACTACCTGCCCTGCGGCATCTGGTCAGTCTCACACCACTTCCGACTTGCCATGAAATCACTGCCTCAAATCTCTTTGGATTTTTTTTTCCATCTCCCCATGTTAATTATTATATTGAGTCAAGAAATTTTAGAATGATTAATGACAGATCTTTATTAAGTAAGGAACGTGGCTGTAAAGGTTGGGGGGGGGGGGGGGGTGGGCTATAATTATTTCTGATACATATCGATTTTTTTCCTATTGAGTTACTGGTCTGTAGTGCCTAAGTAATTCGTAATGTGCATTCACCGCAGTTACAGTAGAGAAATCCTATTTTGTGATGGCTGTATAATGTGATCAGGGGCATTTTAAGCCGCTGTTCTTGGCCGTCTGAAATTACATCTCCCCCGGACCCCTCCTTCCAATTTGATTTGATTAGAAGGGCAAACTGCCCTGCTGCTTCTGTCCGCTTGCTGCCGCAGACGGTCGACCTTGGCAGGCTCGTCCTCAGAGCTCCGCTCCTCGTGAAATAAGTGTCCTTCTCGCAATCAGGCACAAGCAAGCGCCGTGTACCTTATGCCTGTTTGCACCAGGATCGTTAGCTGGCAGGCGAACAGTAACGGTGGGGCCTGTGAGAGGCAAAGAAGCTTGAATCGGAGCAGAATTAACGGGTGTTATGCTTAGAAAGTAGCATGGATGAACCTGAGACACAGAGTTATAGAACACCTAGATGGCTGTGCTGGTAATGGGTGTTATCGATGTAATAATAAGATTATATTAACACTTAGCCTACAGCTGTCAATGTACAGATAAGACACAGGCATGTGTAGAAATAGAGCAGTGAAATCAGTGCATTGCAGTACTAGTAATTGTGCTATGTATGTAAATATAGTGTCATATTGACGTGAGGCATACAGCTGACAGTGTACATATAAAACACATACGCAGAGCACACAGACAGACGGCCAGCTCTGCAGCAGCCGGTGTTGTGTGAATGCTGTCAGAGGAACTGCCACAGATTAACATATTTATTTCCGCACGGCCCTCTTTCTCGGGGGAGCTGTTTAGCGCGAAGAGTAGGAATGAAGGTTTTCGCGCTTTTGGGAGGCTGAGCACGTATGGGGGGACCCCTCCCCCCCGATATGAAACGGCGCCACCGTGTGGCTGAGCCAAGGCCGTGCAGGGAGGAGGCAGCCCAGCGCTTGCCCTTGGGGCCCCCAGGCGCCAGGTGGGGGAGCGGGAGGCGTTTTCCCATTGTGCTGAGACAGCAGCCGCGCCGCGCTCTCCGTGCTCTTTATGGTGGAGCAGGCAGGTCACCTTCTCAGCGGTGAGATTTAGTGCTGGGTGAAAACACGAGCTGGGGGCAGTGGCTGTGATGGTTGCTGGCTGTCGCTCCTCAGCGGGGGTGGGGGTGGAGGAGTCAGGGATTTTTACACGTGTTCGGGTGGGGCACTGTGACATATGACGACATTTAGCGGACCCTTTAGAAACTTTGCGGGTAGCACTTCTGAAAAACGAAGAAGTCGGAGAGTCGGAGGTCCGCCTGGGGAGACCGGGCGCCGTTTGCCAGTCGCGTGTCGGGTTGACTGATGGGAAAGCGAGCGGCGCTACGCTGCAGCGGCGGCAAGCCGAATAGCCACGTGAGAGGAATGCACACGAGATCCCCAGGCAGTCGCACAAAAGATAGCCCCACTGTAAGCGAGTTTGAAGCTCCCTCTGTTACCCACAGCGCCTTCATAGTTCTGGGTAACGTTATCTTCTGTTGACTGCCTCTATCTCCAAAAATACAAAAAGGTTTTGTGGCGGGGTTTCACTTTTTTTTTCCTCTTGCCGTTGAGATGGCCAAATTTATTAATACAGTGTGACTGCTTATCTTCTGGAATTTTCATAGACCTCTGTAAGGCTGTTTCTGCACTCAGTGGTTTAGCTTGTTCTGTTGTAAGATTAAAGTTTGTGAGGTAGCAGCCAGCAAGGAGGCTTTGGACCAGCGGAAGGGTAAATGTAACCACAGACTTACACAGATTTAAAGGGCTGGAAAATTTACTTGAAAAGTATGTCCAATAGGGAGTTTTTACTTCTAAAAAGATATTCTTCAGGTGAATCCCTGCTTTAACATAGGCTGTGCACATTGTATAAATATGTGTGAGCATATGTATAATATTTGTTTTGTGAATTATTTGTAATTGCTTCAGTTTAAAACTGAGGTACAGGATCACTTCACTGAAGGTCATACTGTAAAAGAGGCTTTGCTGAATTTCCAGGACATAAAGTAAGAATTCTTAATGACCCTACAAATATTTGTTTTTTAGATCCAAACACACTCCCTCTGACATTTAATTATCATTTTTTATCTGATTAAAGACCTATTTTCTTTTCTTTTCCTTTCCTCTGAGCTTAAATAATGATAATAATATTATTGCACAGCCTCATTATAAAAATTTATTGCACAGCCTCATTGTTTTGATTGAATGAAATGACTGTTCTCAAGACAGATACAACTTCAGACAGACCAAAAAGTGATAGGGGATTATATGTTTGTTCAAAATACCTAATGTCAGGAGGTGACATGAATTGTACCAGCATTAAGACTGGCTTTGAAAATGCTGCATCATGAAGTCATGAAATGACAATGTTTCCCAAGATGCTCCTTGGTTCTGCTGGGAGCTGGGAGGGAACGAAAATGATGATCTTCAGCACCATTACTGGGCCATTGGAGCCTGGATCTCTGACTACCAGGCATTCAATGGTTGTTTGTGAGTTCAAATATAGATTTGAATTAAAAGGAGAAAGGGATTGTCATATTCCTGCCTGTCTCCTCCCTGTCATGGCCCTAACACGCCACACTTTTTGCCTTGCCTCTAGTTCCTAACCCTTGTGTAGGAATCACTCCCAGCTGCCTCTCATTAATTTCTTTGTTCGTCCCATTCCTGTATTACCCAATCCGGTCATTGACGTTGAACCCCCTAGTTGCTTGTGCCCTTCCTTGTTCCACTCCTCCCATTTTTGATCCCTCATGATCCTGTTCTATTTCCAGTCCCTGTTGTTTGAGTTCAATAAATCCCCTTTTTCTGTCACCACAACGCTTGCCCTAGAGTCTTTGCTCCTGCAATTCATAGCAGAATGACCGGACTCCGCAAATCGCAACCAGCCTTTTACCTCAGCCCAAGCCTCCATTCCACACACCGTGATGGGTCATGGATAATCCACTGATGGACCTGCTCAACAACAGCGATTTGGAGGAGCCCGATGAACTTCATGAGCCACCCTGCCTCCTGAACACCCACTTGGAATAGAGGCACAACCCCGCCATGTGGGAGGTGCCCAGGACCAGAGCACTCTTTAGCCGGGCAGGGGAGATACTGGCAGGACTCACCCCTTGTTTGGATGCCCAGGAGGCAGAGAACGTCTGACTTTCTATGAGGGAGATGAAGGGGCTATATGAGGGTGAAGCTGTTCAGCTCCCTGGCTGTCCACAACTTGCCGCCACAGATCTGTCCATCCATTCTCCACAGTTCGCTGCATCTCCATCTGCCATTTCTAGTCAGAGGAGTAAAAAGCAGAGGAAGTGGGCTGTGCCCATAGCTACCACCTCATCAGACCCCGTGCCTCCCTCCAAAGGCCAGCCCAGGAGAGGCTGCCGTCATGCCTCCAGAACCCAGCCCATGAGAGACCACTGCCATACCCCAAGAACTCATCTTCACCTCTGCTGTGTCTCCGGAACCTGTCATCACCTCTACTGCATCTCCAGAGTCCCAGAGGGCGGATCCTCTTATGCTCCAAGCTCCCAGTCCTGAGAGGGCTTCTCCACCCTCACTCCAGGCTCCTGGCCCAAAGAGGCCCATTCTGATCATGCCCCTGGCTCCCGGCCAATGGAGGGCCACTCTGTCCTAATATCCAGCTCCTGGACCTAGGGGGACCTAGGTCACGTCCAAGTGCCCCACCTCCTATGTTTCCCTCCCTGTTTCTCTTGTCCTCTGGCACTGTGTGTCTGCCCTGGTGTCTGGTTCCATCGTCCTGCCCCTGGTGTGTATCGTGTTCCAACTCTGTTGATATCCCATTCGGTTTCTCAGTCCCTGAGTGCCCTGTCTATACCCCCGTGCCTGGAATGTGTGCCTCGTGTGGGGGGTACTGTCATATCCCTGCCCATCTCCTCCCTGTCTGGCGCTAACAAGCCACGTCTCGTCTTGCCTCTCGTTCCTCACCCTCGTATAGAAATAACTCCCAGCTGCCTCTCATAAGTTCTCTCATTTGTCCCTAATATATGTGTTTCCCACTCCTGTGTTCCCCAGTCCAATTATTGACATTGAACCCTCTGGTTGCCTGTGCCCTTCCTTGTTCCACTCCTCCTGTTTTTGATCCCTGACAATCTTGTTTTATTTCCAGTCTTTGTTCTTTGAGTTCAATAAACACCCTTTTTTATTTCAGTACAACACCTGCTCTTGAGTCTTTTGTCCTGCAATGCATAACAGAATGACTGGACTCTGCAAATTGCCTGGCAGCTATCCCCGGGGGCCTCTCATGCTCCGCATCTCATCTTACACATGTTCCCCTGCACCCTGCCTCCTCAACACTACTATTAGGCCATTGGAGCCTGGAGCTCTGACTACCAGGCAATCATTAGTAGTTTCTGAGCGCAAATAGAGAATTAAAGGGCAAAAAGGATTGTCATATCCCTGCCAATCTTCTCCCTTTTATGGCCCTAACAAGCCACACCTATCCAATTCCTCTTGACTCTTATTCTTAACCCTTGTGTGGAAATCACAACCAGCTGATTATTTCCCTCATTAGTCAGGTATATACGTGCTTCCCAGTCCTGTGTTCCCCAGTCCAGTCATTGACATTGAACCCTCTGGTTGCTTATGCCCTTCCTTGTTCCACCCCTTCCATTTTTCATCCCTCGTAATCCTGTTTTACTTCCGCGGTCTGTTTTTTGAGTTCAATAACCCCCTTTTTGTTTTCCCACAACCTCGTGCAGTTTGTGACAAGGATAAGGAATTTATTGTAAGACTGTATTTTTCACAGCTGGAAAATTGTCAAAAGGGGGCATTTGGCAAAGCAAAACTAATAAGCATAACGGTCCTTGTTTTTTAAAAATTTTTACTTTACCTCCCATTTGTTCAAGTTTCTGGGGGAATGATCGGCATTTTGGTGAAACAGCGATGTTTTGTTTTATGTAAATGCTGTGTTTTTTAACAGTATGCATACAATTAAATGAGTGGGAGGGGTTGCCTAAATGTATTATTATATATGATGAATGAACACCATCCTAAATCCTAACAATGCACATACCATTGTGAGGCTTGGAGTCTCACACTTTGATGGCAGGATGTTCTGAAATAATGCCGTTCTGATCGATGCCAAGACTCAACATCTCTATGGCAGCACGCATTAATAAGTTTAAATTCACTTGTGACAAATGTCACTTTTATTGATGTAGAAGGACCCATAATCTAACCATTTACAACAATATTTAATCATAAACAACTGAATACACAAAATCCAGGTTTTGAAATTCATGTCTGAGAAGCTGCATGTCCAGAAGCACTCAGAAATAAATGCATTTGGAGGTGTTTTACTTTCAATCATCTGATATAACTTATTGTCTTCCCAACTGATGATACCAGGACTACAGAGGTTACTTTGTCCTTAGTATGGCTTTAGATTAAATTTTAATGAGTTGTCATCCTTTTGGAGAAAAAAAAAATGTTTTTACCTAGAATAATATGCTGGTATAATCAGTTAGCTATTGACTCAAGGTAATTACCTGAAGCATATGTGCTGGGAAGGTCCTCAGAACTGTGATTTCTCAAGACATCATGTTAGATAGATTGATTTCAACTTTTGGATCATTTTGTTAACCTGGAACAAAAATGAAACCATAATGTTTCATGCTGAGGTTAAGTACATTATGCACTATTTCTGCTGACTCTCATATTTGCAAATCTGCTATGGAAATCCTGGGTGCCAGAGACCCAGGCTGCGGAAGGCTGTCTCACGTTGACGGTGTGAGCGGCAGCAGAGTACGTGTCAGGGAGTTGCCTCCACATGCCCGCTTCCTGATTAACACTGACTAATCACAAAATGACACCACAGAACTCAAGAGCGTGTCCCATGCCCATATTACAGCTGCAAATTCATGAATGTTTGCCCTCCACTGGTGGCAGGAAAATCTGCTATGAATAGGTGTCGTAGTTCACTGCATAATATCGCTTTTGCTATATGTGCTAAATCCAAGGATCTAATTATGTGCCAAGTTTGCCCTTAAACTCATATGCCTTCTGTCTGTGTAGAATTTGGCACGTGAGCCTCAGCAGAAATAGTGCCGATTTTTGCAGGTTCCCCTTGTGTATTTGTACAAGAAATAGAAGCATTAGTATTGTTTATCTCAGTTTGAAAGCTGTTTGTCTTTAAATTCTGAGGAACAATGAAGAAAACATGTTTGTTTTCTTCTGACTCACTGGACCTGCTCATACCGAAGATATCATGGATGCTAGGGAGCTGTTTGCAGTTGTGCTGAAACTGTGACGGTGAGGATTTGAGAAACATGGGGCATTTCTGGGAATTCTTTTGTTTATGAACCTAGAATTGGATCTCTTTTTTTTTCCTTTCCAAAATTTTTCATTTTCTGTCAGTGAAAGTTTGCACTCACAGTGCATATTGTAACACATTCCAGCTAGCATATAACACTGTGGGGGGGCTGCACACTTTGGATCTTGCCCCCCAGCCCTGCGTGTGTTGAGTTTGCATGACTTTCCTCTAGCTAATCTGGTTTATTCCGAGATTTTTTATTCGGGGGTGGGGGGGTGTCTGACTCAGTGGGTAAGGATGCTCTGCCTGTGATCAGAAGGTCGCCAGTTTGAATCATGGGGATCACCAGAGCAATTTCACAGATGGGCCCAATTGCTCCAGGGATTTTCACAAGAATGTGAATCACTATGGATAAGGGCATCTGCTAAGTAAATAAAATGTAAAGGTTCCATCGGGTATAAAAGCACAGTTGTGGTACTCAAGTCCAGACTCGGTTTTGAATTCACATATGAATTGACAGTCTTGCTACTCTTGACTCGGACTCAAACACTTTTGACTCCTTCCTGAGTGCTTCCAAGCCCAGTGTTTGTCTGCAGCCTTCATATTTTTTCCATGGTTTTCAGTGTAGTGCACACACTCATACAGTCAACTCACGGCCTCATCATGTGTGCCAAGTCAGCGATTATCCGTTTTGTGTACATATACCTTAAGGATTTCCTATGCAAGACACACAGTAAAAAGAAACATTGCGGAATGCAAATATTGCTAATAATCATTATAGGGGAGTAACGGTATACAAAATTCACAGTTTGGTACAAACATCAGTGTTGCGTTGGGTATAACTTTGGTATGGTAGGGAAATGGAAATGGATTATTCCTTGATAGTTGCAAACTAAACACAATCACAATTATGAACAGTTGTAAGCTGAAGGTAATGTGTCTGTCAATATGTCTGAATAACAAACCCTAAGAGATGCCATTTGCACAACTTAAAATATGTAAATTAAAAATGTATAATAAATAAAAATAAAAAAATAAACCTGCATTATAAGAAGCATAATGAACTAAATCCCATGTTCTCTACTATAAAACTGAGTCGCGTATCTGTAGCAATAAACAAGTCGAAAGTCATAGCTGAATTTCCTGGCAAAAGCACCTTAAATGCCACGGGGAGACTAACTTGCAGAGGCTGTTTCTGCCTTGCTTTTGTTGTACACACACTCAGATTATGCCATTTTAAATGAGTCAGCATGTTGAACATGTTTCCAACAACATATCATAATTCAGTATAATCAAGCCGACAGTCTTGGTCTTATCAACTGTCCAGTAATTGGTCTCCAGTGTAATTGGGAAACCAAAATGTTCCCAAATGGTTGAATAGCATAATGTTTTCCATATTTAATCTACTTGTGAATTTAGTTTCTGTATGTGTCAAGCAATGTATTCACTTCTTTCATTGTGTGATGTAACCATCATGTACATGTACCGTTACAGCTCACATGTACCGTTACAGCCCACATGTACCGTTACAGCCCACATGCACCGCTACAGCCCACATGTACCGTTACAGCCCACATGCACCGCTACAGCCCACATGTACCGTTACAGCCCACATGCACTGTTACAGCCCACATGCACCGCTACAGCCCACATACACCGTTACAGCCCACATGCACCGCTACAGCCCACATACACCGTTACAGCCCACATGCACCGCTACAGCCCACATGCACCGCCACAGCCCACATGTACCGCTACAGCCCACATACACCGTTACAGCCCACATGCACCGCTACAGCCCACATACACCGTTACAGCCCACATGCACCGCTACAGCCCACATGTACCGTTACCAACGAAACATAATGTTCATTGGTACCAGAACCAATTTTAAATATATTCATCAGGATATACTCATGTTACAATGAAACTAATAATTAATCCAGGAAGCAGTAGAGGTGTGCTTCTGTTAAGAACATAAGAAAATTACAAACGAGAGGAGGCCATTCAGCCCATCAAGCTCGTTTGGGGAGAACTTAACTAATAGCTCAGAACTGTTAAAATCTTATCTAGCTCTGATTTAAAGGAACCCAGGGTTTTAGCTTGCACTACATGAACAGGAAGACTATTCCATAACTGCCCGCTGTGTAAAGAAGTGCTTCCTCTAATTCAGTTTAAAATGTTCTCCCACTAATTTCCACTTATGGTCCCGAGTTGTAGTATTTAAACTAATATTGAATTAGCCAAAGAAATGTATTTCTTAATTGAAATTAGTTATTTCTTAGTTGTTGGTCGTTTGAAATTAATTTAAATTATTTCTTTTTTGAGGTATTTGTTTAATCTTCAATGTATTGTTCTTGAATTCAGGTTCATAGTCTAGAATTTAACTGTGTTTTTGACTCAGAGTCAGCTGCCCAACCCCGGTAAAGGACTCGGTCTCGTCTCAAACTCGCCCCCCCATTGCACTCAGTTTTGACTCAGCTGAGGTGGACTGTGTAAAAGCACTGTGAAGGCAGTCCTTGCTTGAGTATAACAACAAGTGTACTTGGGTGTTGGCATTTTCATCTAAATAGTTTAATTTAAAAACCTCATGGCATATTATTATTGTTGTTTTTAATCTCATCTTATTTTAATCATGGCATTTGAGTTATTAAAGTTATTACACATAGACAGCCCACCTCCTGAGATGCCGTGTAATTCATATCTTATAACTTATCCTCCAGCTGAGTGTTGATGAAGCTTCATTCCAGTGTGGAATTCCGTTCAGACACTAACGTGTTTTCATTGCTAAAACAGATACGTCTGGGCGCACGTGCATTATGTTGGCCTTTGTGATAAAGCGGCCTGAGTCTCAGTCTCAGTGTGACATTACGACTGTGGTATCAGTGCTTCCGGTGAAATTAGAAATTAAACGCATGAAGAAGTGATATTAGTATAAAAGGAAGAATTAGTGTGGGCAGCTCATCTGCAACAGAGCACCCAGACTTGGGGTCTGGCCGGTGGGATTTTCTGCAGAGTTGACTAAATATAGATTACAGTAATTTACTTTCAAACAACTCATTTTCTGTGTTTGACATGTCCATTAACCCTGGCTAGAAAAGTCATTAATTTTTCACCAATGAAGACATTACTCATTCGAGTGCCTTTCATTAGCGTCCATGTTGCCGTGGAAGCGATCGGCCCGGGACTGCGCCGCCCGTGCTCAGATGCTAACAGCTAGCCTAGCCTACCTCCTCCTTAGTGCGTGCTTTCATTGTTAATTAAGCATCTTCTGCTATTCTTGGCGCTCTCTCTGGATTTGAAAGAAATAGACCTGTCAGTGTTTAGGCATGGGAAGCAAATGGGAAGGGCTGATCTGTATTCCCCATGTCTTGCTAGCTCAGTGTTGATGTGGGTTCTTAAAACAGGCCATTTGTCCATCTTCGTTTTGGCCATCGTTTAACTCGCAGGCGCACTTCTCTGTTTTTGGTGCAGCAGTACCTTTGCGGCTCCTATCTGGAAATTATCACATAATACTAATTGTCACATTAATTGTCATGTAATCGAAAGTGAAAATTAATCACACTGGGATAGATAACAGCAGCCCATCACCACAAAAGGCTGTATACTGTCATTGCCAAACACAAATATTGCCGTCATTGGGCTCATGTGACATCTCAGAGCCTCAGACCGATTGCGATCCACGTCGGTAATAATCCAAAACATGTGAGCGGTACTTAAGAAAGTCACCAGTGCCACTGTGGAGTCCTTGTATCCTTCAAGGGCACTTCAGTTTAATGTCATGAAGGAAAGATCCCTTCAGGTTAATCCTCAGCTCGCTACCTGTCAGCGAGAAGCCAAATAAAACCTGGGAAATAGCAGTCGGGAGATATAACGCAGCACAGTGTCTGTCCCCTGCACAACAGGGTGACGGAGAGCAATGGGCACAAACTAACTACCCCCAAAAACAAACAGCGGTGAATCTCTTTAACCCTCTTTTTGGGGGCTGTTAACTACGGTGGAAGTGTTTGGATGGACAGGGCCGTGCAGGAGCGTGGCAGGCGAGGGGCCGCTCTCTGCAGAATAGCGATCGCTCTGATGGCTGCCTCATTGTTTGCTGTCATGCCTGGCAGTTCTATTTTCCCATGTGTCAAAGCCACAGAGGGAGAGTGAGAGTCTCCGCTCCCCAGCTCTGGAGTCCGATGCTTCAAGGTGACCAGTCATGGAGATCTGAGGTGGCCCCTGTTTGGAAAGGGGTGACGTGACAGTGACAGTGACAGCACATGAATGCATCCGTTTTTATACCCACTAGCGAAATTAAATGGGGAAAGTGACGTGTTGAGTTTCTGAAGCACGTGAATGGGGGAGATCTGTTCCTTGGCCAGTGTTATTTCAGTCGCACAAAGACTGACCCTACAAGTCAGACAGATTGTTAGGCCGTTAAGTATAGTCTATAGGAAATAAAGCAGTGACTTGATCAATATGTAAATAATTATAATAATAATTTCACAGGAAAATGAATGCAGTATAATCATGTGCAGTTCTGATTATTGATCCCAACATAAGGGGATACAGCCAAACCAGCCAAAGCAAGTCTACAAGTCTACAGCCACATCTACATGATCATAGAAACTTTTTCACATGAAGGAGGAAACAAATAAAAGCACAAAAACACTGTTGATCCAAAACTGGCGTGAGGCCGTGGCAGAAGGAAATGCATTAATATCTGCTGCATAAATAGAATAGATAATGGATTGGAGAGCAATATTATATTTATCCAACTCAATAAAGCAAGACCAGGAAGATTAGTCTATTCTGGAGATAATGGCACCTCAACCCATTAGATGGCGACTCTCTATAAAAATATACAGCGCGGTACAGCGGGATGCCATGCCTGGACTCCTGTGGGCCGCCCAGCGCACGATTGCTTGTGTCAGCCCTCTGCTGTTCCATGAAAGTCACCTTTCTGCACGTTGTCTCTTCACATTAGGGGAATCCTGGGGTGTGGTGGGTGGTGGGGGGGGGTCTTGCCTCTCCAGAATTCCAGCAGCCGGGTGGGCTCGTTATTCACGTCGGATCGGCGTCGGGAGGGAGATGACAGACCTCACGTCTTGTACCTGCCATTAGATTAATTCTGCTCTATTAGCGCGATGGGAGCAGCTCATTTCAAAGCGCATTAAACACTCGCGGATCAATTATCTTGGAAAGGCATAACCTTGGTGCAGGGAGCACACGTGCAGACTGACCTGGGACCTGTGCTTCTGGTTCTACCCAGAAGAGTCTCCACTGGCCTGCTGCATGTCCTCTTCTGACACACATCACACACGGGGAGCTGACACGCCCTAACACATCCTCACCTGATGTCTATCCTGCTGTTTCACTGTTGATTCGTTTCCTGATCCCTGAGCAGAACGAACAGGCCGAGTCGAGTGGTTCTGTATATAGCCTGGAGTCCAGCAAGGTACGGATCTGCCCAGATGGTCATGGGTTTAAATCCCATGGCCTGCCCAGCAATCACATCGCTGTTGGGCCCTTGAAGAAGGCTCTTAACGCCCAGCTGCTTCAGGGACACTGGCTGACCTGCTCTCTGATCCCAAGCTTTCCTCTCTTGTACTGTACGTTGCTTTGTGTAAAAGCATCCATAAAATAAATGTAATGAAAGGATACAGGCTCTCCATGCCTGCTTCAGCTCATCTTTTAAGACTGCAAAGTCCTTGCAGAATGTCCTAGACATTCCTGGGCAATTTGTTCTGCTTTCACTGTGACTGATAAGGATGGATTGCAATGAGTGTCGTGAATTCGCAAGCTCGTCCTCGCCGGGACTCACTGCAGCGCTTGACGCGCTGCCCTGCTTTTCTCGCAGATGCCGCGTTAATCAAGGCTTCGCGTGACGCTGTCCGGGCGCCCCACGCTTTACAGATCTTACAGCCCGAGGAGTAGCTGCCTCTTACATTTGGGGCTGCGGCCTTTCTGATTACAGCAGGAGTGTCTCTTATTGGACTGTCCCTGATTAAAAGGCTGGAGGAACATAAGAGTGAGAGCCTCACATCAGAAGCAGCTGTGAAGCACTTTGCACGTTCCAGCAACATACTGATGCTGTTCACTTCTCAGGGTTTTTTGCTACTAAAGGTTTGACCTGTAAGAGTTACTGCCCTTGGGGGGCCACATATAGCACCGTCACGCTGTCGTTTTAATCTTGCCTCTGTTTATGTGCAGCTTGCATGTTCTCCTCAGGTCACATGGGTTTCCTCAGGAGATTCCAGTTTCCACCTGCAACCGGAAGATATGCACTCAGGCTACGTTGTGTCCATGGTGACCATAGTGTATGATTGTGTGTGTGTGTGTGTGTGTGTGTGTCTGCTTGTATGGATTAGGTTTATATTACATTGCAGGGACCAAATTCTCCCCAAAATGTAATAAAAACCTGTTTTTTTTAAGTTGCGGGACCATTTTTCAAGTCCCCACAAAGATCTGTAGATGCAGTTGAAAAAGTAAAAAAGTCTCATATTTTGTTTGGTTACTTATGGGTATGATATAGGGCTGAGTAGGGTTAGGGTCACCCTTTTGGGATTAGGGTTTTCCATATGGAAATGAATGGAGAGTCCCCACAAAGATATAGAGCTGAGTAGGGTTAGGGTCACCCTTTTGGGATTAGGGTTTCTATATGGAAATAAATGGAGAGTCCCCACAAAGATATAATTCCAACCTGTGTGTGTCAGGGTTATTATTGTTAAGGAAAACTAAAATTTTATTAAGACATTTTGGAAAACTGAAATAAAGTGAAATTATAAGAACTACAACTAAATAAAAACTGAAATAAAATAAAAACAAATGTCAAATACTTCTCAGTACTGTTTCCTAATACTGTTCAGCTAATGTAATAATTGATTAATAATAAAAATAATAATAATGATGATGATAATAATAATCTTTGGCCGTTTGTTGTGATGCATTTGAACCACAGAAAAAGCCAACAGCACTATACTGCGGCATTTTGTGGTAGCTAATTAAGTCCTACAGCTTTCAGTCTATTACTAGAAATAAAATGACAAACTGAAACAGAAACTAAAATATATAAAAACCAAATAGAAATATGAAATTGAAAATAATATAACTGATACTTTATTCATCCCGGTGGGGAAATTCTCTTTACACCACTTTGTAAGCAAGAGTATGCTGGCCGCGAATTTAAACTGTAAATTAAATGAAAAAATCAAAACTATAATAATGCAGCATGTATGTGGCCTGAGATGGAGCAGCATCCTGTCCAGGGTCGTTCTGTGATTTCTGCTGCCTGGGATAGTCTCCAGGCCCCCAGAGCCCCGACCATGATAAGCAGTTAGAACTGTCCTCAGAAAAACAAATCTAAGACATCTGTATTTGGCTGCAGAACATGGTTAAAACCCAGATAGTGATGCAAGAATAAAATGCAGCTAGTGATGCAAGAATCGATCATTAAAGATCTTAATCAAACATTTTTGAATTGTGATCAATTTCCTGATTTCCTTAAACAAGTCAGTTTTCTATCAGTATAAAAAGAAATCAAATGTAACATGCAACGAATTAAACCATTTGTCATTTAAAAAAAAGTAGCAGATATGTGAATACATCCATCCTTTTTGCCGTATATTACAAGATATCGCAGTGTGTGTGTACATATTATACATACTGTACACTTCTTTGTAGTTCTATAATATCATGGTTAAATAAACAATAAGCTGAAGATGTCCTTTGAAATGCATCGTTCCAGAGCTGATTGCTGGTTGTTGCTGTGGTCGGGTCACAGTTCTAGTCTGAAATCAGCTCCAGCCTCGCAATCAGACGTGTGGAGAATGATGGAAGGGTATGGCATGGTACATTATATGGCAGTTAAGTCTAATGTCTAAGGTCAAATCCAGCGGTTCCCAAACTCCCAGTGACTCTTGTTGACATCAGAGCTGGCAGCCATCGCTCCTTAGGCTGCCCCCCCATTAGGGTCAGTTTTTTATTATAATCTGCTTCCAAATAGCAATTTAATAAGGAAACATATGACACATGGCTGAAAAGTCCCTCAGGGTATCAAGTGTGTAAGGAAAAGAATTTGAGGACTTGAATTGGAAAACTGAATATTTAATGCCGTAACGAAAATCACAGTCGGATCACTAGGAAAATCACGGGCCAGTAAAGCCTGGCTAATCGCCTCGTCTGCTTATTCTTCTTGTCTAACGACGCTGAGGAGTTTCGTTAAAGGCTGCTGTGTCTGGATCTACCCGGCAGCTGGCATGACACTGGGGCGTTGTGTGCCATCGATGTGGCCACGCTGCAGGCCTCAAAAGTCCTTTTTCTACACATCTGCCTTTTTCTGTATCTTCATGTCATCCCTGAGGTTCCTTTGAAGGTGTTTTCGTTTAATCTTTTCGTAAGAAGATTCCAGCGTGAGGTTACAGATCACATCAAGGCTGTTTTCCGACTCAGTGGCCATTTAATCAAGCTAAAGTCAATTCACGGTGCCCTGTCCTGGCCTTCTTTGTTCCCGGCGTGCAGAGGTGGCGTCAGTCAACAAAGAGCAGAGAATCCCATTGCTGGGGGCGGTAGAGGTCGAGTGGATGTGTTATATTCCCTAAAATGCGCTGCGCTTCCCAGTACCGCCGTTCTGCTTGTTATGTAAAGTGACCTCTCAGGCTGCTGTTGTGAAAAATATTCAGGTCGAAAAATCAGATTCACTTAAATGTCCCCAATACCGACTCCTGTTTTTATATTCACAGTGGCAGTTAAAAAAAAAGACTAACTTTCTGCTATTCCCCATTATGACATAGATAGCAGCTTATTAACAGATACTCATTATTTATAGTTGTATGTTTTATCGAGTTTATGTGCGTTATATACAGTTTATGTTTCACTGAGATAGATGACGGAGTTCCTACAACTGCCAAT
>JAODKF010000035.1:193297-204387 GCA_026779585.1 Mormyrus proboscirostris | reverse complement strand
TTTTTGCTCCTTTAGTTCCTTTTTGCTCGCCGCCCCTCCATTCTTTAAGAGCGTAGCTCTGTTCCAGTGTCACGGCGTGTTATGCCTGTGACGTCTTTGCTTTGAATGCCACGGTAAAAGGTAGGTTTCTCATATCTCCCATAGGTGCTCACCTGCACCCTGAAATTGGTCACACGGGGTCCCGCAGTGTTCATTGTAATAGACTGAATCCCATTGTTCATTGTAATGGACTGAAACCCATTAGGCTGATAAGCTTATAAGTGTGTCTGGGCAACTGTGCCAACAGAGATCAACCTCAGGAACCAGGAGGCGTATTCCGAGTGAAATGACCAAGCTGACTTCTGCAGTGTGGTCGTATCAGTAATACTAATAATACTAATGCTGATTTTAATGCTGCCCGCACTATACTAAGTGGGGCGATTCGAAAGGTGTGTCGTGTTAAAATGTACGTTCTAATTATAAAAATAAAATCATCACAGCAGCCGAGATGCTAAGAGGAATAATTTCTGCTTAAGGGTAAGGCTGCTTCCTTCTGTAAGCAAACACCCAGGAAGTGACTTGAGGCCGGCTGGTGCCTGGGGTTGTGCCCCCAAATGCTTATTTACACATGGCTGTGTGTGCGCCAGACGGCGCTTTGCTTTGGTACAGAGCGCCTCGCTGGCCGTGCTGTTGTGCTCTCCCTCAGAGCTCACTAGCAGAGCCAGGCCGTGCAGCGATACTGCGGCGAGTTCGCCTGTGGCACCGCGGCCGGGCTGAATGCCATCAGGGCCGACGGGACAGTGAGATGCTGGGGAGAAGCTGCGAGAAGGGCAAGTCACGGAACCGGCGCCATCCGGAGGGGGGGGGGGGCGTCCCTGGGATTCAGGACACTCTGCCAGACGGATACTTTATGATCTGACCCGCATGTCACTCACTACTCAGCCGTCGGGTAGGGAGTCTGCCATTCATACAGGGGCAGGGATGCGACGTGAATAATACGCTTTTTAAAAAATTCATTATAGACACCCCTCTACATTTGCGATTTGAGTTATTTGTTGAGTTGGCTGTGAACAATTAAATGGGAATATTTTGGGAGCTTGCCAAAACATTAGCCATAAAAAATATTGAAAATGCTTTGGATCGCATAAAATCATATAATATATAAATATTAGTATTACATACAGTATTATCTGTAGTGTACATGCATGCTGTATCTTTAATATTAAATGTCCTGACTTGGGTACGCAGTGCATCTGCGTCTAGGCAGCGAGCCCCCTCACGTGTTAGCTGTCTTTGCGAACTTTTGAACTTTTCAGTGCGGCTAGTTTTGCATATTTAATAAAGGGTGCTAAACAGTGTTCCCAGTGCTTACAGCAATAACTTTGTACATACAGTGGAATAATTTAGATAATTTGTGTTTTATATAAAAAGGTCTTAATATGAAATAAATTAATATGACATGCAAAATGTACAATACAGTACGGTTTGTTTAGAAATAGGTGTAATAATAAATAGAATTTTAATGCTATCCTTCAGGCTAGCAGACTGTTCTGGGTTTAGGTGAGAGGTTCTTATTATTTGCTAATTGTTATGTTTGTAGGCCTCTTCTGCCCCTCACAAGGGGTTAAAGCATATTAATCATTGTCTCTAAATCATTTCAGAGTTATAGTAAGACTTGTTTAAATTCAAAAATACTGTACAAGTTCAAGCTGTCTAAGTTGCAGTAAAGCGTGTGGCTGCCTGTGATGTGAACAGACGTTGTGGTCAGCATGATATATTCATCACCTTTCCGGGGCGGCGGGCTTGTCTCAGCTCACTCTGTGTGGCTTTTCTTGGGGAACTCCAGTTTCCTCCTGCAGGTCAAAAACATGTTGTTTAGGCTGATCGGTGTCTCTAAATAGTGCATCATGTGTTCATGTACAGTATTTTGTATATCTTACATTTTAGGGACCAAATGCCCCTACAATATGATAAAAACCTGTTATGGTGTGTGTGTATGCGCATGTGTGTGTCCCTGTGTGTGTGCGTGTGTGTGTGTGTGTATGTCTGTGCATGTGAGTATGTGTGTGTGTGTGTGTGTATGTGTGTGTGTGTGTGCACTCTGAGATGGACTGGCACCCTGTCCCCTCTGTCCCCTGGCACAGGACTCACAGAGTGCCTGTACTAGATATATAATATCTGTGGATGAATATACAGTTTGTCAGGTGTGGCCACTCCTTTTACAGGATCACAAGCTTCAGCATCAGAAACCCACTAGTCAGTTATTTAGTTATTTAGAAATCGTCTAAACGCCACTCAGCTTAAGCTGCTTAGCTATGCAAGCAATTAAAATGCCATCTATTTTAATTGTGTTTTGGGGGTTAATTAGGGCTACTTTTGTTTGTTAGAAGATTTGGTTGCAAACATGTAAACTGATGCTTTAATAAATACTAAAATTTGCAATCAAACTGCAGTTGAATGTGTCCAAAATGGTGTTTGGTGTCATTGTCATTTTGGTGAATAGGTTGTGGTTAGCTTGTGTCCGTCCCTGTGACAGCCTAATGGCTGGATGCCTGCTACCAGACAGAGAAATAGAAGATCTCACGCGTCTCTGAGCCTCTCAGAGCCCACACAGCCTCCAGTGCTGTTCTGTTTGCCTGATTTTTTGGGTCCTTCTGGATGTTTTCTTTATTGCTTTCATTGATTTTGACTTGTGTTTTTAGCTCGCTCAGAGTATATTGTTTTTATTTAGTCAATTTTGTAAAGAAACTTTGTATGTGAGAGTGTCTGTTACTGGAGGCGGTACCGTTTGCCAGTCACTGCCGTCATGGAGGATCAGAGTGGCCTTTGTGTGCCTGTTTATAGGTGTGTATGTGTCTCTGTGTTTTAATAGCTTTGCAGAGTCTTTTCTAGGGAAACCCCAGAAAGGACCTTGTAAGGTCACTCACTAAAGGATTTTTTTATGGTTAGACTTTTTTTCCTCAAAATTTTGTATATTGTTTTTGTATTACATTTGATTTTATCTCAAATTTCATGTTTCTGAGTTTTGTAGGGGTGAAATTTGAAATCATACACTGAATCATAGAAAGTAAATGTGAGTGTCTTGCAGTGACACATGCATATGTTTGTTTGGGTGTGTACCTTGATGTGTGTGTGTGTGTGTACCTTTGTATATGTGTACGTACCTCTATGTGCGTGTGTGTGTATCTCTGTGTGAGTGTTTGTACCTCTGTGTGAGAGAGTGTGTACCTGTGTGTGTGTGTTTGTGTGTACTTACATGTGTATGTACACCTGCGTGTGTATCTGTGTATGTGTGTGTACCTCTGTATGTGTGTACATTTGTGTATGTGTCTACCTCTGTGTGTGTGTGTGTGTACCTCTGCATATGTGTATGTATTTCTGTGCTTGTTTTCCTGTGTGTTTATGTGTGTGTGTGTATGTGTGTATACCTCTGTGTGTATATATCTGTGTATGTGTTCCTATGTGTGTGTTTGTACCTCTGTGTTTGTACTTCTGCGTGTGTAGGTATCTGTGTGTGTGTGTGTACCTCTGTGTGTGTAGGTATCTGTGTGTGTGTGTGTGTACCTCTGCGTGTGTAGATATCTGTGTATGTGTGTGTACCTCTGCATGTGTAGGTATCTGTGTGTGTGTGTCTACCTCTGCATGTGTAGGTATCTGTGTGTGTGTGTGTGTGTGTGTGTGTGTACCTCTGTGTGTGTGTACCTTTATGTGTGTGTACCTCCTCTTAGCGCCCTTGGCCCCATTCCATGTCCCACTGCATCTCCTCTGACTCGCGGAGACCCTGTGGAACTGCATCAGTCAGACACCTGGCTGACATGTGCCCCTGCACTCTGTCAGTCTGGTGGGATGGGGGGGCTACTCCCTGCAGCCTCTGTGGATCTCCGTCTGGCTTCAGGTTGCTTAACGCTGTGTTTGCCACTGCGTGAGTCTTCTCCCCGGTACGGGGAGGTGTGTGTGGGCTGGGTCACAGAGTCGCCAGGGGTCACACTGCACAGATAGAGAATCTCCTCCATCTTACAAAGCTGTGCATCTTCATTCTCGCCGCCGTCGGGAATAAGCTCCACCTCGATTCATTATTGATTCCGATATCCAGTGCAGTCGTTTCCGGCTGAACAGGAACGTGGAGCAGATTGAGCTGAGGAGGCTTCACTGGGCACATGTGCGCCTGCAAGCCGAGTCGCGTTTATATAACAGTGCTCCGCGCTTATTAAATCCGTTAGTAAGTAATGCACTTCAAAGCTGCCGATGCCGTGGGAGTCCTGAGCGTGTGACCATGTGGATGTTCAGTGCAGCGCCACTCAGACCGTGCCCATGCAGCTCAGGTGCTACAGCGCGTGCCGCTCATCCTGACAGAGGCGAGCATCGCCGGGGCTCCTCCGCATTCATTTGTCTGACGCCTGTCTTCTCGCGGTGCGTGTCTGTGAGAGCCCGGGCTTGTGAGGACATTCTCCATCAATCACAGCCGCTCAGGCTTGCCGATTTAAATATTTCATTGGATGGGGCCAGACCGTGCCAAGGATGGCGATGCATTAGAGAGAGAAAGAGAGAGAGAGAGAGAGAGAGAGATGCGGATGGTCACGTTTCACAGGGATGAACGGGCCAAGGAGATGGCTGGTGTGAGCCCTGGCCCTGGGGCTTTCCTGTTCATCCTTTTATGTTCTGGGTCTTCTCTATTTTAACACGTGAACCTTGCCTCTTTAAGCATCAGTACTAATAATAACAATACTACTGTTATTACTACTGCCACTGTTACTATTACTACTGCTACTACTACTACTACTAATAATAATAATGATAATAATATTTATTATTAATATTATTATTAAAGGCAATTAATAATAATTAATGGGAGCTGTCAGAATGGGAATTCCAATGTACCCATGATTGGGTGTATGTCTATTTCTGTTTGTGTGTGTCTGTCCATGCATGTATGTTTGTGAGTGTATGCGTGAGTGTGGGGGGGAGGGGGCCGTGTCTCCCTCTGTTGCCTGCGTACATGCGTGTGTTAACACTGTTTACTTCATTTTACTGTCATCACTGTCAGATGCAGGTATAGGTGACTCCATATGTTATTCAGACCCTAAGTATTATTTGCTAGGTGGGGATGGAGAAAAAAGCAGCGGGTGCATTATGATAATAAAAACAAATCACCAGCGTGGCACTTATGTAAATTTAACATCCAACAGGGAGGTTATTTGAATATAATAAACGGAAACATAACCAAGATGGATGCTGGTTTTGTGAACTTATGGATCGCCTTCTATTTATGTTCCTTTCCATATGAGAGATGGATCAAAAAGTAGTTTTTTTGTATTTATCCGTGGACAGTTGTGCCCTGGGAAGCTGTGGCCAGCCTGTTTTTTTTTTTATTTTTTAATTTTTTTAATGTGCGTTCCTTGATTCTGTTTTGTGTGTGTTTGTGTTTATTGATTTGTTTTTCTCAGAATCAATGGAGGGTGTGGTATTCTCCATGCTTATCAGTGTCTAATCTATCAAGTGCAGAATACCATCGCTTTTTGTTACGGATGATTTTCCAAAGGTTACTCTGTGCATTAATGCAGTCTCACTTTCCATAAACAGCTAGGTGTTTTATGAATCGTGATCCGTATCAGGAGAGGAAAAGCATAAAAGCATCACAAAAGGCCATTAAATACTCAATCACCCCCTCTGTGATTCTTCTTTTTTCTGCTTCAGTTGAAGCCAGAGCACTTTTTCAGGTGATCTGTGAACCAGCCCTGTCCTTCTCACCCACCCTGACTCTCAGCTCTCAGCCCTTCCGCCCCCCTCGCTCCCCTGCAGGACCACGTGTGGTGAAATGCGCCATTTCCCCCCATCGTTCCTGTTTCCTTCCAGCACACGCAGACAGAGAGGCCCCGGGAGCGGCGCGGCTGCGCGGCTGCGTAATAAACTACATGCCATGTCTTAACAGCCTCCCTCGGAGGCGTGCGGCCCGGCCCGGCATGCCCCATGCATATAGATGAGCCCTCGGTGTGGGAGATCGCTTTGTTACAGCCTCTCAATCACACTGCAGTGCTGAGACGGTGGCGGCCGCCGGGAGCAGTCTGCCTCAGCCGCACCGCGGCCCCCGCTGGCCCTTTGTCTGCGCAGAGGACTTATAAAAAATAAGATGGGGTTAAAGGAGGGAAGCATGTGAGCAGCACTCTGCCAGTGCTGATTAATTAATGAGGCTGTTACCTCCCGGATGGCAGAGCCGCGTCTTAGTGAGATTGATATTCTTCAGAGGCGTTAAGCTACTCTTATTGAGATTTCTCGACAGCCGCTGCTGATCTGGCAAGGTCACCGCGTCACGCTACCCTTGGGAGTGCTCTGAATTAAAATGTTGACCTGTGACATCACTTCCTGCAGACGCAGCACTGCTGTCAGGGCTGTGATGTCGTAGGATCCCCCTTTCTAGTGAAGTCGCAAACCCCCCGATTTCAGCTCTCTCATTATTCCGGACATTTAGTGCTTTTATAGGTGCTCAGATGCTGAATTTGACCCTCATATCCGGACTCTTCTTTTATCCCAAGTGTGTCCCTCCTCTGTCAGTGCTCAGCGTCCTGAGTGCCACCCAGCGCTCCTTCGTTTTTACCAGATGTTTAGAACAGATGTTAATATGTGACCACCTGCAGAAAGAGAGAACACGCCTCTCCTTTTTCTCGTTAAAACGCAAAAGGCTCAACTGCCATTGGCCATCATAGGAAACCCCCCTCTTGTTTGTTTCTCATATTCGTATGTATCCCACAATGCTGAGGGAGAGCACCTGCTGGCTGTAGGTTGCTGTGTTATTTATAGTCGGGATCCTGGGTTCGGTCTCAGATGCTGGCACTTACCCTCCAGACAGTGATGCATTATTAATCTCAAAATGACTCATATTTTGCCCTGTGGGTTTTGGCAGTGTGTCAGCCTTGACCAAGGGCTGTATTGTAATTAATGCAGATCTGGACAAAAGTAAAATAACATATTTACTTTAATGCTTACTGTTACTTGCGTGCTGAAATGTCGCCAGCAGCTATATGAAAACACACTTGACACGGTGCACGGACTAAACAATGGGCTTGGAGATCCACGGCAGATTGGCCCTCTCCGACGCCCATCTGCCACCCTGCCATGCCATTGGCTGCTTTCCCGGAGGTCGATGGGATTTGAAGTTGAAATTGAAAAACGATTGGTGTGAGCTGGAAGAGGGAGCAAGGCAAGAGCACGGAGGGACACCAAGCTACAGAGGCATTAATCTGACTTGGTTGTGCCGTGGTCTCACATGGGGTACCAAAACGGGGAGAACTGAGCCCGGTGCGGGTAGAAGGTGACGGCTGACAGTTGCCACTTCTCGCTTCGGCTGGGGGAGGCGATATAAATTTATGTTTATATGAAACTTCTTATAATTGTAAAGGTGTTTTAAAATTTGTTCAATTTAATTATATATATTTTTGTGTGGCACAATTTATAACACAACTGCCCCAATGTTATGGATTGTGTTCAGGAAAGCAGCACAGACATAGCAAATCCCGGTAAACATGGATTTAGAAATTACAAAAAAATCACGGGACAAAATGCAAGCATGAACGTCAATGACTGGACAGGGGTGAGACGGACACAGAAGCACTAAATACAAGAACCAATTGACAATGACTAGAAACAGCTGAGAACACCGGGATTTCACATGAGGTAAGAATTGGGCGTGGCACACAGGAGGACTGGATGAGCAGGTAATGACAGAACCCCCCCCAAAGGTGCGAACACCGGGTACACCAAAGAGACCTTAGGGAACGGAACCGGGGACAGCACAAGACAGGACCTGGGGATACAAAAGCAAAAACATCAACGGACCACAATAAACAGCATGGACAGGCAGAACAGGGTCCAAGACAACAACCAGGACAGACAAACAAGAGGGAACACAGAAAGACACAGGGACACCAAAAACAGAAATGAAGAACTCAAGGAGGGGGACAATGGAGGAACAACAACAGAAGCAAAGGAGGGAACAAGGATGGAGCAAACACAGGGGGCAGGGAAGCAAAGGGCGGCGGGAAGCAAGGAGCCGGAGGGAACCCCGGCTGACAGAAGGCGGGAGTCGTAGGGGCAGCAGGCAACCGCGAGGCTGGAGCAGGAGGGACCCTAGGCGACCTCAAGGTAGGAGCCGGAGGGGACAACAAAGGGGGCACGGAAGAAGATGGAGGGACAGACAGAGGGGACGAGAAGGGAGGTGAAGGGGACAAGAAGGGAGCAAAAGCCGCGGCGGGCGAAGACATAGCCACAGTCGGCAAAGGTGCTGGCAACCGAAGAATCGGAGCAGGGGGCACCGTAGGCGACTGCCGCGCCGAAGCAGAGGGCACCGCAGGCGACCACTGAGCCGCTGGACGCAGGACCGAATGCACCCGATGAGACGCCTCAGGAGGCACCACAGGTGACCAATGAACTGGAGCTAGGGGGACCGCCGAGCAGGTGCTGGAGGACCTGCAGGGGAATGCCGAGCCAAAGTCAGGGGGACCAAAGGTGAGCCAGGGGGCAGTATGGGCGGGACCTGACCCCTATGTAAGTGTTCTCTTCCCCTTCTGTACACAGAGATTGGAGGTAGAGGTCGGGATGCTAGGGTAGTGGTCGGGGCAATGGACCAGAGGGGTTCACCGGGGCAGTCAGAGACATCCCCAAGGGATCCCACTCAAGCTCCTCCTCCCCTGGAAAAGGAGGAGGAGTGTCAGTCCGATAGTCCGGGACCTTCTTGGGGACAGGGGCCATAGGAATAGGGGCAGGAACAGGGTCCAGGGGATCAGGAGCCACAGGGAGCAGAGCAGACACAACAGGCGGGCAGGTGAAGCAGCAACAGGCAGATGGGCGTTGGGCACACACACCGCCGGGCCGAGCTCCTCCTGGCAAGCTGTAGAGGAGACTGAAACGGTCCCTATGGAAATGGTCAGCGCATCCTCCAGTCTTTTTCTCCACTTCTTCGTCCTGCAAGCTAGTGCTGCGAGGTCCAGTGGCTCGCAAGGTAAAGGAGGGAGAAAACTGCAATCAATAAATGCCTGACAGAGCATATCCTCAGCGACCCAGCTTCACAACTGGTTCAAAAGTTTACGGACCTCCTCCTCAAGGTGCGGATCCACGGAAGGCGACGGCCTCCGCCACGAGGTCCTCAATTACCTAAGGCTGTTCAAGCTGGTATTCCACCTCCTCCAAAAGATCACAGTGTTCCGCCTCACTGAGGGGAGCCATCTTCACTTTGGGTCTGGTCATTCTGTTACGGATTGTGTACAGGAATGCAGCACAGACGTAGCGAATCCGGGCAAACAATGACTGGACAAGGTTGAGACGGACACAGAAGCACTAAATACAAGAACCAATTAACAATGACTAGAAACAGCTGAGAACACCGGGATTTCACATAAGGTTAGAAGAGGGCGTGGCACACAGGAGGACTGGACGAGCAGGTCATGACACCCAAGACACTAAAACAAAAATGTGTGGCTACATGTTATTAGTGCATAGACACAAATGGTTCATGCTACAGGGAAAAAGAAAAGAAAAAAGCCAGAATATTAGTCTATATTAGTACATTTATAAATAATCAATATAATATCTTAATATACTGTGTCTATATAACATAGAGTCAAAGCTGACTTTGAATTTAACTATAAATCATATACACAATTTTCTGGCCTTCAAATTGATTGAGATTCATGAAATCCTGAAGTATGGAGATTAAGATGCAAATGCAATGGGGACATATGCACAATTTGTAAAATGAGTACAAATGTTTAAAAAACCTGTAAATTGGCATCCAGAGACAAATAGTTTGCCCGTTTCATTGTTCGTTTATTACACATTTTCTGTTGAATTTGATGAGCTTTCGGTGTGTCGGCACCTGCTCATGTCCCCTCAGGCGGACCTCAGAGGCGAAGACTTCTGGATCAGTGACGGCGAGATGTTCTCAATCTTTTTGGCCTAAAATTCTTCAGATGTGACGTTGCCCATCTCAACAACTGCAGAACATGCTCAATTAAAATAAGAAGAAAAGTAATGCGACCGTTTAATTGCATTAACATAATGCCTTCTAACGATCATTAAGCGCACCAAAATAGTCACGATAATAAAGCAATTACTATTTTGAGAGCACAATTAGCCCAGCACCTTTTTGATGCTATAATTACAACATGCAGATGGATACTCACAGAGATTTGGTCTGTGGAGAAGTAAGATGCTAAAGGATGAGGGCAGTGATGACAAATAGGTTACCTGTAAAAAGTCATTTCTGGAAGTGGGGAACTACGGTGTAGTAGCTTGGAGAGCTGGACCTTACAACCGTCTTGCAGCCTTGTGTGTGTGTGTATGTGTGTGTGTGTCTGTGTGTGTGGGGGGGGGCATGTTTTGTGAGAGAACATTTTGGAACTAAACCTGTCTCTTAAATGAAAATGGAGGGACATAAACAAAGGAATGTAAGGGAGAATGGAAGGATGCAGGCTGAGGTGGCTGGGGGAGGTGGGAAGGAGATAAAGAGGGAATTGGTTTTCATGCTTGGTAGTCGGGGGCCCTGTAAATCTCCGAGGAGCAGGCCGGAAGACAGCAGAAGGTTGATCCTCATCCATCACTCCTGACAATTTCACCACTCCGGCGTGTCTTGACAGAGGACGCGAGAGCGCGCACACACGCACACACACACACATACATACACAGAAATCCTGTCACAGTTGGATGGGCATGTCTCAATTAAGTGTAATTTTCAAAACTAAGACTGTTTTAAGAGGGAGGTGTTTTTTAGGTTAGGTTTATTCATTTTCTTATTGGAAACAAACGTGTGGCATCCAGGTGGTGTAACATCAGACCTGTTGGAGCCTCAGCCCTTTTAAATCATAGAAGGGGGGAAATGGTCACTGGTTTAAAAAAATAAAAGGCAGGTGGTCTCTGGAGACAGCATATTGTACTTTATATTTAGAGCCCACACTCTGCCCATGCCAAGGTGAGTCTTAACAGGTCTGACTGCCAGGGTTCCTCGCCGATGCTGCTCAGCCAGGGGACCAAGGAAGCAGGCACACAGGTGATGAGGAGGAGGGGTGTGCCTCATAAAATGTTAGTTTGCACACGGCCTAGGTGGGGGGGTGGAGGATAATCCT
>JAODKF010000035.1:178799-193001 GCA_026779585.1 Mormyrus proboscirostris | reverse complement strand
GAATAGTTTGACCCTTGTCAGATAGAAGTGGTTTAAGTGCTCTGGGACTTAAATGAACTATAGCACAACCTGTACGGAATACCTGTGTGGAGGACCTGGGCAGAGAGCGTGTGCGAGGGACCTGACCAGAGGGTGTGTCTGGGGGACCTGCACACCCAGAAGCACAGCCTCACAGTCCTATGTGCCCTAATCTAACATTCTTTATGAATTACAAGCTATACTTTAACAGTGTCATCTGTTTATGCCTTCTGTGTTCATACTTATTTAGCATTGATGTCCCTGTCTGAACCCTACAAACATGTTCAATAGGCTAATTAAATGTGCAGGGAGTATATTACCATCCTGCCCAGGGTGTACCCCCGCCTTGAGCCTTATGCTGCCTGTGATAGGCTCCAGCCCCTCCCCACCCCCCCCCCAGCTTTTCAAGAATAAGCGGTTGGAAGATGGATGGACGGATGGCTGGATGGAAGGTCTGATGGATGGAGTGTCTTTTTTCATTTACTAGAAATTCTTGCCTGCCTGACAATCATTAAAAGAGAACACTCCTAATTAAAGATGTAAAAAGTGTGCATTACCACACAATAAAGCCATGAATATCCCCTCCTAGCAGAAATGATATCACACTCAAAGGGCCATAACTGTATCATCCAACCAAAGATTTGAGGCTGATTTTAAAATATGGCAGTTTTTTTCTGACATCTGGTATCTTTAAAACCCATCTCGTTCTACTTTTCTGCTGCATGGATGGGTGTTTGAATGAACCATTTTCCCCCAAAATGAGGTAAATTAAATCGTGACATTTAAAGGCTGCTTTGAGCCTTGTGATTAACAGTGGATATAAAAAGTCCAGCACATAAAATCACAGAGGCTGTTTCTTCTGTATTTCTGTATTTTCCAAAAAAAAAAAAAAATTCTGTTGCTTTTTCTTGGGTGGTGAACTGAAGAAAGATGAAGCCACTCTGACTGAATGACCAGGTGCCACACTTTACTTCCCATCTCTCTTTGACTGCACCAGTCCTACGTGATGCATCCTCCCAGTGCAACCAGTTAAATTCCGCTGCCTGTACAGCAATATGTCTTCATGTTGTACTGGTTCCTACGTGCTACATGCCACACATTGTGTCACTGTAGAAGACATTAAGGGACACTATATACACAGCTGGGGCCAGCACCCCAGGGCAACTGTAGGGGCCGGTGCTTAGCCAGTGTGAAATGGGTTTTGGGATGGAAATGCGCTACCTGCAGGGTGGTAGTGGTACCGACCGGTTAGCTTCTCTGGCCCCGGCTCTTCTGCCGCTGCCTTAGGCCACGCCACCCACTGCCGCTAGCCAGCCTGTGGAGCCGCGCGGTGCGAGTCTTCGAGTGATCAAAGTCTGCGTGAAGAGGAACGAGAAAGCTGCTGTGGACAGCAAAGCAGCCATCTTGGATTAAGGAGGGGCTCCCTGTGCTACCGCAGCTACTACAGACTGCTGCGCCTGCCAAGCCCCAGCCCTGGTGCACCCTGGGTAACAGGGCTCCAGCAGCTTCTACTGGTCACTTCTGATTGGTAAAATAAACTCACCAGTAGGGCCATTTTTGTGTGTGAGGAAATATACTAAGATTTCTCTGTATTATTCATGCAGCCAACAGGTATCCAAAGTGACTCACACCCCTTACTCTATATTTAGCCTGTTTACACAAACACATATGTGCTCAGGGGTACGTGGTGCTTTTGGTTAAACCAGCTAATGTATTATTCTGCTGCACACTTTCACTACTACCAGAGAGCCTATTTATTATCATTATTATAATTTACATATCATTACATTTACATATTTAACAGACACTTTTACTCAAAGCAACGTATAAACGAGGCAAATAGCACATTGCAAACATGCAGTGAAGGAGTCGACTAGGCATAAATACAGCTAGACTGAGGATCCAGTGAGTACCCACACATGACTGCAAGCCTTATTGGAGCAAGAGCTCCACAACAACTATTAAAAAAGAACCTATTAAATCCATTCAAGGGTCAGATGTACATAAGAGCATTCAAAGGACATAAAGAGGCATCACTATTGTAATTGTTATTAGTCCAACTGCTGTTCAAATACTATAAGTTGCTTGGTGGTTGTAGGGGGTCATTTGAAGAGAATGGGAAACTTAGAATACTGTCTTCAAAATACTTTTTGTTTATATTTACGTTTGCAGTAACAGTCTTAAAAGAACAGTCATTGCCGTAATTGTGGATGCCAAATGAACACCATCATTGTAATATATTTCACTGACAATTGACAGACGGACGCCTGGTTTTATCCTCATGCGTTTTAAGGAGAGAGAAGGCAGATGCCATGGCTGTGACGCGCCTGACGGGCTCGGAGCGGCTCCCTTTTAGTTGTTATATCTGGAATGAAACTAACGGGGCATGTTCGATGTGTGTCGGCGCGAGCACGGGACACGTCAGCGCTGGCTCCACGAGCCGCAATTAGTGCGTGACACGGCAGCCGGCGCGCGCCTCTGCGTTCCGATGACCGCTCTGCGGTGACCGGAGCCGGTTCGGTTCCTGGTGGTAAAACCAACCTGTTTGCCCGACATGGGTTTTTTCCACTAGAAAAGCACGAAACTCGTTGCAGCCTAGAACTACTTATGAGATAAAAATAGCCGGCGAGTGATTGGCAGTTCGGCGCGGCCCCAGCGACTGGTGAGTGACGGTTTGTCTGTTCGGGAAATTTAAACAGCGTTTGCTGTTGGCCGAGCAGCAATCAGCGTTTCATCCGGAGAGCCCTGCCATCCAACTCTCTGCTTCTCTTCTAATACCCACCTTTGACTTAAGTCGTATCAAAACAAAGATGTTCCTTTTTAATTAGTGCAACTTTAATGCACTGAAGCTACCGCATTATTCTGTGGTGAGTATAGCTCATGTAGTCTCTTTTACAATTACTTGCCTCAGGATGAATGCACGACGAGCACCTAATATTAATCGCATCAGCCCCACAGAGACAATGGACCCCCAGACATAATATGGTGTAGAATACCTCCTCCTGCCCCCCCGTCGGAGTTAAACACGCTTGGGAAAATACATTATAGACATAAGCACTAAATAAGACAATCTGAATTTCTGAAAAAAAGGAAGAAGACTGATGTAAGGCAGAGAATGAGTACGTGTTTGCCTGAGGAACAGCTGAAAGTGGGCTGGCAACAGATGTGCAGGGCAGTAAAGTGTAATTGAAATGCCAGCAGCAATGGTCTTATCTCCATGGTACAGGAGCTTGCTGCCAGTCTGAACATCAGTTAAATGTCATTTTACCTAGGTCTGCATCAGAGGGCCACAATCCCCACTTTTGTGATGGGGAGTGTGGGTGTGTGTGTGTGTCTCAGGTGGCCAGATAGTTTAGAAGCTCACCGAGAATGTCTACCTGCTTGAATTAGGTTGTGATTTAGTATGGTCTGTCAGTGGGTGTCATTAGTCCCACAGTGATTGGGTTTTTTTTTAGTTCTTAGCCAATTCCAATCAGATTCCTTGAAAAGCGATATCTTCATTTTCCAGTACAGGGTATTATACGACTTAGCTGTGAGCAGGTCTATTAAAGTTAAACCAGCACACTGGTGGTCCTCCTGATCTGGTATGCTCTCCCTGGTTATAATTTATCTAGGAAAAACGAAAGGTATCTGTGTCTGTAGATATGACTTATTTAATGAGGTTTTCCCCTTTTCCACTTTCTCCAGTCTGCATCTATAAATAAATTCATTCCAATAAACTCAGGTAAATTTAACATTATCTGAGTTTTGCATGGTAATTGCAATTTTTCCATATTAATTGACTGGGTGAATGCTACTCTGTGCTGACTCCATTTGTGTCTGCTACACAGGTAAAAGTTCAATTAAAACTATATTTCCTAAAAAGTTTGCCACTGCATCTTCTCCGATACTGAGATCATGTCTGGAGACAATCTAGAATATGTCAAAACCCTATGAAAAAAATAAATTTAAAATAGTCGTCACTGCATAGACAGCTTTCAGACAGGGCTCCACTGGTTTAGCATCATTACTAAAAGCTCGGATTTGTGCAAAAACAGCATTCTCCCTGAAACCATGCTTTTTACCCCCAGGTATTTTTTTAAGTAAAATCACATTGTAAGATATCAAAACTGACCACATTCTGTAGTAATTTTACTACTTTGCCTACTGTAGTGTTTTTTTTTTAACTAAGATTTTGTGTTTTAGGTCTTTCAGAGTATATAAAATATTACTTGGAATGATATGAAGAAAATGAACTGGACAGGTATAAGAGGTTTAAGATAGACAAGAAATGACTGAATGTATGCAATGTGTTAATGAAGTGCCTTGGACTTTTTTTGAAGAAAGATGCTCAATTTGTCTTGTACCTGGATTGCTGTTGCATTCTGGTACATCTGGTACTGCAAGTCCGATTGTCATCTTTGTTCCGGTCTGGGCGGCCTTTCTGTTTTTTATTGAATAATAAACATACAAAACCATCTCCCACAGGTGTGTGGACTATGGTAATTGTGTGAAATGTTGATTTGTCTCTTTTTTTTCCAGAGGGTTATTTTCAACATTGTCAATTTCAGCAAGACCAAGAGCTTGTACCGGGATGGAATGTCCCCAGTGGTGAAGTCCACCAGCCGACCCAAGTGGTAAGTACACAAGTGTGCGATCCACATTAGCAAGGTTTCATCTGATCTGTACTCCACTGAATTCAAATGATTGTTTATTGTTCATAACCAAATATTAGTAGTTATTAACTGCTTTATACCTTAACATTTATTATGAATAATGAAATATACTATAGTACAGTTGACCCTTAGGCATCACGACTGTTCCCATTGCGTTTTTGATGTATCACGAGGTCCACCTAAGACTTTAAGATGGGTTTTTCCTCTAGTTTTTTTTTTTTTTGAGTTTTGTGAAAGCTGCAGATGACACGTGAAGGCCAGCAGGATGCCAAAAAACGGTTTGCAGCAGCTTCTCACGTGATGTTTGCACTGATCTTTGTATCTTATGTTTCTCGTATCTTTTCAGTTTGTTTTGTTCTGCTTGCTTGCCCGCTTCGCTCGCCAAGGGGACCAAAACATTTTGCACTGTTTTGGACCGTGATGTGGAAGGGTTGACTGTAATATGTCACAGCACAGATTTTTCTCTAAAGAAGAAGACAAAACTTCTGTTGCTTGTCATAGAAAAACATGGTGAAATGGCTCAGTGATACAGGTAAAACTGCATAGACTCCTCAGATGACAGTTGCAGTATATTGGTGGTTGCTGAAAAGTAAACTGAAACCTAAAATATGCTGTAGTGGATGTTATGTTTTATATTTTATATAAGAAATAGCAACATGTTTTATATAATTTATATTTTTTCTTTTTAAAAAAGATATATTTTTGCCAAATCTGTTTTTTCATACAACTTTTATAGATTTACAGTTTTTCACTACTTTTAAACTTTTAAACTCTAAGGCAGGACTGACGTTTTCTGTGAAACATAAACTTTGAATTTCTTTTCCTTAGTACATAGTTTTCTGTATTTAAATTTAGCCAAAATGAGATTTTGGCTTGAAACACTTGTAAAGACTTCAAAGAGAAAAGACAGACGGACAGAGAACAGTGAAAATGCTGGCCTGTTAGTCAGATTAGATCGGGACTAACCATGGTTTGGTTATTCTTCAATTTGTGTCATTTTGTGTTTTCTTTTGTGAGTTTGACAAGAGTCTGTGTTTAATTAAGGAAAAGCTTGTGAGTTTTTTATGTACATATCAGTTTGAAACCAGGCACAGGTATCTGGGCAGTTGAAGAAATGAATTTATGGTTTCATTGTTTGGATTCAGTGTAAAAAATAAATATAGCGCTAAGCAGTCTGTAGTCCAAATGCAGGCCACCTGGAGGAGCATAAATTCCTTTCTGTAACAAACAGTCCTTAGGGCATTCTGGCTGTCACTGGCTTCTGCATTTCCTGGCTCTCTAAGTACTTTCCATAAAGTATATAAATAAATATTTGGCAAAACCACAATGGCTAAGTATTTGAATAATCCCAACAAATTTTTCATTTTCAAATAGGCCACCCACCTTCGTGTTAGGTACCTTAGAAACAAAAGCTTTGATGTGTTTTACAGAGTATTTTTAAATCATTCGGACATTTTAAAATGAGTGGCAGGTGTGTCTGAATTTGTTGTCTTGATAAATATGGCAGAAAAGTCATCACAGAATATAGCACAAAATATGAAGATAAAACCCAGTAGTACAGATGGGGCGAACCATAAAGCCACTAATTCTGAATATGAACAAATTAAGGCTTCTGTTAATAGTGTTCTTCATCCATGGCAAAATGAATTAGCTTCAGTCAGCCATCAGTTGTGTTTACTATCTAGTATTCATTTTATGATTTTTATGTGAAATCATAATTTAATGTGGCTCTATTCAGTCTATTGTCCTTTATGTTTGCATGCAGAAATAACAGGCGTAGGATCTAATCTGAAAGAGTGAATTCCTGTGGGTCTTGAGAGTACACTGGAGCTTTGAAACGTGATGCATGCAGCTCGTGTGTTTCCTCAACAGCACATTAGAATTCAAATGGGGATGAGCCTCGCTGCATTTGCATTTGCAACATAGAGTGCTCAGGTGATGGCTGTCGAAGGTAATAGCCAGAGACTGACGGGCGTGGGGGCGTTGTAGGATTACGCAAGTCTTCCAGACGTGGCGGCGCGTCGGGCTGATGCGTGCGACCGGCCTCCCTGATCAAATGCGCCCGTCCAACAGTAGCCTTGACATCTGTCATAAGTCTATCAAGGGCAGTCACTGAAACGCAAGGCATCTGCCGAAGTACATTTTCTAAGTCTGCCAACCAGTGGTCATAGGCTAATGGGAAGAGACAATTAGATGGAGATGCAAGGAAATACAATAGATTACAAAGCGTTTCACATTCAGATTCCCACTCTCTATGCTTTGCATCCAGTTGGTTTTGGCCGCTGCGCATGGTGGTATTGTAGAAGTCATTTTGTTTGATAGCTTCAATTGGTAATGTCATTCATTTCAAATTTCAGTAGGTGATTATGAATTTTAACATGCTGCTGTGTACTTCGGAAAATGTTAATGATTTGAAACAGCGGAGTTAAACATGTTGTTTGTGGGAATCCAAATGAGGCATCTATTTTAGCAAATCTTCCATATATATTTAGATTCGTTATATTTGCTGTTGTAACATAAGAAAAAAGAGTGCCACAGTATAATTACTGTCTTGATTGAACTGGGCTAGTGGTGGGTGATATGACGATAATTTATCATGACTGGTTGCAGTTGTATTCACGATAAGTGTTTGAGTTATTGCAAGAATCAAATGTATGTGATTCTTGCGATAAAAATGAATGACAACAAAGATGCAAGCGCCTGTCATGTAATACCTGTATGTTCTGAGACTAACAGTTCCATAACAAAAAAATCAGCTTGCATAGCATATTTGCACTGTCTGTATTTCTTACTTTGTCAGTTATCTGTCTCAGCGGATCACAACTTAATTGATCGATCTTAAACTTAACTGACTTTTTCTTACCAGTTAGCTGACTTGATTTAAAAAAAGTTAAACTTTATATTAGGGCTGCCACTGACGACTATTTTTCTGTAGATTAAACTAATCGTCTATTTTATCAATTGGTTGATTAATCTAAACGAATAATTTTCCTCCAGAAAATCAATATGACCATTAAGTTAAAGTAAAAGTTTAAAATTGAATTTTATTTTGACAACAACAAACTGTATACCATTACAGGGCTTTGGATAATGTATGGCGACTTTTTGGCACTATTCGGGCATTATTTTCACCCACAATTGTCAGATTAGTAATAAGGATAAGCAGATTAGTAGTATGCCTGAAAATATTAATGAGATTTGTATTTTGATGCCCAAAAGTTAGTAATTTGGTGAATCCTCATGCTTAATAAATTTTGTTAGTGGAGATAGAGGAGGAGATAATGTGGTTAAATAAGGCAAAAAGACGTGGTGTGGTGGTACTTTTGGCAAATTAAAGTTTGCTGCTTTATTTTTGTAAAATATGGTTTTCATTTTAATTTCAGTTCTCGAATTATTTTATTTTATCGAGTGTCCGTGTTCCTTTCACTTTTATTTTATGATAATGACACTGGTCCCAACAAATCCAATGTGAACAAACGCACACAGTCTACGTAGAATAAGCTCAGATTCTAGTTTAAACATTTTCACAAACACTTATTCAATGGAGATTCTAATGTAGTCAGCAGATAACTTGATGGCTTTGATAATGAGTGTATTTAGCAGCTACAAGGACAAAGGAAATTAAAAAGGTCTCCTTTATGATGCTAATTTAATAAACATGAATAGACAGCACTTTGGGTGGTTTTGCCTACTCTGGTGGTCCATCATCTAGAATAGCACCTGTGCATTTTCTCTTTAGGCACTCGTGGATATTGCTAGTGCGACTATGATATGCCATCGAAATTTTGCGCAGTGTAAAACCTCCTCTTTGTTTTGTGATAATTTGAACTACTCCCATAGTTACGTAGTGATATTAAAGGAAAACATTTGTTATAATGAACTGAAGCGTTTTATAAATCATAAAGGTAGTTTCATTAAAATAATTTTTAAAAAGATGCACCCATTTTCAGCGTCAACATCATCAAGTACGTGAACTATGACAATTGCGGTAGCCCAACATTATATACGATTGGACTGCTACAAATATTGCACTCTTGTTACACAGTAAACAACACACAGTCTATAGATGGGTCAGCTATGCTGACAGATAAGTAGAATGTGTGACAAGGCTGAGGAGGGAGAATTGGTTCCAAAAACATTGTACTTTATATAATAATAATAGATACTTTATTGATCCTTGTGGGGAAATTCTCTTTATGCCTCCCCCAACTTGCTCTTTGTAGGTAAGAGTAAGCTGGCCGTGAAGGGCAGCCACCTGGGAGCTGTGGGTTAAGGGCCTTGCTCAAGGACCCACAAACATGCCAAAGCTTGGTTTTAACTGGCAACCTTCTGATCACAGGCATACAGGCTTAGCCCACTGAGTCACGTGCTGCCCTAAAGCTTATTTCCAAACTTTTGAAACTTCAGTATAAAAAAAAAAAAGACACTTGCTGTAATGAGTCAGTTTCTTGCACATGTATAGTATTTTACATGACGCTGAAGAGTAATGTTTCTCCTAAGGATAGAAATGCTGGTCATGTACTTAAATGGTTCATTAATATCACTACATACATTGTAAATTGGTTAGTATGTAAACAAATAAACAAGCAAATAAAAAAACTGTGATCTTTATTGTGGATTGTGATTGTAACCAAAAATATTGTGATATGACATTTTGGCCGTTTTGCCCACCCCTAAATTGGGCCTTTAACATTTATGAAGCATTAGGTCTCGCTTCTGTTTGTAGTATCTGCAGTCTGTCATCAAAAGGCTGCTGTGGTATAGCTAACCAAATCAAGGCATTGTCTTTACCATCCTGGCACTTATAGCCCCGAGCCTGAGGGACAGCACTTTTGACCAATCGATATTTTCAGAGCATGCTGGATCACCAGGGCCAAGTGCTAATGTTTTCTGTTCTTGTACAGTTACAGGGGTGTGAAAGGTGTCAAGGGGCCTTCGTTTTTCTGGATAATTGCTAGAGGACATTGCATGTACAAAAAAAGAATTACATTTACTTTAATTGTAAGCGTGTGAAAGCGACAGCAACCCATGGTCAAAATCAGTTTTTTCCACTGTCCAACTAATTTTTGTAGCTAATGTGGTCATAGATTACTTTGGCTAAAGGAGTAAGCATATTTTTAATAAAATTTAATACATTTTATCCAGAAACATTTGGTTCGGTGATTTGATGTCTTTAAATTGCACATTGTGTGTGTGTGTGTGTGTGTGTGTGTGTGTGTGTGCCCTGTGAAGGACTGCCATTCTGTCTAGCATCGTACCCGGGTTTCATGGGACAGGCTCTGGGTTTATCATCACCCTGTATAATAAGTGGTTCAAAGATGGATTATTCCTAGCAACTTCTTTCAAACGCCATACACTTATAATCTTCTTTGAAACTGAAAAACACAACATCTAAATGATGTATTTACACAACGTTCTTAGCGGTAATTTGATCTTGATAACAGCTGTTGATTTTATGTCTATCTTATAAATTGAAGAAGTCACAGATTACTAAGCACTGGTTGTAAGTCGCTCTGGAAAGGAGCGTCTGCTAAGTGCTGTAAATGTAAATGTAAACATGGACACTTTACCCAATGACTTGCCTGAAAGTTTGAAATGTAAGACATTTTCGTGCATTGTTATGGTTTCTCTGGCTGAGGACTCTTCATATTGCTAAAGTAAGATGAATATGGCAAATTCCAAGCACCTTTGTTCAAAATGTATTTACAGTATGATTGAAAGATTGAAAAAATACAGTGGAAGTGGGGCATTGTAAGTGTTGAAATTGATCGCTTTGGCTTTATGAATCAGTGGGAAAGTCCCTTTCAGACCTGAAGTTGAAACCTTTCTATTTACTTGAAGAAAATATTATTGTGTGATTTTTAGATTTGATGCCGGTGGTCTAGGCTTTGTTCCCCTGTGAGAGAGAGTGATCAGATTAAACCATGTTGCCAAGCACAGGGATCCATCCTGCCCTTGGACGTGGTGTAATGAGAGAAGATAGAAAGCTGTATTTTCAGGGAGTTTCAGAATGCAGGGTATGCCAGGTGATAAATGTTCTAGCAGAATGGGTCGACATTACTGTAGTTCTGGTTTAAGTGGAAGTGAAGTAGCAGAGTGGATAGTGTTGGTGTGGGTGTGTGTGTGGTGTTTCAAAGCTAAACATCATTATAAATAATATTCTATGCTGAAATCTTGCTGTTCTATGAGTGTATGAATTATATCAGTATGGGTAAACTAAAATCGCTATATCATCTTATTTTACGAGCTGTTTATCATTTCAGTCTCGTCTGAATTAACACAAGCTGCTTATAAAAAGAGTTTTCCACCTCTTAAACGTCTTGAGACAGAATGCTCTATGATGGTGTGGCACCCGGTAATGATGACTCCATATAATGAGGACAGATTTGCTTGTGAAATGACTGGCATAATGTCTGAGGCTTTTTTGTAGCACATCTTGTGGTTATGAAGAAAGACCATTGATGTGCCTGTTACAGCCTGCTTTAATTCAGTAGTATTCTTCTGTGCCCTTCTCAGGTGCTTCTGTATTTGGAATATTTGGAAATATTGGAAATCTGCGCTGTTTATCTAACAGTTCACGAAGATGAGCTGTAACCCAGGATCTGTGAAGGAACAATATAGGTACTTCATTCAAGAAATAAAGGTGTGCTTAGGGGTGAACACCATGTTGAAATCTGATGGACATTTCGATAAAAGTGCAATTCTTACCACAGGCAGTGAATTCTGAGGCAAAACATTTTGCCACAGACACAGATGAGTCTTGCCACAGGCCTTGATTATCTGTGTTTGGACAGGTTGAGAAGGCCTGGGTATGTGTTTCCCACCCTGCTTCATATACACACACATACCTGTTAATGTTTCAGACTGCTGTGAGGGCAGTAGATGGAGGATTAGCATCAGATCATGTTTTGTACGTTTTTTTCCATGTAGACAACGAAAATGAACAAACGCTTTTATGTGCAGGTGCAGATATTTAAGTAGTGGTCATTTCATATTATTTTTGTCACACTGATTAACTTTATTTCTTATGGCTAAGATGTACTTGAATCGGTGACATTTGTAACATTTTGAATATGGAGTAAATGATTAGTCTCAAGGTAATACGATTACGATTATTGAGAGAAGGATTGACTGCATCAAAAATATTGGTTTCTTTGATGATTCAATTTGTTTAATTAATTATTTGATTATTTTGATCACCTAAATTCAAATTGTTTTTTGTCATGAACTCGGATTAGGCGTTAGGCCGAGGCATGATGCAGGCAGAAATGGTGGCCGACCCACTGTCTGCTTCACGGGACAACAGAAGGGTCTATTGAATGAACTACAAAACACAAGAAAACACTATCAAAAACAAAGGGGCAGGTGAGATTAATTAACAAGTCGAACTAAACAGGGAAACTAAGAACTAACCAAGAAACAGGGAAACAGAATCTAACTCTGGGGAATTACAGCCCGATAAAAACACAAGCAGGGGCGTAAAGCATAAAACCAAAACCAAGTACAAATCACAAAACACAGGAACTAGAAAACTCATACAAATGAAACACTAGGGAGCAAAATCCAAAAACAGAGGAGGCGAGATTCGAACACACAACAGAGGGGTTAACAGGTAGTTGTGCTCAGCTCATTGGGCCATGCGGCCAACAGGGAGCAGAAGAAACACTACAGACTAGGACAACGGGAAAGGGACACAGAGTGGAACAACAGGAGCTGACCCTGACAGTTTTTAACTTCGCTGAAAAACATATGATAAGTTATAAACATGTTGTGGCCTGGTACTTTGAGACAAAGAAATCCCTCATCATCTATGATGGAAAATGGCTGATTGTCCAATGTAGTCATCCCCATTATTTTAGTAGTTATATCTGTACCACTGCTGCTGCTAACTTTTGAATATTGATAAAGTTTAAATATCAGCCCAGATTGACACATCAGATCGAAGCTGATATGTTAATATATTGTACATTTCTAAGGTTAACATTACCCGTTCACTTGAACATTGCTGCCATAATTAGCAAAAATATTTTTTAGTGCTACAAAACAGAGGTTTCCCAAAAGCCTCGGAGCACAAAAATTATCTTAACAGTCTGAGAGCCTTCTCCGTTACAGAATAGGGTTAAGTTACCCAAAAGCATTGTAGCACAAGGATCAAGTGCTTTCTTTAGGAATATTGATTAGCCTTCCCTTGTTTTCCCGCATTTAGGAAAATCACATGCCGGTGTTGTTACTTTGCACAAGTACACAAAAGCGCACAACTCAGAAGTAGGAGTACCAATATCTTTTTGGAGGATTTTGCCCTCAAAAATCAATTTTGACATTACAGATCAATGCAGCTGATAATCAATTCATCATAACGCTTCGATGGATCCTTGCACCTGTTTTGGCCACTCTAATTACAGTCTCCCTAAGAAAGTAGCCTTACCACACCCCAGCTCTGCCATCAGTGCTATCACTAAACAGTTTTCTAGACAGAGGCCAGACCGAAGCCCATGTGTTTATTCGAATGAATGAAGCTCTTGGTCTTTAACACCCTGCTCACCCATTCCTAAGTCACATAAAGTAAAAGATGGCGGACATTAATTCATTTCCTCGTTTTATATTTGGTTACCCCAGAGGGTATCTAGTTGTTGTTCAATTTCAGACATGATGTTCCATACATTTGAGACTGTGCTTACAGCACTTTCAAAGAGATGTTTCTCCTCCATCACTAAAAGTACCTCATGCCCATGCAACAAATAATACTGGTGCATCAAATTCAACAGGCAGAATTTTAGGTCCTGCTTCTTTGTGCCGCTACTTTCTTCCTGATGAACACCTGTTCTTCATCAAGTAAGAACATAAGAAATTTACAAACGAGAGGGGGCCATTCGGCCCATCAAGCTCATTTGGGGAGAACTTAACTAATAGCTCAGATTTGTTAAAATCGTATCTACTGTAGCTCTGATTTGAAGGAACCCAGGGTTTTAGCTTTAGCTTAAAAACTTAAAAAGACCAGGAATCATTCTTGTAGCCCTATATTGAACCTTTTCCAAGGCAGCAATGTCCTTTTTAAGGTATGGTGACCAAACCTACACACAATATTCTAGGTGGGGTCTTACCAAGGAATTGTATAATCGTAGCATTACCTCCTTTGACTTAAACTCCACACACCTAGAGATGTAACCCAACATCCTCTTGGCCTTTTTAATTTGTTCCCCACACTGATGAGAGTAGGACATGCAAGCATCAATGTACACGCTGAGGTTTTTTTTATAATCAGTTAATTTTATTTCAGTGGAACCCATAAAATATTTGTACTATATATTTCTGCTCCCCCCTCCATGAGCCGACACACTCCTCACACTCCTCAGCCTCCCTGGTAAGGTCTATTCGGGGGTTCTGGAGAGGAGGGTCCGCCGGATTGTCTAACCTCGGATTCAGGAGGAGCAGTGTGGTTTTCGCCCCGGCCATGGAACAGTGGACCAGCTCTATACTCTCCGCAGGGTTCTGGAGGGTTCATGGGAGTTTGCCCAACCAGTCTACATGT
>JAODKF010000035.1:153402-165196 GCA_026779585.1 Mormyrus proboscirostris | reverse complement strand
TTCACTGAAGTCAAATCAAAGGCAGTATGTCTAGTTTGCAAACAGTCGGTTGCTGTTTTAAAAGAGTACAATATCCGTCGTTATTATGAAACAAAACATTCCGCAGCTTTCTCAAAGTACAGCGGCGAGGCACGAAAACAGAAGGCTAACGAGCTGCTTGCTAAACTTCGATTCGAACAGAGCGCTGCTACGTCCTTCAACAGCACAAGAAAGCGCCTGTTATCAGATGAATTGCTAAAAGTGGAAGAGCCTTCGCTACCGGAGAGTTCGTCAAGGAATGTCTTGCAGTGGCTGCAGAAGCAGTTTGTTCTTCTCAGGTACGAATGTTCTCACAAATTAGCCTGTCAAGAAATACTGTCACCCGACACATAGAGGACCTGTCTGTAAGTCAGCTACAGCCCAATCTTGAAAATCTTCTGAAAAATAAGGACCAGTTTCATATCTCTCATTAGGTCACGGACATTGTAACCGAATGGTTTTATTATTGTTTACAGCTTGACTAGTGTGTCTGGCATTGAACTGTATTGTACATTGAACACTTGCAGATTGTTTGTTTTTATTGTAATAAGTTCATTAAAATGCAAAACTTTACAAATAAAATTGCATTAGTTAATCAGATTAAAGTTGTTTTATATTTATTTTAAATATTATGAAATAAATAAGGGGAAACCATAGCAACTTTAATGTAATGCAATATGAAGATTTTATCGGTAATCCACGATATCGAACCAGTGAGTCTGAGTCATCATCTGACAGTGATTAGCTGGCAAGTATCGTCTTTGTTGGGAAAGTAGGCTTAGGCTACACACAAAGCAGGTTAACAAAGATTTGTGATTTGGATTTCAGTTCAACCTTTCAGCAGTTAAGCCTATATTTCTGATGCAGTTTAAAAAATAACTTACATTGGTATTACTCTTTAAGTCTATGTATCAGTGTGTTCAAATGTCAGTTATGAGGGTAGTATGAGGCTAGGGTTTACTGTATGTTTTTTGAGTCCCCGACATTTTTAAATCGTAATTAAATCTGGTCTACCGATCAATCTTTTTTCCACTGATACTGAAAAATGGTCAAAAATCTCCCCTATGTTTGGGTGGGCTGTTGGACAACTTATCGTTTATCCCAATATTTTAATTTTAAATATTGTTTTTTAGATATCACATGGCCCTAATTTGATCTTTGATGGATCTTATGACCACTTCACAAAAACAGATGGATGAAAATCTACTTCTGGGAATCTCCACCCAACAGTCCTGAGTCGTATAGCCCCAACAATGAAGGAAGTTTTTTAGTTGGCGGTGGCAGGGTACATGAAAGAACAGCTGCAGATTTAGTGAACCTGATTACATTAAGACAAGTCACGCAAAGTGCTCCAGGGGCACTAGATAAATGGCCTGCCCTTTTAAACAAGGGGGGGGGGTAGTACTGCTGGCCATCAGATATGCTGAGCTTGATGGTGCAGATTAGCGGAATGACGTTACATCATTTTGCAGTCTGTGTGGAAAACAAAAGATTGATCTGTGGGCCAGATTTAATAATGAATTATAAGGATATCGCATGCCAGTACTCAAAATCCCTTGTCCTTCACCATAGAATATGGCTAATCATCCATTATATTATTCTTCCATGGACTTAAGTCTGTGATTTAAGTGCACTTAGGATATGTACACTCTTTGGGGGGAGAAACACCAAAAATATGGTGTGTCTGTGTAACTGAGCCTTAAGCGCATTCTGCCACTTAGGTGCGCATTTTTCAATATGTGCTCTGGAACGCCTCTGCACGGACAACTGTGAGTGCTATAGTTTTCAGAAAGCTCAAAATGTAAAAAAATGAAACTTTCTAACATGCATCATACATTTACATGTACATTTGCTCAGAAGAAAAACACAATTTAGCATTAGAACACATGCAAACTAACAGTAACACATTAAATCTAAGCAAGAATTTTGTCTGTTCTCCAAAAACTTATAATTAGCTAGATAAACTCCACTCTGGTTCTCAATACTTACCTTAGGGCCACCCAAGTTGATCTATGTATTTGTCTATGTATTTGTTAAATATCTCTATCAGCTCAATTAAATAATCAACTTGATTTGTTAAGTAACTCTGGTGACAGATTGATTATTCAAACAAGGTGAGGTAGTAGTAGAGTAAAAAAAATACATGATTACATTTAGGTATGCACCAATACAGGCATCGGGTATTGGCCAATGCTGCGCTTCTATACTCTTCTATACTCATAATCGTAAAAAATGTCCGATACCAAGAACCAATACCGCTTAACTCCAGTATTACATTATAACTCAAGACCACAACTTTTTTTTTTTTTTTGCTGCTCAATCAGATTTTGGCATCTAGTAAGAGATTTGTCAACTGGAAACATTTGGGAAGGATAAAGGCAAAGAACACCAGCATTGGCAAATTGGTCTGTATACGCTGAGGATGTCAGCAGTTTGGACAGTTTGGATAAGGTATAATGGCAAAAGTAAAGCAGACTAAGCTCTGTTCAGCTAAAATGTTAAGAGGAGGAAGGGACCCCATGTCATTTAACATAAGCAATTTGATCAAACATCTATGGACGCACCATGATGCAGAGTACAGAAAGTTTGCTAATGCTAGCAGAGAAAGACCACAACTTTAGCACAAAGAATCTGCAGAAGCAAGAGAAAATGAAAGTAAATAAGTTATTTAATGTTAGATATAACTAACACTTCAGGTTTAGTTACTAATATACGCTATATTGCTAAAAGTATTGGGACACCTCCTTTTACACATACATAAAGTTCTAATGACATCCCATTCTTAATGCATAGGCTTTAATATGTAGTTGGTCCAACCTTTGCAGCTATAACTGCTTCAACTCTTCTGGGAATGCTATTGGAAGTGTTTATGGGAATTTTTGACCATTCTTCCAGGAGAGCATTTGTGAGGTCAGGTACCGATGTTGGACAGGAAGGCCTGGCTCTCTTTAATTCATCCCAAAGGTGTTTCTGGTTAAGGTCAGGGCCCTGTGCATTCCACACAAGTTCCTCCACATCAGACTCGTTTATCCATGTCCTTATGGACCTTGCATTATGCACTGGTGTGCAGTCATGTTGGAACAGGAAGGGGCCATCCCCAAACTGTTCCCATAAAGGTTGGGAGCATGAAATCGCCCAAAATGGCTTTGAATGCTGCAGCATTAAGAGTTCCTTTCACTGGAAATAAGGGACCAAGACCAACCACCAAACTTTGCACTTGACACAATGCAGTCAGTCAAGTACTGTTCTCCTGGCATCTGCCAAACCCGGACCCAACCATCAGGTTGCAAGACAGAGAAGCATGATTTATCACTCCAGAGACAGAGTCTAGAGTCCAATGGCAGCATGCTTTATACCACTGCATCCAAAGCTTTGCATTACACTTGGTCATGTAAGGCTTGGTTGCAGTTGCTCGGCCATAGAAACCCATTCCATGAAGTTCTCTATGCACTGTTCTTGAGCTAATATGAAGGCCACATTAAGTTTGGAGGTCTGTAGCTATTGAGTCTGCAGACAGTTGATGACTTCTACGTAGAGGTGGAGATTTCAGTTCCAGAGAGTACAAATCCCGACCAGGATTTTGTTTCAACCAACCAATTGAGCATAAAGAGTAACAGTCACAGAGTACTCAACTGGTTGGTTAAAACAAAATCCTGGTCTGGATTTGTACTCTCCACCTCTCTCCACTGAAATCTCCACCTCTGCTTCTACAGTACGCACTGTTCACCTCAGCATGTGTTGTCCCTTCTCTTCGATTTTATGTACTTTAAGTTGCTGTTGTTCCCAATTACTTCCACTTTGTTATAATACCACTAACAGATTAGTGTGGAATATTTAGCAGCAAGGAAATTTCACGAATCATCTTAATGCACAGGTGGCATCCTATCATGGTACCACACTTGAATTCACTGAGCTCCTGAGAGTAGCCCATCCTTTTGCAAATGTTTGTAGACGCAGTCTGCATGTCTAGGTGCTTGATTTTATACACCTGTGGCCATGGAAATGATTGGAACACCTGAATTCAATGATTTTTGAGGGATGTCCCAATACCTTTGTCAATATAGCATATACAGTATAATGATTATAATGATTGTGTGTGTGTGTGTGTGTATCATTGTCTATTGTAGGTTACTTTTAAAGCATTACAAATACTACTTTTGTGTTGTTTGATCTTAAAACTGCAGCTTTAGTGCCTGTTTCAGGCAAGTAAATGAAGGAAAATAAATCAGAGCTACAGGTTAGGTAATTTTAATATACCTGCCAAGATAGGGTTATGTCAATTGCTCTGCATGTTTATTTGTCGAAGGATTCTCATGTTTGTGAAAATGACTAAATATAAGCATAGAAGGCAAATAACAATGACACTTCATTGATCTCCATGGGGAAATTTTCTATTGCCCTGCCCTATCTTGCTCTCTCCGACACACAAGTAAATGAGAGCAGGCTTGGTAGCCACATATTACCTTCACCATACTTTCATTTTCCAAATAAAAGGCTCTCTGCAGAATTCGATTAGATTCACAGTGTAAATTAGAGAGTTCATGTCCCATGTTTTCATTGAGGGCATAACCCCCTTCGTTTGCTTGATGAATTAACTATACTTGCACAGCTGTGCCTTCTTTTTTGGGTTGTGTGCGATGGGCATGACCACGGTGACTTGAGGAGAATTCCCTTAATTCAAACACGTGCAACTTTTTAAGCACTTTTTTGACTTGATGGGAGCACTTTAAAGGACGATAGACACCTTTGTTTTGAGCTCTGGTACTGCTAACTTTGAATATTGAAAAAAGTCTACATATCAGCAATACTGACACAGGCCGATGTCAATATCTTTACTGGTGGATACCAATATATTGTAAGCTGTGTTCAAGTGTTACTTAACCTGATATTTGCAGTATGTATTATATCCTGGGAGCATTTTACTAATACATTTTGGACTGCTAAACAGATCTTATCCATTTTTAAAATCAATTCCGAACTACACTAGTTTATTATATCTCCAGTGTTATTTGAACTGCATTACTTTTCTGACATGACTGTACTAATATCCAACTGAAGTCGCACTAGTTTTTCTTATATCTCTAGTGCTGTCCCAAGTGATTATTCTTTAAACAATTAATCTAGTGATTATTTTTTCGATTATTTGACTAATCTAACAACTAATTTTTCAGTTGATCTGATGATAAATTTATTCGTAAGCAATTATTTTCAATTTAGTCATTTAATACAATTCACCCCCTCCCCTACACACACAAATCTGAAATTCTCATTAACATTTCAATTTATTAAAACATTTCTTAAATATTAGAGCATTATGAACTAAAAAGGCAAATCTTAAGAGATTCAATAGTCTATGTTAGACTGAAGTTAATAATTACTGCAATAGCTTTTACTTAATTATTTCAGTACACCAATTTCACTTTTGTTGAAATAGATGCTAAAACATGGAATGATTTCTTAGAGAAACATGTTTTTAACAATCACTAGCAAAGGTAGCTTATAGTTAAGCTTACTTCAGTGAGCAAGGAATGATTTAGGCTACAGTGTGTAAAAGTCATAAACGATAATTTATCTCACTCTTACATGACAGCATATGTAAACAGAAAATATAAAACGGCTGAAACAGTGTCATTAACATCACGCTACAGTAGAGGTGCCGAAATGGTCATGACTGAAGTATTCTAAAACTTTGGAAGACCGCCGTTGAGCCTTTTTTGCCACGTGTTTCTCCAGAGGCTCCGGAGCTTGGCTGGTTGGCCGCCATGTTGCCTCATGTGTGAAGGGGTGGGGCAGAGCAGGCAGCAAATTCTTTTTTGCAGGGTGGTTGGAGATGTCTCATTAATATTTATGAGAGAAGTGCTACATGATTGGTCGGTGCATGCCTTACAAAATAGTGTGGCACTGCTGACACTGGCGATAGTAGACTAAACTATATCGGAATCCAGTCTATAATTGATATAGTTTTAACAGTGCCAGCGGTGAAACAACTAGCCAGCTTATTAGCGGAATACCTTTGTATTGTAAATGAAAACCATGCCGCAGGTCCAGTAAATAAAATATTGTAGCTCTTGAGTGGGGAAGAGATCATCAGAGTCACAGTAAGGTTCAGTTATTAGTAGACTTATTTTAAATTTTTAAAAAATTTTAAGTTTTATTGTGGGATTCTTAAAAGGACAGCGTTAGCGTGCTCCCGAGGATAATTACAATTACAATATGTTTAGCTTATCTGCATTGCTGTTACAAAGTATTTATGTATTTTACACAATGCATCAACAGTAAAATTCCACATTGATGCAGTTTTATAATCAACATCGTCGATTACGTCGAATAATCATCCCGACCCTAATCTCTAGTGTTGCTTGAACTGCATTGCTTTTATCAAATTGAACTGCTTTTGCGATCAGCTGTTAATTCCTGAACTGCAACTATTTTTTTAAATTTGGAAAGATTTTATAAAAAAAGAGATTAATTAAGTGTTCAATGTTTACCTTTTACTATTTGTTAGATTTTTTTTTTAATGACGGAAATTTTTCATTAGGTTATACAGTGGTACATCCACTCACTAACAGTCCTACTCATGAACAAATGGTGTTATGAACCAGATATTTGAAAAAAAATTTGTACTGGTTCGCGAACCGTGTTTTAGGCATCCCCCAAAAGGGTCCATTGAAAGTGCCCCAAAGAACCACCCGAAACACAAAGTAGTAAACATTATGCCCAAGAACAGTTGTGGAATGTATAAAAAACTTGTTGTAGATGTATGTCTTTACTATATCTCTTCAGAGGTCGAATATCTGAAAAAAATAAGAAAAAGAAAAAAAAATAGAGAGACTGAACATATCTATACATAAAATTACAGTACTTTATTAATGACATAAATTAAGTATCTCCTATTTATGTGTTATATTCTCCATTCACACATAGTGGCAGCTGTGTATTATTTATTTACAGTACAAACAAAAGTTCATCGCCATACAATGTGTGGCATCACGAAATGTACACATAAGTTTTAGGCATTTGAAAATAATGTACGGTATAAAAAAATCACATTTTTGAAATTACTGTATTATTTTGTCTTTTAATGTTAATTTTTTAGTTTTTTTGGGGGGGAAGTTTTGTGGTTCTTTTTCGTGTTTTGGCATCTTTCGAGTGACCAGCCCGCCGACAAGCATATGCTTATTTGTGTATTGGTCCACCTTTCGTAAATATGTTCTCTCCTTCCCTTTTTTCCTCTTTAAGGTTATTTTATTTTAAGTCTGTATTCTTGGTCACAGAAAAACATTAAAAAACTGAAAAAAATCAGTGGTTCTGAGGTTTGAATGAATTATTTGTATTTACATTATTTTAAATGGGAAAAATTGATTCAGATCAATTGAATCAATTGAACTTTTCGGGTTGCGAACTGAGACCTTGAATGATTTAAGTTTGTGAGTCGAGGTATGATTGCACAACAGATTTGGTGTTAGACTAGGCGACTAATAGACAAAGTAATTGGCATATTAATTGATAGAAAAATAATTGTTAGGTGCAGAGTGAGAATTAGATATACATCCCACTGTGATTGTGAGGTTTTTGCCAGGCAGCTGGAGTTTGTGTGTATAGTCAAAGCAATGTAGGTAGCAGTATTATTTGATCTCAGAAGAAAATCACAATGGGGTATGTATGAAATAATATCATAGTAACTTTGTTACATAATTAGTGTGTGTTCCTGTATTGTCACTGAACATGTTGGTTATAATGGAAATGAAGAATAAATTTTAAAAATTCAATTAACCACTTAACGGGTTGGAGAAAATTGGCATGTAAATTGAATGTGCAATAAATGATATGTGTAGTTTCAGATAGACCTGGGTGATGTAATAATCAACGATATCAAACACGTAACCCGGTGCTGATATCTGACAGTCATTAACCAGTAATAATTGCCACTCAACCCTAGTTTGACAGTTTCCAGTTTATCCAGTAATTGTAGATTGTAGAGGTTGTTGGTGTGGGAGGAATGGGGATTAGGTGGGTGGCGGGGGTGTACAGGGGGAATACATTGTTTTTGTTCCGACAGCAGCTTTTCTCATTATCATTTACCTGTATATCCATGTATCATTCCTATTCAGATATAGATAGGGCCCCCTAGCAATTTTTTAAAATATTATTTAATATTTCTGTCTAAAGATTTATTGTAAATGAATCCAGTATAAGATATAAAAGTTTCCTGTGTGTATTGCACATGTAAAATAGAGATGAACACAATGACAGAACTGCAAGTGCTCAGGAAAATGTCGGGCATTCCCTTCTAAATGAAAGGTGTCCACTGGCTTTACTAAAAAGTCACTGACAAATGTCTTAAATTGATTGATGGCAAAAGATTTCTATACTTGCTTCGGGGTCTGGAACCTATCCCAGAAGCTCAAGGAATTACCCAGGACTGGACTCGTTATATAAACACAATAAGGGTCATTTTCACAACCTTATTACTGGAACATATCAGTTTTCATTCATTTTTAAAATTAGTTTGAGGAGAGACTCACATTATATTATTGTCTAAAATATCAATTTTGTCTCAGTTGTAGTTAATCAGTTGTGGAGAAAAAGATTGTTGACAATGCAAAATAACTGAACAGTTGAACATATATCTTATACTGATTGATTCTTTATTGTGGGTCACTCACAGTAAAGTTGAAAGATTTAAAAATAGTTTGTCTAGTTTTGTATTATTTGATTTTAAAAATGGGAAATGGTTAAGAGATCATTAAATAACTTAAACAAATTCAAACACTGTACGCTCCTTTAGTTACAAACGAGATATGTTCCGAAGGGCCATCCGTAACTTGAAATGTTCATAAGTCGGTATTCAACATAATTTTAAGGGTATACGCAAGTACTAAGAACTAGGTTGCTGGGAGTATGCATGCTATGCTGCTGTGTGGCGGGAGCCAGAGGTCATACTAGGTGGATTTGGTGCACAGAAAAAAAAATTATGTTGCGGACCAGAAACGGTAGCTCAATGAACACAATTTGGACTTACGGTCCACTTCGTTTGTATGTTGAAAGTTCGTAAGTAGAGGAGTGTCCGTGTATTTCGTTGTAGCATTTTTTTTTGTCAAATGATTCTCAGGTTCCTGAGAATGGCCAAATGTAAACATAGGCTACTGTAATGTGGATTTCAGTTAGGTTCACAATGTAGCTGAAATAGTCCACGTTCCACATTTTGCTTATTACCAATATCAACAAGGGCGTAACCCCATTTTCTTGCACGGCCATGCCTTTTTTGGGTTATGTGCAGTGGACATGTCTGTGCTGATGATGGGAGAATATTCTTAAGTCATATGTATGTAACTTTTCATGTGCCTTTTGACTTAAGTGCTTGACGGGAGAATCAACCCCTTTGAGCCCCGCAAACCTGCAAAGCCCCGTTCGTGACATAACGATAAAAATTATCGTATCGTGGGTATGTTTTTATGGGAGGTATTTTCTGCAAAAAAGAAATTGAAAATGATAATATAAAAATACAATTGCATCGCCACTTTTCCATTTACTTTTCAAAGTCTATGAGAATGAACTTCCCAACATACACTTTTTCATCTGTATTTACTAGTTTAAAAATATTAATAATATATAAAGTATGAATATATAATATATATATTATATTAAAATATTAAGGTAAAAAGAGCTCTTGTTTCAGAATCTGTATCGGTACAGAGTATGTATGTGATTTTGCCATTAGTTCGGGCGACACAAGCAACCATGTGCAAGGAAAACAACAACGGAATCAGCAAACGCATCGAGAAAGTGCGGCAGTGATCCATAGCTCAGCCCACTGCTCTGTTCCAATTAACATATATTTGCATTACATTTTCTTTTTCATTTTAGCAGCATTACTCCACATAGACTTTGAAAACTAAATAGCAAAGTGGACATTGTACTTTAATCATTGTAATTTTTCCGAGAAATGTCCCTGCATAAGTGGAAAATGGTCTTATTGTCATTTCATTTTATTTTTCATTAGTGATGGGCCCATCCACATTTTTTTCAGCTCCAATCCAAAACTGCCGATACTGAGTCCGATACTATAACTCTTTTCACTTTAATATTTTAATGTAATGATTATATAATACTATTTTTAATTTATGTATTACTAATATTGTTAAACTGAAAAATACAGATGAAGAAAAAAAATCTGTCAAAAAATCATGCCTAAATATTACTGTAATAGACAGCCTTAAGTGAGGCAGCTGGGCACAGCTGGGGTGTCGTGGTTGTGGCCGTAGCCTGTCCTGTCGTGACTGTCACCTCATCGATTACATCTTAAGCGATTGCCCCAGCCCGGTTTCCGCAACCTCTCTCCCTGCTTGCTAGAGAGCTGTGATCGGACAGTCATTTCAAATATGAAAATGAGTCGATACAGCAAAGCCAAGATGGCCATTGCATTTTCGTGTGATGTGGCACGATTTCGCCATTTAATTGTGTGTAATGTAAACCCTCCTGATTGTTTTTCTGGGTGGTCGTTAAACGAGATGCAAAGCATTTAAATGATGGTTTTAGATTTCATTGTGTCACGTCGTCTTCCCGACACTCAATGAAAAGCAATGCCTCTTGTGCATTGCATTTCCACATGACAGTTTCTGTATGCTGCACACTGTAAAACAATATGTTACGTAGATTGTTTTTACGCGCGTTATTGAAGTCATGTTTGCATTTCAAGGTGGCACGAATTCTGTTTCACAGGGATCTTTTCGCATTGAAAACTAAATAGCAAAGTGGATATTGTATTTTTATTTTATCATTATCATTTCTTTTTTGCAAGAAATACTTCCCATATGTTTTACTAATTTGTTCCTTCATTTTAGTTCAGTCGTGGCGACAATATATATCATTTTTATTATGTCAGGAGAGGGACTGTATAAACCGTTAAAAACGCTTCACCTCGCTTTTATAAAATTCCATTACCAAACTCTTTATTTCTGTTGTGTCTCACACTAAGCAATTACTGTTTCAGTTTAATTAAATGTTTGGTACTGTCTTACCTTTACGTTACTTTCAAGTTCCTCTATCAAGGCAGTTTGGTCATTTATGTAGAGAGAATGAGGCTTCTTGTAGTCACATCAGAATAGATTTAGTTGTCTGCTCATGTACTTGTAGCAGATCCTGGCAGAATTAAATAAATATCTAATATGTTTAAGGTATTATTGTACATAGTTACATCTAAATATGGCAAAAGAGTTGAGGCAATATATCTTCCTGCTCTTGCTTGTTCCTGACGGGATTTTCACTACCTCTAAAATGCATTTACGTCTTCTAACAGTACTCATGTGACTACTCAGTAGGGGTGGCGATTTTCACTTTTTTGGACAGTAATGGTATTATATCATGGTGTTATTTCCAAGTAGGATGTCCTGTCATTTTATGTAAATTTAAAACAATATTTACATATTTTATCATTATTACTGTTGTATATGGGTGGCTTTAGTATGAAAACATATAAAAAGTGATATTAATAATGTTTTCTCATATTAATTTCATAATTGTCGGAGTAACAACGCAAAGTGGAAGATAAACAGTTTCAGCCGAAAACATTTTACACGGTTCTAGTGTTGTCTGCGTAGTTATGTCTTTTACCACGCAGCTTGCCTGAAGGCAGGGGTGCATATATACAGGGGTGCCGCTAAGGGGGGGAAAGTTGGGACAATTCTAAGGGCCCACACCCTTAAGGGACCCCCAGAGATCTGTATGTTTTGAGCGGAATGGGTGTGGTAGGGGGGCCCAACCTCATATTTTATAT
>JAODKF010000035.1:126811-151298 GCA_026779585.1 Mormyrus proboscirostris | reverse complement strand
TTATTCTATTATATTTTACTTCTATTTATTGTTATTTTTCTTAAATTTTTATTTCTTATATTTTTCCATTCTAATATTTTACCTTCTCCTAATCTAATTTTTTTTTCCTTTCTTCCCAGTAAATTAATCAGAGCAACTGTATAACCAAGACAAAGCAATTTCCTTCTGGGATTAATAAAGTTCTTTGAATCTTGAATCTTGAATTTAAGGTTACTTTTCCTATAGAACAGGTCTATACATTGTCCTTTTATTAAACAAACTAAATAGCCAATGTTATTTATCTTATTTACATAAGTTGTCATTATTATCTCTACATGGTCACGTGTTTACAATTCTCCTCGACTCTCTGTATCGCACATGGCTGAGTTCCGCCCCGATGTGTGCGAAGTGGAATTCTGGTAATTCAGAACAGAGATTCATCGCCGAACATGGTACAGTGCCACTCGTCATTAGTGTATTCAGCACCACTCTATTCGAGACACGGTGCAGGATGACGCGGGGTGTTGTGGAGAGTCCACTACCTGTGTCGGGACGGCAGGTGCAGATGTCATGGGGTTCTGTAATGCTCGGTGCACAATTCGACGATTCTCCCTTGGTGTGGTCTGTCTTGGGCGACTGGAACCTTCATGAGGTATGTGGGTGCCCTCAGATGCCCATTGATTCCAACATCGGGTGACTGTGACATCTGCATGCCCACTAATGCGTCTGTGGCATCCTCTGTGTCTGGTGACTAGACATGCCAGCTCCTTGCAAATCGAATCATTTACATGACCATCGCTGGTCTGCACGTTTACCAAATGACATCCAAATTGGACTTTTGACTTTTGGGTGCTTAACTTTCTTTGTCACTGAGTGTAAATGGGACAGTGGGAGGGGCAGGATGCTGGGCTGCTGCATGGTGATTAGAGGAAATGCTAAAGTGGCTGCACCTCTTTTTGATTGACAGCATTTTAAAGTTATATTTCCGCATTGGAGCATTTGAAGTTCAATCCTCATTTTTTCACTTTTCATTTGTACATATAAAAATATAAATAAAAAAACATAAATGTACTGTACTTGAGTTTGGTCCTTGCTTCTTTAGTGAGGTTATTTTGTTAGTAGGTTAGTAAAGTGCGTTCTTTTATTTCAAACTTGGTCATGGAGTAGGGGGGACTAGTCAGCCAGCTAGCTAGCTAGGTAGCGTGCGTAATGGCAGACACTGCTAATACTGTTAACCTGATTTTGGTGATAGTCTTGAGGAAAGTCTCAAAATTAAACAGCAGGGCAGATCAACACCTAGGATTCAGTGAAATGTGCGTTCCCTGTTTGAAAGACCACCAGCCACCACTGTTTTTGATTTTTTTTTTTCCTAAAAATGCTCTGAAATGTTTAATTTTTCAACCATTGCCTCTTCCGGTTACAAGTCAAGCAAAAATGATTTTAATGATATCCGGGTCATATGCAGACAGGTCAGTGAAAATAAAACGTATGCATATTAGTCCAAAGAGCAAGTTGGACATCATTTAGTCTTTCTAATAATATAATTAATATTCGTGGTTGGAGTCACAGTCGGGTTGAATTAATTGGCGAGTTTTGTCACTCATGAGATGAACTCGCATATCACTGGTGACCTGGGGTCTCCAACCAAATTCCATGAGTGACACAAAGCCAAGGTCCACTGCATCTGAAAGGAGAGGGGTGGTGTATCCCGACCACTGGCATGCAGACACTTATAGAGAAGTAGGGGCTAAACTCTTGGGAACATTCCAGATATTTCACCAGAGCCTATACCAAAACATTTTGTTGGCCTATGTAATTAGACATTCTGGTCATTGCAGTAGCCAGTCATTTTAAGAGACCTTCATAGAGCAATCATTTTCTGGATATTTACAACTTAATATGTATTGTTTCTCCAAATACATCTCATAAAATAGTTGATAATAGTATAGAGTGTATTTGCTGACAATAAGATATTTGATGTGAAATATTAAAGTTTGCATTAGAAACACTTGTATAATTCACATAAATAATGCAACTTGTTCTCTGTTCATTCAGACTCGGTCTATGTTTATTTTTCAGTCCGTACCATTTCTCTAATTGGATAAATTGAGTTGCACATAAATCGATCAAGAGGGCAGTTGATCCGGATTCAATTGTGTTTTGGTTCAAATGTGGACTGGAATCCGCCATTTGGTGAACACTGCTGTGGATATGTATGAATATGTATATTACTGCTATGGAGAGGCAAATTATTAAAAGTATTGTCTTTTCAAAACGCTGGTATTGTACCATTATCAAAATTCTAGTTTCTTGGCTTTTTTTCAGGGCCGGTTTACCATATAAACCTACACCCGGGTTCCCCAAATGTGGTTCTGCATGCCAGAATCCAACACAGTCTGCAGATTTCCATGCTCAAACACAGCTATTAAACCTGGGGGAGGGGTGGATTGGGTTAATCCACAAAGCAAGATTTGTGAACTAGCTGGGTCAACTTAAGTCATGATTGTCTAACGAGAGTTTACTGTAAGTAGCTTTCCCATTGGATAATCAATACTTCTAGCTTAAGTTAACTTAGCTAACTCAGAAATCTTACTTTGTGAAACACCCCCAGTAATTAGCTGACTAAGATGCATTTGAGCAACTGCAAATTGTGTTGTATTCTGGCACTCCAAGACCAAAACTAGGGAACCTTGACCTAGACATTTTCCAAATAGGATTTAAGGAAAAAGATCCATTAACTATAATCTTATTTTTTCTTAAAAACAAAGCTTTTCTTTTAATTAGAAGCAATATATTTCGCAAGTTATGATTTTGACAGTACTTATGGTGAAAGTTTTACTTGATACAATCTGAAATAGGCTGCATTGACTCCTGTTCCTTCAAGTCTTACTTGATGTGCAGATGAGCCCCTTGCACAATTAACCGTGTGTCACGCCTTTAATAATAGGTCTCCTAATTGTCTACAAATGAAGAGTGATGTAAAATGGCTAATAGCTGGTAGTAATTAATAGGGGATTTGAATGCTTGTTAATTAAGGGCAAACGGGACAAGGAGTGGCTCGGGTGACTTGAGTAATGAAGCCAGGCCCAACTGCTCGCCTGCACATGCAGATGATTTGTGAAATGTGTGAATCACAGCGTTCTGTGCTGCTAGGCCTACAACGGCCCCCTTTCCCTTAACATTCTCATAACCAGAAGCAGACGTTTCATGTTTACATTTTCAGTTGCTCGGTTGATTCTTTACTCCGAAGGGACATGTGATTTATTTATGTCTTAATATTTCACTGAAGGTCACTCAGTGTACAACAGCATGGTCTCTGCTGACACTGGATGTATTGTGTTTTATTAAAAAGGCACAGACATTTCTAAATAATTTTATAAACAGTCAGTGTACGCCAACTTAGGGCTACTGACCATCACAAGTTTTGAATAAATGAAAGTGTTTTTTTTTTTGGTGTATGATGCATACGGGTTTTACTTGCCAGGCTTTTCTACAGGCTAAACTCTTAAAACCAGAGGAAAAAACTCAGCAGTACTCATGGTGGTGATCCCATGGTATGGAGGCATGAAGGGCAATGACGAGCAGAATGATGTCAGTAATAACAATGAAGTAGCATAATAAAATGGATGAAATTTTATTAGCAGGACACCTTAATTAAACTGTCAGAAGGATCGCTGGCAGGGTCAAGATACTTTGCTACATTACTTTTATTTAGTAGCTGCTTTTGTCTAAAGTGATGCACAAGTGAGGTAAATAGCACATTGCAAGGAGTCAACTAGGCGTAAATGTGGCTAAGCTGAGCTTCCAATGCATGCCCAGTTACAAGTGCATTATTTAACACTTATTAAAATGACAGAACAAAATGGCAAGCACCTATCATGCGATTTGTATTTGCTTGGAGGCTGCAACAGTATTACAATAAAAGCAGGCCATTGTGGAATTGTTTGAGTCTGTGTATCTCAGCGCTGTCTGTCACACACACATACGAAATTTATCTGCTGAAAATATTGCACTTGCGTCATTTCATAACATAGTCTGTAGATGGGTCAGCACTGGCATGGCTTATAAGGAAGAATTGATTCCAAAAAAGTTTATACTTTGATTGTGTAGAGATGGTTTGGATTGGCTAAATCTGACGTGGACCAATCTACTGTAATTTGCTAACTTTGCAAAGATACTCTTCATACAACCTCGATGAAGTCAAGGCGGGGAGACAAGCACAGGAGTCTAGGAATATAGGTAAACTGTGGGTTTATTAAAGGGACGACACAATCAGGAGCACAGGAAACATTAGCGACGTCAAGACATTAATCACCGGACTAGGGAAACATACTTTGACGCAGACTTAAATACACAAGACTAATTAGACACAACTAGAAACAGCTGATAACACGGGGATTCCACACGAGGTAGATGAGGGGGGGCATGGCATACGGGTGGATTGGCACGATCAGGACATGACACATTTTCATATATCTATTATTTGTTTGTGTTTGTTGAGTTCACAGTTAATGACTAATGTGATAAATGTTCCTTTGTACTCCAAATTTTTGAAACTTTGGATAGTATTTTATATACTCTAATAATTAATTAAGTTTATTATTATAATTTGTTATAATGGTTTATAAACTCGCAAAAAAGAATGTGATGTATATCATGTGTATGTCTCACAGCACAGCAACATAGCATATGTGAAAACTAAAGAATTCCAATGTACTTCTCTAAATGGCAAATAAAGCCATTTCATACAAGCACAGAGTATTCTGGTTTTTGAATGCCTCAGAGTTGAAGGTTATATGTACGTACAGTACCTAAATAACTTTGATCCCACTGCTTGTCATGGTCAGGGGGGAACCTGGACCCTACAGTATCTAAGGCAGCATACTGTAGGGCTCAAGGCCATTGTATGCCCTGAATGGGATGCCAGTCACATAGATGCACACAGTCAGTTGTATTCTGTGGGCATACCTTTGACCATACTGGGCACACAGAATGAAAGCAGGATTCAAGCCCCCAATGCTTGTATGTGACATACCTATAACAGTTCTAACCACCGAACCACTGTGCTGCCTCTATAAGCAAATCATGTCACTTTATTTTATTTTAATTGATAAGCATAGTTTTAAAAGTGAAATGTACATAATATACAATAGATAATGAAATATTTCACAAAAATCCCATGAGGACTTAACTTAGCATTATCTAGTATTTAATATTACTGGCAAAATCTCTGTTATCTTCCCTTCACATCCATATAGCCTCTGTAGTTGCTAGGGACAAATTATAGACAAAGATCAGTAATGAAAACTAAAGAGAAATACCCCTTTGAATTTTATGTGAAAATCATTTTGGGTCATGCATTCACATAAATAAATGAGCCCAGGATATAAACTTAAAATGGATAATATAAAAAAAATCAATTTGATGAGGTAGTATCACAGTTCATTTGTGGAGTCTAAATTGAGCATTATAAGTACTGGTCGTGTAGCACAGCAATTTATTACATTTAACTGGTTCTAGCAGACTTTAGGCTTTGTGAAATAGAAAGCAATTAGAGAATTAGATATATTAGATAAAATGGCACCTTGATCCATTTGCAGCTCTTGGTTTCAGCCAAAGGATTAATTCACATACGAATTGCATTAGGATAAACTGGGGGGAAAGGTGGGTTGCGGGGATGGGAACTGCAAGCTGAAAGCTCTCTGAGGATCTGTTGTTTAAGAGAACTCATTAGCATTCATGATGCACAGAAGTGCAAGCGCGCTGGATTATTTGGAAGATGATGGAAGAAAGAATTATGAATAGATTAATAACCATCTAATAAAGGATGTGTGTATGCGAACGAGAGTGACTGTATGCGAGAAAACAGACAGTTTGCTTCCAACTCTTTATTCAACTCACAGATGACTTACCTGGACATTTTATGTTTGCCTGGAGGAAAATGAATAGTGATTCCATTTTTGGGTTGTAGTGTAAAGCTGTTCATGTCACTGCAGTCCCCTCTGGAAGCGGTCTAATCTAAACACTTTTGTCAGGAGAGATTCAGTAGATGGCAGTGCACAGGCCAACAAATTGGTCGTGTCATCTTATAATGAACTGTGTGAGCATTGCTGTTAATGCAGCCAAGAGGGATGTGATTACTGTAAGTCGAACCACCTTTTAGGAAGCCTTCCTCAGTGTAGCTCAAGGCCGGGGCACCCTACTATATTAAGAACAGAGGCTCATAATGCGGTGAAAGAGAACTGTGTGACACTGACTATATTATCTGAAAGTTAGCCGTCAAAAGTATGATATGCTCCTCTTTTGAGGCTGTTAGGATTTGCATAGTTTTGTGCTCACGTTGTGCAGAATATAACTCTCTCGGGCTGATGCAGGCTGTGCTCTCTGGAGGTTTATTGGTGCCGCTCAGCACAGTTGTGAGTTGACCTCTGACCTTAGCAGGGAGATTATGGGTATCTCAGCAATTCCACAAAGCCCCCTTGTCAAGCACTGACAGGACACATTAGGGCGCTCAGATAGGCTTGTTGCTATCTGCATGCTTTTCCACAAAGACCGGCCGTATTGCTCTGTGTCGTGCGAGAGACCGTGGCAAATTCAGACAGCTTTGCCGTGTCAACAGTGTGACTGGGCTAGCATTTGTGAGCACCGCGCCGTTGTATCTGTGCAGAGCAGGCCTGGCAACCCTTTCAGTGCTTTTTGAAGTTGCCATCCTTGAAGAAATCCTCCCTGCCTTAATTGCATTCACTAGAGAAACCCCCTTCAGGCCCAATGGCCTAACTGAGCAGTTGACTTTTGAGTTGTAATTAGCTGTCACACCCAGATCATAGAAAATACATCATAGAAATCAATTTCTTGGTGAAATACACTGGTAATTTCTTTCAGAAGTTGTGTTTTTTAACTCACAATGATTTTTATTCACATTCTGCTTGCAATTTGTATTTAAAATTACATTTTGGTTTTGCTCTGGTGGCTCTCTAAAATGTCAATTCATAAATGCTGTATGTAGTGTGGGAGAATGGGTTGCCTTAAATATCTGCCCTGCTATTTAATTAATGCAGGACAGGAAAACAAAACTATGATTATTTATTTACAGACGCATGTTGCAGTCCAGGTAAAGCCTTCACCAGTGAGCTCTCACAGAAGGCATTAATTAGTAAACCAGATATCTTTTAATTGTTAGAGGTATCAGAGCCTTATGAAGCACGTTTTGAGAGGTACATTTTGGAGTGAAGAAACAGGAAAAACCCCTTTAGCCAGATAATGAGATTTAGAAAACAACAAATTGAAGAAGATGTTCTCTATGTACTTAACATATGGTGGGAAATGGGCAATATCAAGGCAGCTACACCACCATGGTTACTCATGATTCGACTGTAAAGGTTTCTTTGTGCTGTAAAGCACAAGGTGCTCGTATAACGGGGGGGCTGGATAAGAAGACAATTTCCTTGACTAAATTTCAAAACAAGAACAATTCAGAACAATATTTTCAAAGGGAAACATTGCGTTGTGTAGATACTGTAAACCTAAATAATAAAAGTGATTTTTAAATTTATTCCTATCATCCAAACTGCTTTTTTCAGTTCACATTCTGATCTATTTTGAAAACGTCCTGTTTCTAAATTTACTATAATCCCTTATTCACTGGAATGGCCATTTGAATAAGGTTAGATGTAAATAATTCAATTAATGTGTCCTACATGTTGAAAACAGACTATCAAAACAAAGCACTTGCACTATTTATTCTTGCACAGTATTTGCAGCATATTTAATGTTTGGTGGCATTAGATAAAAGAAAATGGTTATTTTCTCCCATGTTGCATATTAAAAGTCAATAAAATGCCAGAGAGTTCCAGATCAAATCAGAGAGCATTTTGTTAGGGAGTGTAGTACACCAGCGTAGATTATTATTGTTCTGAGGAAATTGCTAATCTGAATATAGATTGGTCCCATCTGGCTTGAGCTGGCAAGATGTCTCTGTAATTTGGTAAGCGTGTAACATCTGGGGCTGCAAGAGAAACAAAAGGCACAGGAGTGAGAGAGCCTTCATCGGAAATTGGCACCAAGATTAAGGTGGACCATTAATATTTCATGGTGGTGTGTTGGGAGGATCATGTCCATAGGGCATCTGTCTTTCTGCGGGGTCACAAGTCATGTCGTGCCTCTGACACAACACTTCTATTCCCCTGCATGAGTCTGTAGTAAACCAGTCTGCAAATCTTACACTGAGTTTAATTCCATTTGCATTTCAATTGTCTATTGTCAAAAAGACCTTGTACTGGTTTTAGACTGTTTTCGGGGCGACTGTGCTTTGTAAAAAGGATGCATTATTATTGTTCTATGGTTGGAATTTAATTGTACGTTTAAAAGAAAAAGTACATTTTTGCAATTTTGTTTTATGAAACAGTGCATGCATGTAATATTGCCATAGTAATACCATGCCATTGAATTTTCCATATTATAATAGACAAAGGTAAGTTCCCACAGTGATTTTGATTTGCTGATTACCTTTTCTCTGACCCAGTGGTCTGCTGTGAGTAGTACCAAAGTCTTTATTCTGTGCCTGCCAGAACAAACATTATTACAGTCTCTGCAATGCCACTTTTGAAACAAGCGAGTATTAAATTTCGGGTGACCCTCACGTTGTTGTTGGATTACGGAGGGAATGAAAAACTACAGGACCCTCTTAAACTTTGTTATTGTATTCCATTTATTTCTGTCAGCAGATTTCCCAGTGGAAATGAAATGAAAAAGTAATCGTTTTCCTTTTTATTACTGTCTCTTTGTTTTGAGCTTGTGAAGTAAATTGTCTGGCTTTCCTATGACACAGGTTGGCCTTTTTAGTGCATTTGAATTAAGAAACAGTCACAGGATGTCGGGTCTAGCTTGTAGTCAGTGTGATGTCTTGAGGAGCATTTTTCCTGTACAAAATATACTGATCAGCCATAATAGATCCCCCTCATGCCACCAAAACAGCTCTGGCATGGACTCTACAAGACCTTTGAAGATGTCCTGTGGTATTTGTCACCAAGATGGTAGCAGCAATTGCTTTAAGTTCTGTAAGTGGCAACGTAGGACCTCCATGTATCGAACTCAATTGTCTAGCACATACCACAGATGCTTGATTGAATTGATTTTGGGAATTTGGAGGCCAAGTCAACAGTTTGAACTTTTTTTCATGTTCCTCAAACCATTATTGAAAATTTTTTGCAGTGTTGGAGAGTGCATGAAGGTACGTACTTGGTCTGCAAGAATGTTTAGGTACATGTCAAAGTAACATCCACATGAATGCCAAGTAGAACTGGGTGATATGGCCAAAAATGGTATCGCAACCAAAATAAAATTATATAAGCTGATATCGATAATTATCACGATAAATGTCACATCATTATCTCTTTCCAGTTTGAAGGCTTTGTGGAGTTAAAGTTGAAGAAACCCAATAGTTAATCGTAGTTATGACGATAAACTATTCTTTATCATCAGAACATGACAAACACTTGCCAAGTAGTAGTGATGGCCAAAATGATGCTTCTGGAACCATGTGGTATGCCCTGAAGCATATTTTCTGACCCCTGCTAGATGGAGTGCTCTGTTCAAAAAAGGGCTCAAAGCATGGCTTAAAGGATACCAAAAGCGCCATGTGGGCTCAAAAATATTGCAAATGGTTCATGAAACGTGTTGACCATCACTATTGAATAGGTTTCGCGTTTCACAAGCCTGAACAGGTTATTTTAGCTAGCACAGACAAAATGCTGCTTTTAGGGCTCTGTCTGCTGTTGTGCTCCACTGCCGGTCTTGACAAATAGTCACAGAGAAAGTGGTGTCATTTTGCGATGCAAAGCGTCGCTGGAGACATATTTGGTCTATTTTGTAAGTTATATGGAACTTTGATGGAGCATTTTTCATATTGTTATTGAGTAAAATGATATTGTGATATTTATCGTTACCATTTTTTCACCCAGCCCTAATGCCGGGAGCCAAGATTCCCAACAGAATATTGCACAGAGCAAGCGTGCCCAACCTTTTTTTAACTCAAGATCTACTTTTCAAGTGGGCAGTATGCCAAGATCTACCAGTTCAAATAGGGAGCCATAGCTATTACTCTTTAACTCTATTATTACTTCAGCTATTGCCTTTCTACATAGTTAACATGCACACAGGTAATTCTCCAAATTGAAAAGTATAAATAAATCTATTTCTCTACCTTAGTGGGACCACTGGCACTGGGAAGATGCAGCTGGGTAAAAATTGACTGCCATGCTGCTGACTGACTTTTCAGTTCTTGCACTTTTTGGCTGCATATGGCTGTTTTAGCGGGTAACTCAGTCTCGTAGCTTTTGTGCATCGTTTTGAAATGTTGCTCCAAATTGCCCTTCTTCAGTAAAGCCGCCTCGCATTGCATACAAGACATATGGACTTAGAATTTGAGTAAACAAAAAATAATCCTCTTCCCACTCTGAATGAAAATATGTTTTTGATCTTTTGGCTTCTGACATGTTTGCGTGCTAAATGTTTACAGTACACAATTAGTTGCACACTGAAAAGTGGGCACACGCGCTCAAGTGCACGGATACTTGCTCTGTAGCGATCATTGTCTAGTAAGCCCTGCTCCTGTGGTGTTACTGTACATGAAAGCCATTAGTAAATATTTATATGCAGAAGCGTACACTAAGCATCAATAACACGTTAACCTTGTTTACTTCCTTTGGGATGGCACCTCCCTGATGGTAGGTACATTGACCATTTTAGCTGCCGTGGAATAATTTAATATCACAGTACTGCCCTTGCTTCCATGTGTCCCACTTCTCGAACTCACCAAGACCACAAGTAAATGGGTGTTGCGAATTGCCCTTACCATGAAGCATTGTGATTGACAGTGTGTGTGATGACGTAGCTTTCCTGTGATATAATCTGCAGCCTGTTTGGACAAGAGGTTACTGAAAAGCGCAATTGAAAGCTTATGCATTTCCACAGCTCACATCAGCGCATGCCAAGTCATTTCTTCTGGTTGTATATGAAGGATTATTCTCTGTGACTGTTCGTTAGCTGGGGTGTGATTACGGACTGAGGAAATGACCACTTTTGGGGTGGTAATCAAGGCTGAACTGATGTTTGGTCCTATGACATAGACATAGTATATGAAAGAAAATAGGGATGTTGCTGCAATGTACATTACTTTTCCAAAAAATGCTGCATTTGATGACATAAAACACCATACATTGTGAAGTGTGCCTCTGGTTATGGGGGCCAGGGAGGAAAGACTGGATATATAAATAAATTTATGGCAGGGATTTTTATCAGTGAAGGTAATCAAGATGGAGAAGTCTTTCCTATTTATTTTTGTACAAGGCTGAAATTGAAATGTATTAGCTTCCAAGAACAGATGGCTTGTTTTTATTTTCTCAATTGTTTTTGAGTTTGGTACATTTATCGTGTGAAAATCAAGACCTAAATTCTGGCTGGGCAGTTAACACGGCCATAGGGAGTCCTCTCATGGTGCACTCGATCTGCGCATCCCTGGTTTACAATCGGAATGGTATTGCACTTTGTGGGATTTGTCCCCAAACAGGCATAAGTTGCATTGAAAGCGAATGGAGCATTAATGTAAAAAAATATATAGAAAGTATTTCTTGCACTGTCGATTTGGCATTTCAGTATCCGATTTAAAAACATTTCACCATAAGTATATCTTTGATTATACATTTCATGTTTCTGATTTCACATCCTGTATTTTCTGCGACAACATACATAATGTTCTTTTTCCATTCATAAGATGATCATGTAATTTCGACATGGCACCAATCCGATACCCAGGCATATACCGGGATAACATGCTGGAACAGGTATCGGAGTGGTAAGAAGCCGATTCAGTTTTCAATCAGAGAAAGTGTGAAAAATCCAGAAAATTCTTGTAGCCTTAGTGCAACATACCATACACAGAAGTGAGGGTCACGTGAGGGCTAGTAGTTCAGCAATGCATGTGCTTCAGAGCTGTCATGTTGGTAGTGTAGATATGCAGGAAACCCATCCGTACATTTGATCTTCGTGGTTTTGTCTACTCAGAAGTTGGCCATGAAAAATTTCATGGGAGTATTTTTGGAGATTGCCAAGAGATCACAGAAATTTGCTCAAAACATGTAAGCCAAAAACAATAATAAAAATGGATCACATAAAATCATATAATATATAAAATATTACTGATTCTTATTATTGTAAGGTTATAGGCCTAAAATATCTTTAATATTAATGGTCTGGGTCTGGGTCGCCATGCAACTTAGACTCGGCAACCTGCCTCGCTCACATGTTAACTGTCTATGACAGGGGTTGTCCTGTGTTTCTTGTGGAAGTACTTTACACTGTGTAGGCCTGTAAAATAGCCTTTTCAGTGTTATATGAACATGAAACAGTTCATTTATAGTTCATTTAGTTTATATTATTATGGAATTTCACCAAATTATTTTCAATGCATTAAGTATACATTGCAAATAAGCCACGTATACTTTTCTAAACGTATTTGATCTTTGAGTGCTTCGTTTGCGCGTGGTACCGCCTTGCTGTACTGCACAACCCTTGATGTGACAGTCACTATTATATTGTGGGGTCCTGCATAGAAGGCTTTACTGGACACAGAACAGATGGCTAAGAAGCCAGAGGGAGTGAAAAGCCCTAGCCCAGTAACCCTGATCTGAACGTGGAGCCCGCCCGAGAAGAAGCGGCATAGAGCGTGGGGAACGTGGCAGTGCCCTATTTATAGCACAGCATGACCGAGTTTATATCTACAGAAAAACAGCAAAATGGGAAAAAATACAATTGTAGTCCACAACTCCAGCTTAATGAAAACTTGTCACTGTTAATTATGTTTTGCCTGATATGTTTCTTTCTTGTACAAATATGCCATTATCTTCCCAAGTTGCAAAATTCATATTTTGACATGTTAATGGAATTATTCTGAGTAATCATTTCTGTTTGGGCTTGCTGAAATAAATAATTATCATAGGTCTTTGGGTTGTTTTACTTCGTATTAGAAGCCTCACTGTAGACAGCATTATGTAAAGGGGCTTACTTATTTTCACCATGTTTGTATGGGTTTGCTCCTGTGGTATATAAACCTTTCTGAATTGCCTGTAGTGTATTCAAGTGCCCTAGCATCATGCCTGGTAAGTGCCCTGTGCTTTCTAGGGTAGGCCTGTCAGGGTCAGCTCCTGTTGTCTCAGTTTTCTGTGTCTCTTCCCTATTTGGCCAGCAGACATCGCTGGCCATCCTGTCCCTCCTGTCAGTCTTTGTGTTTCCCCTGTGTCCTGTCAGCCACATGGCTCACCGTGTTGAGCATGCAGCTACCTGCAAATCCTTTTGTCGTGTGTTTGAATCCCACCTCGTCTGTTCTTGTATTTTGTTCCCTAGTGTTTCATTGTATGAGTTTTTCTAGTTCCTGTGTCTTCTGATTTGTATTTGGTTTTGGTTAAATTCGTTATGCCTGTGCTTGTGTTTCTAACTGTCTGTTATTCCACAGTGTTAGTTTCTGTTTTCCCGTTCCTCGGTCAAGTTCTTAGGTTCCCTGGGTTAATTAGTTTCACCTGTTGCCCGTTCTTGTGCCTGCCCTTGTGTGTTTTCCTGATTGCTCATTGTCCTGCACCTTCCCCTATTGGTTAATTGTCTGTTTCACTCCTGCCTGTCATTACCCTGTTCGGTTTTTGTATTTAAGTTCCTGCCTGAGTTTTAGTCTCCAGTGGTTCATTGTTTGTGATTGTGATTCTTGATGTCAGATGTTTATTACATATTGCCTACCTGCCTCTTTACATGACCCTTTTGTAAATGTAGTCTTTGTTTATCCCCTTTTGGTTCTTGACCACTCGTGGTCCTTTTGGTTTTCTGTTTTGTTCAATAAATCCCCATTTGTCTTGTTAGCTGCCAGTGAGTCGTCCATTTCTGTCCCGACCTGCACTATGCCTCATCCCCGCTCCAAACCCACCTGGATTCCTCCTTATGACCCTATACTAGATAAGCAGATGCATGCTTTTGGATAGATTATCAGTAGCCTTGATATTTCTGTTGAATTATTGATGAAATTAAGTTAAAGGGCTTTTCCAAAATGATCAATTTCAGGTGGTGTAATATTCCCAGCATCTCAGAGAATAGCAAATTTGATTTTTCTTGGCATTGCTTGATATTTGGACACAACTGTAAAAAGTTTTTTCCATATTTTTATTTTTCCCCCAGTATTGTTTTTAGAATAGATCCTGTAACGTTAAGTAGCATTAGGTGTACTGTGTGATCCATTTTATGTTTTTAATGATTGATAATGATTGATTGGCATGGGCATATTCCAGGACGAGTATGCCAAGATTCATTGGGTTTGAATTGTCAAACAGTGGCTCAGGAAGCATGAGTAATAATTTTCATGCATGACTTGGTCACCACTCTTAACCTTGTTGAAGGTCTTTGGGATGTGCTGAAGGAGACTTTATGGAGTGGTTCAACTCACTTGTCAATACAGGATCTTGGTGAGAAATCAATGCAAATCTGGATGAAAATAAAGGGTGAGATGTTGAATAAGCTTGTGGAAACAATGTCATGTCAAATGTGCGCGATAATCAAAGCTAAAGGCGGTACAACGAAAAATTCAAATGATGACTTTTTTTTGTTCGGTCAGTTTATTTGCCCTTTGTTTATATTCTTTCTTGTAATAATATCACGATACTGCAGCATGTGCAAACACGCGAGCCAAAGCATTATGGTCACCCCCAATAACACAAATAACTTTGAGTATCTTGTAAAAACAGCATATATCACAGACTCAGTTATACTAGATGGTCAGCCAAGATTCTGTAGTCATAGTCAACATGTTGAGTGCAGAAGAAATGGGCAGAGATTAAGATCTTTAAAATTTTGATAAGGGCCAGAACATCCCCAAGATGGCATGGCTAATGGGGTGCTGACGCTCAGCCATGGTGAGTACCTGCCGATAGCGGTCTGAGGAGGGCAGAACCATGAACCACTGACAGGGAGTCGGGTGGTCAAGAGTCTTGCGAGATGTGAATGAAGACAATCATGTATGACATGAACCAAGAGAAGGGTTACTGTATTATAAATGGCAGATCATTTTAATGATCGATATGGGAGTGATGTGTCTCAACACACAGTGTATTAAACTTGACAAGTACCCAACTGATCACATGGTCAGTGCGACAGAAAATGGGATTCACAGGCCCAGACCTTCCATTCTAAGGTTCAGTTCTAATGCCTTTGTGGCCATTGTAGGTACTTTTGACGACGGACAGTGGTTAGCATTGGCACTGGGTAGCAGCTAAGCAGCCTCGTACTCAGCAAGGCTCCATGCATTGTATCGTGACAGATTATTCCTACGACCACCATTAAAATCACCTGTTATTTGTCCCTCAGTAGCCATTCTGATGGTTTGTGCCTCATGGGACAGCCCTTATTCTCATCCCACATCGATGAGTCTTGGCCGCACATCACCCTGCTGCCGGTTTGTGGTTCTTCCCTCTTCACACCACTCTCAGTAGGTCCTCACCATGGCTGATCATCAGCATCCCGCAAGCTTTGCAGTTTTGGAGATGCTCTGACCCAGCCGTCTGTCTAGAATGATTTAGCCCTTGTCAAAATCCCTGCCCATTTCTTCTACACTCAACATGTCAAGTACAAGTACCAAATTTTATCTTACAATCTAATATATCCCAGACCTTGACGCACACGATTTTTATGAGATAGTCAACATTATTTGCTGGAGGTAGTTGTAATGTTTTGGCTCATCAGTATATATGAGAATCTAAGACTATTGATTTACCAATATATTGTGATATATGGTTGTCATAACCTGTTTGCAACTCTGCCAGTTGTAGAATGGAATTATTTTGCTTGAAGACAATTAGGTGAAAGATAGTTTAATCAAACCTTAGATTGGTTTTGTTGCCGTTTCAAGGGGCATTTAACTCGCTGTATAACAGTTCTGTGAATTTCTAGCTGTGCTTTTTGCTGGTGGTCTTCAGTCCCCCTGTCGAGGGTCAGTGATTCAGAGGATGGTTTTTATACTCCAGCTATATGATGCTACTCCCCAATTTTGTGTGAAATAAAGCCCATTGTTTTGTATGCATAATATGTTGTTTTTTTAAGACTAATAGCCACAAATATATATAATAGGTAATCTCTGTACAGTTAGATTCACTGGTTAACACTACATTGCAAACACAACCACTCATGAATGAATGTTTTATAAATGTATTATTTATTTTCCTTAACCCTTTACCCGTAAATGGTTGGGGTGTCTGAGGGTATTTCCATATATCCATGGTTGTTGGGTATAAATGTATGTTTCAGTAGTACAAGAGATGCAAAATTAGGGACAGTTCATTCAGTGTGTAACGTTATCTGACAGACATATTAACTTCATTAAAGATTCACTGACATGAAAACTGTAGGAAAAAGACTGCCCATTCCTTGTTTACAGTAGTCTATGTTTCAGCACCTCAAGTTCTTGAAATGTATAGAAGGGATGAAAACAAAGTTTTTTTGTATTCTGGAATGCCATTTCCATCAGCTTCCCTCCTCATGTTGCATTAACTGATCCCTCTTTCAGAAGTCTTTGCCAAAGACCCCACTGTTTGACTGGCTCCATTAAAGTGATCAGTGGGCCATTGAATTGTAAGGGAGCACTCAATCAGGGAGATACAAATTAACCCATTATTATAGTGCAGGTCTCCTGTAGAGTATGTTTGAGTGGAGCAGTGAGTCTTTTGCAGCCCACATCCTGGTCCCCTAATGACAATTCTAATGATGTGTCCCTCATTGATGGTGGAGGCGCAGTCGGCAGCCAATTGCCTTCTGAGTGACATCCTTTTCTTAACTTCCCATCACTTCCTTTCAGCACACAGAAGCCAGTGCACTGTCCTCAGGGTATGTGTGTGCGTGGGGTCTATTTATGTAGCGCAGGGGTTTGTTGGGTAGCACTGCTGACTCATACTTCTGTGATTGAGGGTTTGAATCCCACCTTTGTTCTCTATATGTTGAGATTACATGCTCTCTCTTTGTTGTGTGGATTTCCCCCTGTGGAAATAGTGTATGATTGTGCTGATATGTGCACTCCGTCAAGAGTGTACCACTGCCTTGTATAGTCCACTTGGACTGCTACCTGTTTTTAATAAAATGCACATCAATAACAATACAATAATTATATCTTATCCAGGCAGTTGATGTGAAAGGCACCAGGGATCCCTGTACTATGGATAAAACCAAAGTGATGCCTGATTGGTTAAACAACCTCAGGGGGGTGGTTTGTGGCTCACTGGGCTACGCCTCTGTGCCTGTAATTGGAAGGTCACTGGTTTGAGGCCTGACCTCGGCAGAATAGTCACATGTCTGTGGGCCCTTGAGCAAAAGTCCTTACCCCCAAGCTGCAGAGGGGCTGCATGCTGGCTGACCATGCGCTGTGACCCCAAGCTTGCTCTCACCTGAATGTGTGTCTCATTGAGAGCAAGATGAGGTAGATAAAAAGAGAATTTTCCTACAGGGATTAATAAACTATTACTATTCTAAAGAACATGTCCTCCACAAGCTGATCATATCGTGAGAGATGGAGCTTTACTTCATCAGCACATCGTCTGCATGGTCTAAAAGCAGTCTGTGGCAAGGCTCGAACCCTGGGCTCTCACCCTGGGACAGCAACCCAAACTAAGTCCTAAACAAGTATGAATAAATTCTACAGCTGTTTGTGTTCTGTGGGTGATATTACTCAGCCAAAGAGAATGGCATGTCATTGAATACCAGCTCCTTAAAGTGTAGAAAACTGAACTGAATCTCAGCAGAAATTTTTAGAGGTTTTAGTTAGGGATGGGCTGATCTACATCTTTCAAGTTACAATCCGATTCCGATACAGAATCCGATACAAGAGCTCTAATTTAATATTTTAACGTGTTAAATGTATATTAGGGATGTAACAATGCATCGTTTTGTATCGATGTATCAGTACAATGCATCGACATAACCACATAAATGTTGATGCAAGCATATTTTTTTTTCTGTGGTTCCAGTATTGTTTTCATGATCCATTACGAAGTATACAGAGTCTACACCAGGGGTGCCCAATACGTCGACTGTGATCTACTGGTCGATCACAAAGGTAGTCTGGGTAGATTGTATGGCGTAAAGGAATAGAGGATGGATGACGCGTTCAACCGCGCCAGCTGCTGCCAGCAAGCGGCCGAGTCGCCTGGTTAGCCTCCAGTTTATTTCTACTAAACTTAAGAAAGGGTATAAAAATGAATGTGGAGCTGGACCAAGTAAGAAGCCAAAAACCTAACACTTCCATACAGAATGGGAGGAGGACTGTTTTTTTAAGTATTGGATATGGATCGGTCACATATGGCCGATATCCGATCCGTCTAATATGTCTGGATCAGTGCCGATAATAATATGAATATCAGATTGTTGCACCTCTAGTTTTATTCTCAGCATCAGAGTGTTACTATCTGATTTTTCATTATTAAATCTGGAAGGTTTTTTTACACTGTCAGGATTACTCGATTAAACTTGATTATTAAAATGTATCAATTAAAATTTTCCTTCTCGATTACTTGGCAATATGGTGGAAGGTAGAAGGCACATGCGGGATGAGGGTCTAAATAAAGAATGAAAACTTCATTTGTGTGGAAGCACTTCACATTAAAAGTGAATGAGAATGATGCACTTGTCTGGCAGTGTTGCAAAGCAGAATTTAAATATCACCACCTCACTACTGCAAAATGCATGCATCTTAAAGAAGACATTCAAGTTTGACAAACTCAGCCAATAAGGCGAGGTTAGCCATAGATATGTCCCATTTAGCCTCTTGAAGTAGCCTAGCCTGTGTTTGTCATCACTTCAACTTTTCGTATTTTTACTGTGTTTTTAGTTGGGCTGAATGAGACTAGAAGAAGATCACATTGCAATATATAGGAGTTGAAAATTAACTATATAGCCAAATGTAGAAGTTATCTGCCTTTAACTTATTATCTACCAACAGAGTCTGTCAAATAACTTGGTGTTGCCCGAGAGCTGCACCAACTGACACAAAGCAGTGGTGACAAATCAGTTGCTTTTGCTCAATGTCACTATAAAATATAAAATATTTCCATACAGCGGAATACGAATGGCTTTTCGTGGCCGGTTCACTTTTCTGCTCTTCACTAATATTTTGTTTAATTTTTCACAAACGTGCCACACAGTCTATGAATCAGTCCAGCAGGAAGGGTGAAAATGATATGGTTGTCTCGGAGATGTACGCAGTGCTCATGCAAATGCAGAGGTGGAAACTTTACACTATTTTTTTTAATTTATGCTGAAAAGGAGCCATCATTAAAATTGCAAAGCTTGCTAAGTTTGGTTTTTCCTGTGACTAAGTAAATGCTTTAGCACAATTTATTGATGGCTTTAACCCAACAGACTATCATGGTCTTTGCAGTTTGCATGTGTATAAAATGCCGTCTTGATATTAACCTCACACATCATGCAAGCCTAGCGGTACAGTGGCACAATGGGTAGTCACAACACACTGGCGCTTTGTGTGTGTGGAGTTTGCATGTTCACTTTCTGCTTGTGTGCCTTTTTCGGCAGATCCGCCGGTTTTCTTATACTGTCTTAACACGTTAAACTTGATTTGGATAAACTGACCTTATGTGTGACTGGGTGTGAACCCTGCAGTGTGTGATTAGCTCCTGCCTTGTGCCAATTGCAATGTATATATTATACTATTTTCTATTACATTATTTTATAACATATCATGTATAAAAGATTACTCGCTGAATCGCCCAATTAATCGGTAGATTACTCGATAATTAATATAATCGATAGTGACAGCACTAATTACACTTCTGTTTTAATCTTTTAATATGTTGTTTAAATGAAAGAGTTTATAAGAACTCATCTTTTTCAGTTTGTCAAATGGATGAAATATATTAAGTATTCAGACACACTTTTGCTTAGCTTGTTTCTATTAGCTGGGTTAGCTCAGATGATCCAGGAAACATTAGGGTTCCCTCTGGACATGGATCTGTCTGACTCTGGTCATTTCGGGTGTGTAGTGGAAGAGATTGGTGTAGCAGCTGATCACTTTGGTCTTTAGCATAATTGGGGTTTACTGTCCAGCTACATAACTGGTAATGCTGTAGGTGTTGATTCTTCCTACTTTTCCTCCAACTGGCTGAGATGCCTTTATTCATCTTTTCTATGTTGGAAAATCATGGCTGTTATCTGTTATGACCAGGCTGAATGGTAGCTGCCTCAGCTCTCCATAAGGATGCATTGGTTATTTAATTCTTTAAGTGCCAGTTAGTGTTTCGTTTGTGACTGATGTATTATAACTAGCCCCATCTGTAAAATCTCACCTTCCCATTCTGACTGCTGTCATGCTATTTTATTGGAAAAACAGACACTGGAGAGTAGGACCCTGTAGCCTCTAGGCTACTGTTAAGTGGGATGGTGGCATTGGGATTTATGTGTTCCCTTTGGGTAGCTGCCAGCTTAGTTCTCGCATACATGTGCCAGTGAAGGCCCCCTTCTTTCTTGGTGGGAGTGGAGTATTCGTTAGCTGATGCTGCATTCAGATGAAGCTGCCCGGCTGACTCTGTGGAGCGATGTGTGATATCATAGCCTGAGGGCACCCAAGTCTTCGTGGACTAGTCTGACAGCTCATAGCCTTTTGTAGAAGAGATGTTAATTTCAAGTCTAAGAATATGCGCTTAAAGGAGTGGACTGAGAACCGTGGCCTGCCAAGCCAGAAATGGTTTGTACATCACTGATTTGTATTAATGTCCACTGTCCATGTTGTTCTCATCCGATGTGCAAATAAACCCACAGAATATGGTAGTCTCAATGAAACATTTCTGTTTGTTCGACCCTCACATTTGAATAATTTACCTAAAGAATTATATAAAATCATGTTGTTTCATAAACTACTTACTACATTCTGTGGAACCAGCTTACTAACGCAGTCCACAATGCACTGTATAATGTTTATTGGTTATTTACAGTTTTCCTATAAATTGTGTTGTTTTTTTTTTTGACAGTGTCCCTGGCAGAATGATTCAGTTATTTTCAATTTCTAAATTATGCTCCTAATCGAACCACTACTCTGACTCAGGGCTACAGCTCCTGTTCCAACACCTTTCACCAAGATACCTACCTTTTTGCACGTAACAATCACCAACAAGATAACTATCATGGTATTTGGTTTTATATACTTTTTATTTTCAATATTTAAGATACACTTTAGAATACAATAGAATAGGATGACTTTATTCTCATTTCACATTTCTTGCACAATGAAATCTGCAGAGCAGTCCCTAGGTTGTACAGACAAACACTCCTCACTTAATGGCCTACCTGTTTACCTATTGGACATTCCACCAGCTGCATGAAAAGTTGGAGTTTCCTTTGCACCTTTTCTTCATTCAGAATAAATAAAAATTATTTCCTGTATTTACAGTATGCAACCCTAAGTCATGTATATTACAGCGGATTCCCTCTGTTCTGTTTATTACTGTATACAGTACACTACTGTATAAATTAGAAGTTGACCGATATGGTTTTTCAATAGCCGAAGCGATATTTAGAAGTAAGGGTTAGCCGATGGTCGATATATGCTGCCGATTTTTTTTGGCCGATAATTGGATGTTTTCCCCTCTATTTGCATGGTAAAATATCACACTAATAATAACAAACAACACACTAAATTTCTCAACTTAGCATTTATTGAATACTGACTTTAAATATAAACTTAAATAACGAAAACACGATGCGACTTGTAATTATTAGCAAAAATTAGCAACATCAGAATTCCAAACTCCGTCAGAATCAATGATCCTTAACGTTGCCTGTAAGCTACAGTTGCTTGAGGGCTCATTATCATTACGCCAGTAAGCAACATAGTAATTCGCGTTCTTTTTCAAAAGCACTCGCGTTTTCTTTTAAAGCAATATTTCATAGCGAACCAGTTAAAGAAATAGGTCTTTGAAAGACCGTTTTCTCCCGGAACTCTTCCAAAACTTCTGGCTGGGGTCCTGCACAAGGCAGCATGGGTCACGTGTTCCACAGCAGTAACACTGGGCTGCCCGCAAACGTGCCTGTCTGTAAATCGGCGTACTACACTCGGATATCGGCCGATGCCAATACATTAAAAAATGCCAAATATCGGCCCGATATATCGGCCGGCTTATCGACCAATTCGCTTAATGACCTAGTTGTAGAAACGGAACTCGATCTTTAAGTGAAGGGTGTCTGTATATCTAGTTATGACATCATAAGAAAAAAAACACAATTAAAAAAATAAAAACATCATTTATAAATAAATGTGCATTGTTTTGCCAAGTTATTGGACAGCAGTCACAATTGTTTTATGTGGGCAGTGGTAGCTTAATGGTCAGGGAAGCACACTTGTGCTTGAAAGATTGATGGTTTGAATCCCCCGGCCAGCGAGGCACCACTGAGGTATCCTGAGCAAGATACTGCCCCCAAGCACTGCTTCCCAGGTGTTGAATTAGCTGCCCCCTGCTATGTCACAATGTTAAATATGGGTTCGATGCAGAGGACAAATTTCATTGTTGCGTCAACAATGACTGCTGATCACCCAATTCTAAATTAATATTTATGCTTAATGCACAATTAAATAAAATCGTACATATTTACATTAAATTAAAATAAACCCTCATTAACATCTCAAAGGTGAATGCTCTTCAGTATTACTGATAGTATTAGTAATAATAATGATTGTTATTAGTAATAATAATTGTTATAGTGCTATTATAGCTACACATATAAGAATTCCACATTCAACACCATAATCAGGCAAACCCACATTCCAGTAAGCAAAATTATGTGTGCGATACTGGAAATCTCTTGATGTCTTTGGTGCTGACTTATCAGGCTTAATAGACACATGAAGGATGAGTACACATCGCTACATAAGTGCCAGACAACATATGGGAGCGAATGACCTACAGTAATGTAGATGAGCGAGAGGAGAAGAAGCACAGTAACTGGCTGGTTGCACTCCCTCTCTCCTCCTTGTGACACTCTGAGATCACTTTATCCTCCTTCCAATTGTTCCAGTGCTAATATACATTTAGCGAGCAGCGGTATCCCATAAAACACCTTTCCCTCCCTGCTGGGCTTATATTCTGTCTAGTACTTTTCCCATTAATGTTTTCCAGACAGTTTGTAAGGGCATTCAGCATGAGTGCAAAATGTATGCTGATGTGCTTGAAATGGTTATGCAAACACATCTGAATCATATTTTGTCGGCCTTTGCTAGCACTGAGATGAAGAAAAGCCATTTCACTTGTCCTCAGAATATTTCAGGGCAGGTCTCAGAGGCCAGTCATGCCAAAACCTAGGGGTACATATGGTCCAATATTTTCCATGGTCCTTCTGCTCAAAATTTCAGCTTGGACAGCTTAAACCCATGCTGTCTGCAGCCCAGTTTGTGTGGTGTTTGCCTGCCATGGAGTGATTACACAGAGGGGTTGACATCGATGTCGGTAGTTAGTAGGGTGTGTGGTCAGAGAGCCAGAACTTTATTTTTGTATCTCAAAAACCTAGAATGTGTGAGCAGAGGCTGATTGATGAATGTAGCCTTAACATTTTGATTTTATGAAGTTATTTGGTTAAATGTTGCAATTTTGTAATATTTTTCAATTCTAGGCAATGCTTTTCAGTGCATACATAGATAGCAAATTGTGACAGCAATCTATGATAAAATGTGTGTGTGTCCTACTTAATAAACAGGACTGGTGTACTATGCTCAGATTCCCTACTTGTGAGGACCTCTTGCGTGTCCTTCTGCTTACGGGACAGGACCCCTTTACTTGAGGGGGCACAGATAATGTAGTAGTACACTCTTACTTACTTAATTAACCAGAAACTAAGTGTTAGTTTTGTATGATTCCATGTTCATCCACATTTTATCAAGAGTAACTGTTAATGTGTTTCATGCAGTTACTATATTTCTTCAAGATTTGTACCCGAGTAGTAACTGAGTTACTAAAGGACAGTGTTACCCTGTTAGTTTGCCATATTTACCCTGGCCATTATTAGTATGCAGTTATCGTGCTTCTAAAATCTCAACCATGATCTCAACTGAGTATGGAGCACAGTGACTACATGAAGTATGGGTCTCTCAGAACCTCCCTGTGCTTCCTGGTGTACTACCTGCTGAGTAGGCCTCCTAGCTATCTTAAGACTGGATAAGCAGCATTTTCCATGGGAGACTCTTAGAACCTCCTTATGTTTCCTGGTGTACTACCTGCTGAGTAGGCCTCCTAGCTACCATAAGACTGGATAAGCAGCATTTTCTGTGGGAGACTCTTAGAACCTCCTTATGTTTCCTGGTGTACTACCTGCTGAGTAGGCCTCCTAGCTACCATAAGACTGGATAAGCAGCATTTTCTGTGGGAGACTCTCAGAACCTCCCTGTGTTTCCTGGTGTACTACCTGCTGAGTAGGCCTCCTAGCTATCATAAGACTG
>JAODKF010000035.1:115587-126711 GCA_026779585.1 Mormyrus proboscirostris | reverse complement strand
GGGAGACTCTCAGAACCTCCCTGTGTTTCCTGGTGTACTACCTGCTGAGTAGGCCTCCTAGCTATCATAAGACTGGATAAGCAGCATTTTCCGTGGGAGACTCTCAGAACCTCCCTGTGCTTCCTGGTGTACTACCTGCTGAGTAGGCCTCCTAGCTACCATAAGACTGGATAAGCAGCATTTTCCGTGGGAGACTCTCAGAACCTCCCTGTGCTTCCTGGTGTACTACCTGCTGAGTAGGCCTCCTAGCTACCATAAGACTGGATAAGCAGCATTTTCCGTGGGAGACTCTCAGAACCTCCCTGTGCTTCCTGGTGTACTACCTGCTGAGTAGGCCTCCTAGCTACCATAAGACTGGATAAGCAGCATTTTCCGTGGGAGACTCTCAGAACCTCCCTGTGTTTCCTGGTGTACTACCTGCTGAGTAGGCCTCCTAGCTATCATAAGACTGGACGAGCAGCATTCTCCGGGTTTTCTATGGGCGATTTTTAAAAAATATATAAATAAAATTTCTTTGAGGATGATTTTGTTTTTGTGTCATGATATTTGGGTAACGCAAGGTGTGCACTTTCCTGCTGTCCTCAAAATGATCAAGTCTATTCTACTCATTATATGTGGCCTGGCTTTTTTCTTTTCAATTTACAATTTATATTTTTACCGACTATTTTTTCAGGTAGCTGCATTCTAACTACCCAAAGCCAAAAGCATGCTCACAGGAACAAGTGGTCTGCAGGAGAAGGTCTATTCAGACACAGCAGACCACCCCTTTGGTTTGAAGATGTGAAGGAGACCAGTTGAGCAGCTTTGTGCCTTATAAAGGCTGATTAGATACCCTGTGGTGACCAGATGAGCATTTCCGAAGATGAGAATACTGTTTGTTTTTGGCAGCAAACCTTCTGCTTCCTTTTTTCTGCTTTCGCTCTTCATGCGCTGAAGCGCTTTGCTGACAAGAAAAAATCTCATCAAATTGCAGAATAAATAAATAACACATTCTCCTGCATCTAATGAGATCTTGCCGCCACAAATAATGTATATAATCACAGTAATATATAGATAGGATCGATTTTGTTTCTGTGTGGTAGAAGTCTGTACTGGTTTCGAGATAACGCTATCAGCGTTCTTAACTATTACTGTGAGAAATGAGAGCTTTGATACTGCCAGATAAGCGCTATATTCATTTGTTTAATTAAAACAGCCTGTCTCCACATGGCAAGGGGGGGCATTTTAAAAAGTGTTAAAATTAAAGCACGTAATTAAGTAGAGCCTAGATAAGGAGCCCTGTGTGGTGGAGGCTTCTGACAGTGGGGGGGGGGAAGAACTAATTTATCCCCAGTTTGCTCCCGCAAGGTTGTTCGGTTTATTAAAGTTAGCAGCGCACCAGCACGATAAAATATTTTATGTACTCGTCAGAAGGGAGGGAGTGGATGAATTGCCATCCGAGGCTGCTGGAGTCTATGGGACGGAGGCAATTAAGATGGGTTGTTATCACGTCTTTGAGAACAGGAGAAGGACTTGTACAGCAACAAGCACCTTGACAAAGATATTTGTTTGGGCAATGGAGTGTAGCATTAATTATCACAGTCTTTGATTAAATATGTCGTCCTGGAATGAATGTCATTTGTCTTGCCTGGTTTTAACACGCGAGCCAGAGAGGGTAATATTTTGGATGCCTCCTTGCTATTTTTACATGCAGGTGTCACAAGAAGTTAAATCAAGGCTCGCAGTCTGTGACTTCTAAATTCAAAAATTCTGTTTAATTATGGGGAAAGAGCATTTGAAGGCATACGATCAAGAAGGATGGAATGGGCTTTTACACAGAGATAGACCTCTTGTATCTTCATCCCTGTCCATCTGTGCCCCTTGAAATAGAAACGGTCTGAATTTTCCCTCAGAATTTACTGGACAGCACTCTGCCCTGTAAAGATGCCTACTTGTTTAATATGCAGCCTACCTACGAGATAAAGATCAACGGCAGAATACGCTACTAATTCAGTTCTGGCAATCAATAAGAAATTCACTACAGATTTGGCTTTGTGTGTCTCTTTAGGCGATGAGGACAACAGAGGCTCGATGTGATTAAGAGAGTGGTAGAGGCGATTTTAACCACATATGGGGTCATGGGGGGGGGGGCTCACGTGCTCTTTGACAAATGAGTTTAAACACAATTAAGAGCATAAGGTAGGGTGAAATTTAGCTTGGATATTTGTAGGAAAATCGGCTTATGATGGGATACATTTTTACATTTACGTGAGCAGGACTAACAACCACGTGCTTGTGCTAGTACTGCCACAGGCATATTTATTCTGACTGCACTAACATTTTTGTCCACATAGCTGGGAGCTTTCAGTGACAGAGCCAGGTAAGGGGGGAGAGGCAGGCAGGCAGACTTTTCAAAAGGACGAGCAGTCGCTGGGAGAACAGGAAATGTAATGGATTCAGCAGAAATCTGCCTGGAATCTGGAAATGCCACTCGTGTTTGTGTCTCAAATCTTTCATTTTTATTACTTTGCCTCCTGCCTCTTGAGAAACAATACATTTAGAGCACAGTTTGTTTCAGTTCTGTCAACAGCACAGGCTACATGTCGCTGGAGGTACAGCAGTGGAGAATACAGTGTGCGGTCGTGTGCCTTGAAATATCAAAAAACTTTTTTGGGACACAAACCGTACGAAGGGTATTTGGGCCCTATTACGTGTTTGAATTGGCACCTGGTGTCATCGAGGAGCTACTCGGCAGGAAGCCCCTGTCCGCCAGTACCTCCTCATGGCAGGGGGACTGCAGTGCTGCTGTGGAGGTCTTACACTGCTTTGATTAGGTGCGATCATCATTGCAGAGAACTGGACAGCAGCAGATATGAGTGTTTCGTGATGGGATAAGCTTGGAAGGCTGACTTGCCTCAACCTGACCCAGCACTTGATTGAGAAGCACTCACTCATGCCCTGCTTGTGTGCTGACCGTTTGTTGGTGACTGTGGTGCCCAGGGTTGCTAACGGTGATTCAGAACCACTGCATGATTTGACAGTGTGGTCTCAAGGCCAAGGAAACAAATATCGCGATTTTCCTATTTCGCCCCGTGTCAGTGTGAAGAGGGAGGGTGACAGGTGTAATGCATAAAAGAGCCCCGCAGCTCCCTCACGCCTCTGACGGCTTTACGGGGGGAGGAGGCCTTTCAATCACGCCGCCGCATCAATTTCCATGAGCCGCGTGAGGAGGAGACCCGTCCCCGTGTCCACACCGCTGCCATCTGGGAGGCCAGGGTGAGACGATGAGTGCTGACAGCCACAACATGAAGATTAAAAACCTCGCAGGTCGCTCTGATACCCACCATGCCATAAGGAGTGATGGGAACAAAAGGAGAAGTGGCGTGGCAGGAGGTGTAGGGGGCGCTCATGAGGTCAGCACTGTTGCCATTCTCAGAGCATCTGAGAGCTGTGGTTGCTAAACAGTGTGTGGACGGACACGATGTCCTTGGAAGGTCGCCCTTGTCAGAGCAATAAGAAGCACGTGTACAGATTAGCTGCAGGTCACAGCAAAGTCACCGGGAAGATCCAGAAGGTCATCGACGGACGATGAAAAATGGTCCCGGCCACCGGGTCCCGCACTGCCAGAGCAAGGGTACGAGCATAAGGGTGTTCAGCGTTAATCACTGTGCTTTGGCCAGCTGCTAATTTATCCTCATCTGGACTCAGCTGGATGCGCTGTCCGGTTCTGGAGCCCAGGTGCAGCTGATCCGCCGGTGTCCGCCCGGGGCACTTGCCGTGCTGGCCTCATGGCTCACTGCTCCCAGGGCAGCTCAGGTGCCACAGTGAAGCAGCTGTGCCAGAATCGGATGGGCTGGGCGTGGGGCCCTGTCAGTGGACACCCTGCCTGGCACAGCCCCGTTGATTCCTCTTTGCCATGTGTGAAGATGACGATGATGCAGTCTCTTAGGCTCGGCTGCTTCTAAATGCTTTTAAAGCACGGCGTTCTTCTGCAGCACTACTGCCTGATTCGCTTAAGTGAAATTAAATTTTCCAAAACTAGACCCAGTGTTTCTTTCATTAACCGTACTCATGCCTGTCACAGCTTTACAGTGCTATTAAAGAGCGGGTGCTTGTGGCGACGTGCCGTCCAGCTTGCCCGCATTGCCCATATCCCCCACCGCCCCCACTGGAAGTATAAATAAGTCATATTTTCATTTATCTTTTGCCGCCTTCAAAATAATAAACCGCTTTAGTTCATAAAACATTGATGTGGATTTTGAATTATTCGTTTTGGGTGGTTGGGAGGGTTGTCCTGTTTTTCTGTTTCTAAAAGGAAATGAAAGATGGGTGACAAGGAGCGAGCGTGTCGGGGAGGGGCCCAGCGCCGGGGGGGCCAGCGGCGGCTCAAACGCGCACCGGCAGCCTGCCGGCCAGAGCCGCTCACACACAACCGCGACACGTGACAGATGTGCCCCGCCAGCTGAGTTTATCCTAACGTCCATGTCCTTTTACAGTCACCTGTGATTTTTTTTTTTTATTTGAAATGACCACATTTTAGTTTGTATAATGTCACGTGAATTAATAGATGATGATATTGCACACACTTCCACACACACACACACACACACACACACACACACACACACTCACACACACACACGCCTGCTCATCTTCTGAATATATTTACTGGTGCCTGCCCATGCATAAGAAAAGGTCAGTTTGTTGTTCTTGGTCCCACAGCATTTCCCTAATTAAGTCAGATCATGCTAGTCTTGAATATTGATTTATTTTCTCAAGGCTACATGAACCCTTGCTAATATAAAGGTGGGAAGGGCTGTATGTCTACTGCCAATTGAAAATGGTAAATGGGCTCCAGGTGTTACACTGTAAATGGCACTTTATTGCCGCCGATGAGGAGTCTGTTAGCACTCAGGAAGTCTGAACATTTCACACGTGCTTCCCGGGTGTGTGGATGCTGGTATACAGTTACAGTGCCCTGTGTCTGCAGTGCTTATCTGAGTGTCCATCAGCCATGCAGAATACAATATTCAGGGAATTACTTTGCATTAAAAACATGTCTTGCTTGCAAAACAGTGACGTTTTTAGCATTTTTCATTTAACTTTGCAATTGACCAGCAATTGTCTTGAAAGAAATTTGGACAAGAAGCACCCGTTTAGCAGTTAATATGGGGCAGTTTATATCAGCTAGACATTCATAACACTGGATACTTTGTTAGTGTAATTTATGCTGATTCCTGGTGGTGCCCTGATTTAGTTGAATTTTAAAGGTTGATGTGTTGTGGTTGCTGAGACACTATGAGGAGGGTCCAGAATGCAGGACCATGGCAGTGTGGAGTCATGGTTTGGCTGTAAATGGTACCGGTATGTGTGTTAACCGGTTGGCCGCACAGTGGTTTGACACCAGCATTTACTCATTAAGTTGCAAGGTGACATTTTCTTGGCTCTCTGTCACCCTGTGTTGCTGGAATTGTGTGTCAGAAGTAGGCGTGGGGATGAGACCCAAAGCCTCGACCAGCAGCCATTGGTAGGAATGGTGTTGAGCTTCTTTTACTGAAAACCTTGCAATGTTCCTGTTAAGCAGAACCAATCCAACCTGAACTTAGAGGTGGCATCATCGTCTGTGGCTGTAGCCACTCTGGGTTATTCTTTCTCCGCCATGTTTAAATAACGGTGTTCTTTTTAGTTTTTTATTGTTGTTTATTTTCCCCACGATGCACTGGCATCCCGAGGGTGAAGCCCAGCCTTGTACCCAGTGCCCCTCATGGAAAATGAAGAATGTTATTTATTTTGTCCCATACTCACGTCTGTTTTGTTTTAAGGATCCATCATTTCATTCTGTCATGACTAATTCAGATCTGTGGTGGTGGGAAGCTCTCTTTTTCTCCCAGAAGCTGTTTCTAAAGGCAGCAGGACAGGATTTCACTGTGTTTGGCCCTCTGGTATTATATAACCTCCTGGACATGTTAAATTAGTTTTAGACAAGTAAAAATTAGATTAAAATTAATTTGGGTTGGACTTTTATGGGACATTTATCAATCCGTGATTCAAGCCAAATTCAAATTCAGCCTTTACTTATCAGCCAGCACAGCTGCATGGAGACCTCCTCATATACACACTGTCATAAAATCAAAATGCCTTATTTTACTTATAGATCACTATCACTGGCCACTTATTTTGATTAACAAGTAATTAATCCGAAATGGTTTTGATAGCTGCTGCCGAAACACGGTGGACTGACAGCCTGGGATTGTGTTATGGGAGGCAGCCTTAGCTCATGCTGGCTGAGCCGCGGAAGCAGCCGCTCGCTGTTGCCCAGAGGATGCAGAGGCAAGCGCAGGTGTCGGGGACGCCGCGTCGCTCAGCGCTCATACCTCTGAGAGCTGGGTGACGGATGACTTGTCACACCGCAAAGTGAGGATTTTTACTGCCGATTGGAATGAGAGAAGGAGAAAGCAGAGAGGGTGAGTGAAGGGGAAAAAGATTGTCCCATTACACAACAAATATAAATCATTCAGTGGGACGGGGAACCATGGTCTACGCATACACATATAGCCTTTTTCCTATGCAGATGGGCTTGGTGTCCTCCATTGTGCTGTGTGTGTGTGTGTGTGTGTGTGGACCTGAGGTGTGCAGAGCTGGGAGCCTGGTAGTGTTTCCCCTACCATTATATTAGGGGGGCACCCCGCCCCCCCTTGAAGGTCAAGTTAATTTTATTTAATTTTATTTTCTATATAGCGCCAGATCACAACAGAAGTCATTTAAGGTTACCTGTCCTATAGAACAGGTCTATACATTGTCCTTTTATTAAACAAGCTAAATAGCCAATGTTATTTATCTTATTTACACAACAGCGTGTCATTTTTGTCTCTACACCGTCGCACATTTACAATTCTCTGCTCTCTGAGTTCCGCCCCGATGCGCGCACACACAGGTGAGCAAAATATGTCTCCTCAAACACCTGAAAAGCAGACAAAAATATCTGCGTTTCTTTTTACTGCTGTCACTAAAAGAAACACATGAACGCCATGAAACCTGTCGGTGTCCATCTGCCCCCCCCCAAAAGCTGTAAACCGCTTCACCACTCAACACAATCGTGAGAACTGTGCATATTAAGACTAATGTAAGGCAAACATACTACTGAGCCTTTCTTCACACTTCTGTTTTTCTGTACCGCCAGCCTCACACCCCTCTCACACACCACTGGCGCCGCTGGGCATGACTGGGGGGGGGCAGACGGTAGTCGCGGGCTCTGTGATGCCTCGGGGTGCGTTACGGCACTGCGTCACACGCTCATGCTCTCCGGCGCGCCTATGAAGACCATGGCAAGCTTTCGCCCTCACAAATGCTCCTTTATATCTTAGCATTGATCCATGCGGCCAGTTTCCTCATCTCTATCCGTTTCTGTATCTGGCTTTTTGTATCCGCATTTCGATTTCCACCGGCTGTGTCCTGGGAGGAACGTTTACCATGATACAGGCTGAAAAGTACGTCCCGTTTGTAAAATCGGGCTGAATACATCTTAGATAAAGCGCACAACCGGGCGTCTGCCAAAGAGCTGGCAGCTGGATATTAAGAAAATAAAGGAGCTGTGTTTGAGTGATTTCATTGTGACTGAGGGGGGTATTTTGGGGGGGCGGAATCCCTCCCTTTAATTGAGATGTGTTTTCTGAGCCCCTGTGGTGCCGTTTCTGCCCTTGGGATAGAGGATGAAGCGGTAACCGGATAGAGGTGCTCAGTCTCTGATGCAGTAGCTCCCCTCAGCCTCCTAAGTGGTCTGCCCCAGCCCCCTCCCCTCGCTGTTGAGCCTGTGGCATGGAAGTTAATTGGCAGCATCTGCTGTCTGGGAGCCCAAGCGTCCAGATAACCCCCCTGGCACCTGGAGGCACCAGTCTGTCTTTGGGCACCAGGCACCGGGAGCCAGAGCCCACAGCTGCCATCGGTGCCAGGGGGTTTGCGCTCGGCTTGGTGGGACCGGCTGTGCTAGGCGCCAGCGCCCCCAGGGGCAGATGGTTTACAGAGGAGCAAGTAAAGACCTAGCGATGGCCACTGTCTCACAAGACCCCCGCATCTCATTTCCAGCAGACAACGGTTTACAAGATTTTAATTTGCCGCAATTATGTTCCTGTAAAATGTCAGGCTACAGAAAACCTTAAGTAGATACTGATTAAGATTTATATGTTTCTATTAATGCCTCACGGATTGACAGTGCTGGTGTCTGAGGGAGACCTATAAATGTTTCTCCCACAGCATCCATCCTTGTGCTAAACCAGTGAATTCAAATACACTGCTTCAGTAAACACGATTTATTGCCCATTTACAAGACATACTAGACTGAGAATCAGCTGATAATACAATAATACGAGGCCTTTAGTGTTTGCCCCTCATGGGTCTACCAGTAAAAAAAAAAAAAATTAAAAAATGACCACCCACTGGTTCCACTCACCAGAACCCTTTCCTTTCAGATAATGGTGCCCTGGTGTGGTCAGCTTTGGCGCTGACCTTGCGGGGCGGTCATATGCGTTGCAGAGGAGGCTCTCTTTCACGTGGGAGTAGCCAGAAGCCTTTGAGAAGGACAAGGTGGAGTTTAGGTCGTCTTGCAGGCTTTTTTGTTCAAGCTGAATAAGGGGGTGTTTTTGGCCAGAGCTCCAGAGTGGCAAGAAATTTGTGAAATCAAATTGCGGAAACGTTTCCCAAAATAAACAGTTTAACCTGAGTTTGGAGTGGAGAGTCACAGTGGGACACGGAGAATGAGTCACATACATAGAAATGGAGGGTATAGGTGTACAGGGAGGGTGCGTGGCAGCGTTTCCTCGAGGACTCTGAAGTGGCTCAGAGCACCAGCTTGCACTCGCTCTACATTAGTGGCATTTGGAGCTGCATTAGCCACAGGTTGCTGGGATGTCGGGGGAGGTACCCGCCCTGCTCTCATTGGGGCGCTGTCCTCTGGCTGCCCTCCCCTCCCCTGGCCGCCCACACTCCTGTCATAAAACAAATCTGCACTCATTAGCACCTAGCGGTCTGCCACTGCCGGCCTCGCCCTCCCTTGTAAGCGGCGAATTGAGGCCCCCGCCTTGGATTGTTCAACCAATAAAATCTGTTTGAACGCCCTGATCAGCACGCAGAGAGAGAGAGAGAGAGAGGACCAGTTCAGGTCTGGGTCACTTTTCTCATTTTATAAAACGAAGTGTGAGGAACTGCAAATGCTTTAGCATAAAAGCATAAACTGAATGAGTACATAGACCTTCTGTAACATACGTGTACGTGTGCGTGTGTGTGTGTGTAATTACATATTGACAATTAGTTCACCATGAACTAATCAAAGCACTTCTATTCTAAACACACTAAACACACACTCGTAATCTAAACACACAATTTAAAATGAAGTAAGTTTGTCGTCATTAATCTCACTCAGAAGGCATCATCAGTCTCAAGTTTTAAGTTGCATGACCTGTAACCTTGCTTTAGATCCGTATCTCTAGTAGCATTTCAGAGTTTTGCTACAGCTCCATTTATGCTTGTATTATTTTCAATTATCTGTATTATTTGTTAGCTAAACCTGGCTGTTTGCTTGGCTTTTTGGTAGGCCGATTCAGTGTGATAAGAATTGCAAATTGCATTAATGCTTCCTGCTTGTAAAATCAAATTAATGATTTGGCTTTGAATTCATTTAGAGGTTTCTGGCGTGCCTTTGTTTAACACACCCCTGTTTTAATTAATTTTGTTGTTGATCATATTTGCACAAAGATCACAGCTTTTTGTGGGTAGTTCAAGCTAATGAAAAAGCGAGAGGTGCTTTCGTTCTTTTATGCAGACACAGCTTTTATTCTGACATGCTGTATTTCTGGCAGGCATGGGGCGGTTGTAGCGTTGTAATGTGACATTGTGTGCTTTTTCTCATGTCAGTGTTAACTTCATTTCATGTCAGACTTTCCGGACCATGCCTTTAATATAATTTCACGCCATTATGATTTTTGCGTTCTTTTATAATAAAATCCAAAATATGGCTATACCAGAGCATTCTGCCTGCTCCTGTCAGTGTGTAATAGGGTTCCCTTTTAGCCGGTGGTAGCGCACTGTGTTTGGATAACCCTGTGTTTGCGCATGGCCTGCTGTCACTTTAAATGTGCAGGCTACTTACTCCATGCAGCCCTCATCATTCAGCACGGGAAAGCCATCTGTCTTTTCACATTTTAAGGTCCTGAGATGTGTGAGGTCGACTCAATATCAAGCATGGCATATCCCCTCTCTCAGGTAGGTTACGTAAACAGCAGCCACAGTACGTACCACATTCGTAAGGAGAAAGGTCACGCACAGGGGAAACCTCCCCCTAGTGTCTCAGGGCTGTGCCATGCGTGACCTGACTTTTATCTCGCATTCTGCATCCACGCTCGCCTCTGCATGGCTCACATTAAGCCCAAATTCCTCATGACAGTGACTAGTGACGCTGATGGATCTCCCGGAACATGCAGGCTGGATTGTAACCGGAATGGCGCCGGTTTCACATGATGCTCAGCCTCGTGTTGATTGATCCTCTACAGTGCATTATGGGTTCTCTGTGTCTCTGCCTGAGAAGCTGAGCTGCCCAACCTGCAGCCCTGCTCTCACGCTCCTTTAGCTAATCAGGGCAAGTCGAGGCAGTGTGCCCACCGCCGCGTAATTAAATGTGGCATCGGTGTCTGGCTGGGGTGTGGCCCCCCTCCCCACCATGATGCAGAGTGTTCCATCATGGGATGGCGCTCTTCGCCAGCCTGGCGCCGGTCTGTCCCAATATGTCAGCTTTATTCTGCATATCTGCACGTCCCCCCGGGAGCTGGGGGGAGGGGTCTGTGTACATCAGCCCTGGGCCCCGAGCCTTCTGTTTACACACAGCTCCTATGGAAGATGGTAATCTGCGACGTGTACTGGTGGTTACATATTCTCTGTGTATGGATATATTTAACACATGCACACACAAGTGCTGTGTGTGAAACTCCACGAGGTCACAGAATAGGCTAGTGGGGAGCCGTTTGTTTGCTGGGCCCCTCTCGTCACCTCATATCACACCCTGACCTGGGACCGCGGGGGGGCTGGCTGCAGGGACGTGGAGCGAGTTAGTGCTTCATTTGTTTGTTTTCGTGTAATCAGCTGGCCCTGCGACACCCC